>CM053762.1:68675710-68761367 GCA_028658305.1 Pachyuromys duprasi
CTGGTCTCGTGGCTTTTCGGATGCAGAGCGTATTGACGCTCTAGGGCTCATTGGAGCCAGGAGCAAGCGGCCAGAAGCCTCTCGGAACATAATATGTGTAGTGTACATTATTAATTTCAATCCTCACTCCCAACTCAGAACCCCGTTCTGCTCTGCTGGCGGGCTCCGGCACACCTTGCTGCTCCTAATGACACAAGACGTTGGAGATCTCCTGAAATGAGGATTGGACTAGCTCCAGGGAACCTGATGACCCTGACCAGCAGGAAGCAGCTAAGAGAACTGCACCCCCTCTCCCACTAACCTTTTCTCTCTCCTACCTGGTGTTGGGGTGTTAGAAGGGATCAGGGTGAAGCAGGGAGAAAAAGAGAAAAGAAACGTAAATAAAAGCATAAAAAAGTATGCCATCACTCAGCTATACCACTTCTAGGTATATACTCAAAAGATGCTCCACTTTACAACAAGGACATTTGCTTAACTATATTCATAGAAGCTTTATTCCTAATAGCCAGAAACTGGAAACAACTCAGACATCCCTCAAAGGTCTTAGGGAGTGTCCAAAGGGCACCTCAACCACATTTTGAAGAGTTAACACTATAGCTTTTGAGTGTGTTAGAGTTTGTGTCTAGGTACACACTCCTGTGGAGGCCAGAGGTCAATGTTAGGTGTTTTCTTCTATCATACCCAACCTAATTTTTTTTTAATCTTTTAATTTTCTGTTATGTGTTTGGGCATTTTGTCTGCATGTATGTCTATGTATCATGTGCATGCCTGGTACATGCGGAAGCCAGAAGAGGGCCTGGATCAGATCCCCTGGAGCTAGCGTTATAGTTGGCTGTGAGCCGCTATGTGGGTACTGGGATCAAACCCAGGGCCTCTGGGAAAACAGCCAGTGCTCTTAACTGCTGAGCCATCTTTCTAGCCCCTCCACCATATATCTAGAAGCAGTCTCTCACAGATCTGGAACTCACTGATTCAGTATGGTTGGCCAGCCAATGAACTGTAAGGATCCATCCACCTTTTCTGGGTCCCAACTACACATCCCACGACTCAGAGCTGGAACTGCAGGTACTTGAATACCATGCTCAGCTTTTTCCTGGGTGCTGGGGACCCCACCAAGTCCTCGTGCTTGCACTAGACAGGTCCTTTTACCTAACTACAGTTTATCTATACTAGATTAAAAAACAGACTTCAGAAAAGGGACTATTTTGATTTTTGTCCCTTTACCACAAATTATGTCTGGACTACACAGTACCCTTGGTAAGGCAACAATTATACAACAACTCACAGACCCAAAAAAGTGACTAGGAGGACCCAAGGGGAGATGCTTAATTCCCACTGCAAAGACAGAGGACGTGATTGAAGAGAGGGAGCACAGACAGAAATGAGAACCCATATCAGACCTGGAGTGGGTGGGGGCGGGAAGACAGAGGGCTTGCAGAGAGAAGAAAAACCTTGGGCCCCTGCCCAAGGCAGGCACTTCTCTGTGCCCTACTACGGGGCAGGCTCCTGGGAGGATATAAGGGTGACTCTAGCTGAGACTTCTAGTAACAGAGGTCATGGAGACTGAAGAGGACACCCTCAAACTAGACACAAGTCCTAGTAGAGGGAGGGGAACACCAATCCACCCAGAAAAACTTCATCCCAATATTTGCCCTGCTTACAAGATGTGCAGGGACAAAAATAAAATAGAGATTGAGGGAATGTCCAACCAGTAACTGGCCCAACCAGAGACTTACCCCATGGGAGAGAGCCAGCTCCTGACACTAGGAACTATTCTTCTATCACACAGAAGCCTAGCACAGCTGTCCTCCAGCTCCACCTGGCACCTGATGGAAACAGATGCAGAGACCCATACCAAACATTGGGTGGAGCACAGGGAGTCTTGTGGAAGAGTGGCCAGTGGTGGGGTTGGACAAAAGGACCCAGAGGTTACGGGAGCTCCACAAGAAGAGCAACAGAGCCAACTAACCAGGGCTCAGGGGAGCCTGTGGAGACTGAAACACCAGTCAAGGACCATGCCTGGACTGGACCTAGGCCCCCTACACAGATGTAGCTGATGGGCAGCTCAGTCCTCACATAAGGGAATGGGGGCTGACCCTGACATGACTCTGTTGCCTGCTTTTTGACCGCTTTCCCCTGGAGAGGCTATCTTGCCAGGGGAAGAGGATGCACTCAGTTCTGATGCAACTTGAAATTCTGGGGTAAGTGGGTAAGGGGGACTCCCCTTATCTGAGGAGTAGGGGAGAGGGAATACAGGAAACAGGGAGGGAGAGTGGAGCTGGGAGGAGAGGAGGGGGAGGGCTATGACTATGGTGTGAAATGAATAAATAAAAATGAAAGTTAAAAAAGAAAAAAAGTTGAATAAACTGAATTCTTGTAGAAGGGGGGAGGGAACAGCCTAAGGTAAAATTATCACTTCCCAACTGTGGAAAAGGCGAGGACCATAAAGTATAAGTATGACAGTTTAGTCTGGGCACATCAAGGCAGAGAACAAGCCATGCTTGTACACTGGAAAGCAGAGATCTGAACAGAGCACAGATGAGAAAAAGTATACTTGAAGGTTATAAATGCCCATTTTTTAAATTGTTCTCTCTCAAGTAAAAGCAAAATATTTTCTGAAGTATAACTGATTTTAATATTACCTATATCTGTCTGTTTATAATAATCACATTCAATTTGTAACTAAGTAAACAGTACCTGTAAGATTAACAACTCTCCTGTCTGTGCTTTGAAAAATCTACATGAAGTCTATTCTAAGAGAAAATTCAGCCCACAAAACAGGGAAGCAATTGCTAAGTCATGTGATTCTTTTTCCTCTTTCAACCTTAAAAACTGGATTTTCATTTATTTGGTCTCAAAAATTATAAGCAGTATGATATGTCCTTGGATAAACTAAACCAAGAAATCAATAGTAACACAGAAAAAGAACACAAATACGTCTATCTGCTAACCCTACTGTTTCAGGGCCAGCGGCTGAGTTACTTTCAAGAAAAACCTTAAGAACACAGACATTTCTTGATCTCCAACAATTACTACCAGAGTCTGGTTCAATAAATCCTCATTGACCTCCAAGACTCTCAGAATTGACTCCAAATTCTAACTCTGAAATTATTAAAAAGTTCAAGTTCTGAGTCACTTAATCTGCTGTTTTGTTTACTCAGATTTTAAAGTGGTGCTTCGGTATTTTTAGTAAGTATGCACTCTTTAAAAGTCTATAACATAGATATAATACACTCAGTGGAGCTTATTACAAATTAAGATCATCAAAATGTTACTTTTTATTCATCCCCAATATCTGAATTAAATTTAGTTTACTTGACTTACTACATTGGCAGTAGTAAACAAAAGAAAATATTTTACTGCCAATATTTAGCTTAATTCTTGCCATGTCAAAAGTTTGCTGTTACGGCCTGCTTAAAAACCAAAAAGATGCCAGGCAGTGGTGCCACATGCCTTTAATCCCAGCACTTGGGAAGGCAGAAACAGGTAGATCTCTGAGTTCAAGACCAGCCTGATCTACAGAGTTCCAGGGTAGCCAGAGCTACACACAGAGAAACCCTGTCTTGAAAAACCAATAAATAAATAGATTCATAGATATTTTACAGAAAAAAATGTATCTATCAATAATAGTAAGAACAAAAGATTTTCAGTGCCTTCTAAAAACAATTCTCATACAGCTATTAGAATACCTTACTCTAGCAAATTACAGAGAACTGAAAGACCTGAATGATTTACTTACATTACCAAGTAACTATGGGAGTAAGACTGTATATAGTCAGAACTATAATCATCCTTCATATGAGTGTTACTGTACCTAATAAGTATAAAAAAACCAGTATGGGGAATGGGAGAGAGAAATGGCTTAGTGATTAAAGATATAGACTTCTGGTCCTTAATGCTGCAATTTCTCCCTGTGTTTCTGTCTCTGTCTCTCTCACTCCACCCGTCCCTCCAGGTTCTCCTCTGAGATGCCTTCTGGAGACTTTCAAATACCTATGCCTAGTGCCTGCTTTAAATTTACACACCTCTGCAACCAAACTTGGCCTTAATATCCCTTAGATGACAGATGCAGAACAGGATCTTTTTAATTACTGCCAGCGATCAGGTAAAATGGAAAGTTCCCTATGTTCAAGCTTTTCTCTCCTTCACTCCAAACCTTCCCTCTCTGCTCACTTTCCCAAAAGTTTCAAATGTACACCTAGGAATTTTCTCCCTAACCTACTTAACTTTGTCTTCTGCCCATGTATGTCCCAGAGTCCTGCCAGATGTCCTACCCCAAGACAGCACCAAAGCAGCTACCCACAGTGCCCCAGTCTCACCTCTGCGAGCTGGACCTGCACTTTCCCTTCCAGCCATGGAAGATCACAGATCCTGGACAGCAGCAAAACAGCCTGTTCTTTCTGGATTTGGCCAGCATTTCAGCCTTTTGACACCACCCCCCCAATCAAGCCCCAATGTCAGTCAGAAGTAGCCAGAGATTTCTTCACCCTTATCCATTCATTATCAGCAAAAGGGTGGAATGGTGTGCTTCAGATCCAGGATAAACAGCTCCAGGTTTTCCCAGCATTCCTAGGACCCTAGCTACTGCAGGGATGCCTGGCATACAACCCTCCACCCTCACCCCACCCTACCCCAGTAACTATCCATGGAAGGGACTTTCCCTTCCCCATCACCATATAATCCGAACATTTTTTTCTTTTCTTTCTCTCTCTCTTACCTGCTGCCATGGTGGCCAAGAGCTGCTTCCGATGAACCTATATTTTTATACTAACTTGCCTTGCATGAGAAGCCACCCATGTCCTCATTCCTGCCTCACCGTCCTTCCCTAGCTCATTTTTTTTTTTATTATAGGAAAAAGGAGGAATGTTAGTTCACAAGCTGAAGCACTAGTCTACTCCTCGGTTGCCTAGCAACCTGATGTCATCACCTGCTGCCACTAGGTATTTGCCAGAGGAGCTTTAGCTGCACACCAGATACAAAGGACCAACTGGTCCCCACACACTCTCTCTGCCTCAGTTTCCTTCCCTTTTCCTATGTCTGGAGCACCCCCTTTCCTCCATCTTGCTCCATCTCTCTGTCTCTGTCTCTCTCTCCACCTCCGTACAAAAAGTCTCTTTACACCAGATCAGTTGTGAGGTATTTTAAAATATATTATCACACACTCCCTGGCGTGATGGCCATGGCTCTAACGCTCTGAAGCTCTAAGCCTTTAGACATGGCGTCTAGTCACAGCGACAGGAAAGCGACGAAGGCAGTGCTTGAAGCAAAGAAAAAGCCTTCCCACTTACCACCACAGCTATTTCACCATGAAGTCAGCTTGCTCTTCCTACAATTCATGAAGAATTCCTGACGTGCTGACTGACTACAGATAAACACATTCTGCTGATACCACAAAGATTGGCAATTATGTACTACACTAATGAAAATAATCTTATTGTTATTCTCTATCAGTTCAGGGAAAGAATAATCTACAGTTAATCAATACTGACTTTTTTTTTCTGAGACAAGGTTTCTATGTATAGCCTTGGATGTCCTGAACTTGCTTTATATATCAGGCTGGCCTGGAACTCATAGAGATCAGCCTGCCTATCTCCCCAAGTGCTGGGATTTCAGGCATGTGCCACTGTGCCTGGCCAATACTGACTTTCTTAGAAATGTAAAATTGAAAACCAAGGCTTTTGGAATGTAGAAAAGGCTGCAAAAAGCCTTACGGTTGATTTTTCATTGTGTGGAAAGGAGGGAGCAGTACCCAGTATAGGGCCAGAGTTGACACTGAAGTCCTTGTACTGGATTGACATCTGCAGAGAATGCAGGGAAAGGAGGCACTTATCTCTAGAGATGCTACAAAGGTGTTCATTTATAAATCATCAGTCCACAATCATCCTTTGCCATTAAGAAAAAAAGCAAGTTAAGGCTGGAGAAATTCCTCAATCAGTAAAGTGCTTGTATAAGTATGGGAAAACACCTATAAAAGACCAGGGCCCTCTAGTCCTAAGGCTAGGAGGCAGAGACAGGAACACCCCTGTGGCTGACCAGCCAGTCTAGCTGAATCTGCAAGCTCCAAGTTCAGTAAGAGAATTTGTCTGAAAATAAGCTGGAGAGCAACTGAGTCAGAAACTCCACACTGCACTCTGAACTGTACATACACAGGCATGAGTGCACACGTGCATGCATGTGTACACACACACACATACACACTCCACATATTCTGTTTAAGAAATCTAGCCAGGCTCAGTGGTGCATGCTTGTAATCCCAGCACTCAAAGAAGCAGAGACAGGAAGATCACTGTGAGTTCGAGGCCAGCCTGGTCTACAAAGTAAGTACAGGACAGCCTCAGCTACACAGAGAAGCCCTGTCTTGAAAAACCGAAAAAGTTAAGAAAGAAAGAAATCCAAAGAAAGATAGAAAATAATCCAAGTGAAGGGCAAGCTCTCTTCCCTTTTGTGGCCATCATGGGATCGTGGGTGAGCGTGGAAAGAAGACGTGGCGGGCAGAGATGGAGGAAGGGGCCCAGATGAGGAATAAGCAAGATGGAACTATGGCTGGGAGGTAAAGGTAGTTTAGAGGGTTAATAACTGCCCTGCCCCAGGTGAGGTAAGGCTGTTCTGAAATACAGCAGGTGTTTGTGTCCTTATTGATTATGACGGCGGCTTGGATGATCCCACCACAATGATTACAGGGCTAATAACAAACAGCATTAGACAGTACCGTTAAATCAACAGCAACAGGATGTGCAGCCGCCAAAACAAAGTCCAACCCTTTTGTGACTGCTGAGCAAAGCAAGAACCACAAACAGCATTTCAATGTGCCTTCTCAGGTGCATTGGAGGGGAGATTATGTCTTCCCCTCTTTCCAAAGAGCTGAGACAGAAGTAAAGTGTTCCATCAATGTCCACTGGAAAGAATGATGTGGTTCAGGTTGTCTGAGCATGCTTTAAAGGCCATGAGCACAGGAAGAAGTTGCCATATACACTGAACAAACACAGCAAGAAAAAGCTAATGACAGCTGTCCATGTGGGCACCCACTCCAACAAGGTGGTATCTCCAGGCTAAGGCTGGACAAATACTGAAAAAAAAAAAGCTAGAAAAGAAAGCCAAATCTCAACAAGCAGGAAAGGAGAAGATGCAAGGAAAAAATGATGGAGAAGATGCAGTAGAGGAATCTCATTAAAGACTGCTTAAGGTAAAAAAGAAAGAGTGAAGAGGGAATGAGCTGGACCCACACATACTGTGGGCAAGGATATCTGTGCTGCTTACAAATGCATCTGCAGGGTCACACTTCTGCACATTGTCACTAGGAGAAGAATGGAAGGAGCAGGAGAGGGCAGGTGTAGAGAGGAAAGCAAGAATTGAGAGGCAGGTATGTGTGTGTTTCATCATAAGTATACTCCAAAATAACACTGAGAATAGCAGGAATAGATTTTAGACTACAAGTATTTTTAACTACTTAACACTATTTGAATATCTGTAAAAGAAAGACTGGCAAACTACTGTCAAAAAATTTGGCATTTACCCAGTAAAATTGGTAGAAAGAAGTTAATGGTATCTTTATTTATGCTGAAGAGTAGAAAGTTGGGCTTCAGATGCCAGTGCTGAACTGTTATTGCATCAGATGCCTCAAGCAGCTGTAGGGAAACTTCACCAAGAGGGAAGAGAGAAAGAGAGACAGAGAGGAAGGAAGAAAAGAGGGGAGAGACAGAGACAGAGAGACAGAGAGAGAGAGAGAACAGTGATTATACAGAAGTTTGTTTAGAAATGCATGAGCCATTCAATCTTGGGTACATTCTAAGAAGGTAAACAAGACTAAGAAGTATCTACTATGTGCCAGCTTATTAGCTGTAGTTGAACTTACGGCAACAGAACTGTCTCCTGCCAGTGTTTTCTTTCAGCCTGAAGTCATGCTTCCAGGGAACTAATTAACAAAATTCTGTTCTTGTGTTCTTCTGCAGAAACTATCTGCAGCCCCTACCTATTAGTTTCCATAAAGCAAAACCCAATAGAACCTTCAAAACACTGAGAAGCATTTTGGGGGAAAGTCATGTTAGTTTTGTCTTCATTTTTTGAAGGTACAGATCAGGCATTGGCAAAGTTCTCCTGAAGAAGGCCAGGCAGCGAACAGTTCAGGTGCAGATAATTTCCCCATCTTCTCTTAAAACTCAAAAACAAACACAACCGAGGCTTATAGACCTAAAAGCATCTAGCCTCAAACATCCTTCTGAGCTTAAGAGTGATGACTGTGGTTTATTGCTACAGAAAACTCTGGGATTCCTGGATTCTTCCTATTCGTTTATTTATTTAGGACTCTGAGAAAGTCACTGATCCCTCCTAAGCCTGAGTTTCTGTGTCTATAGAAAGAAAACATCTCTCTTGCTTGGGAGAGAGACAGCAAGCGTGTGGACTGCCTAGGTTGTCTAGAAGACACGTATAGGAAACTTATTTCACTGCCCATCTAATGACCTAATAGTGATACTTCTATATCAATATTAAATGTTTCATCAGGATACTCCTCCAATACAATATGCTTTATTTCAGGAATAAACTCGGGCTCTCTGGGCTAGCTAATACACATACACATTAATGATTAAAGCCTAACTTCTTCCTCAAATACTTTTACCCTCAGATTTCTAAAGTAAATTTATCAGCATATTTCCATAACAATAGCATCTTCAGGAAACCCAATGTGCCAGAAGTATAACTATCATTAAACCAGAGAACACTTACTTGAGCTTTACTCTTTGCAGTGGATATATGAAACTGACGAGTCTTAACCCTCTCTATAATGTCGTCCCTGGACCTATTACACAATATATAACAATAAGTAGTCATCTGATTGCTTAAGCAGTTATTGATCGCTTCCTGTTCCTCACTAACTCAAGTCTTAAGTATATCCAAATGCTGCTATTATTAACTCTGATTATTTGTTTGCCCTAGAAAACAAACAGCATGAAAGTACAATTACCTACAACTGTTTTTATCCCCCTTAATGAAAGACTTAGTCTATGCAGTATGCGATCAGCACTTACTGAAAAATAAATGACTTTTAAAATGACTACATGACTCATCTCTGAGAAAATGATCTTGAACTTCTGTTTACAAAGAGAATAAAAATATATTTCCTCTAGGACATAATACAAGAAAAAAGCACAGAAGATGAAAATTAGCTATTATAGTAGTACACCATTATTTCTGGATAGCTAGAATAACACTCCAATGCCATTGTTTCTAGTACCTTTAAGTATCAAAGGTTAGTTACATTTCCTAGTAATATTAGTAAGTAAAGCTAACCATTACTATGGCCACTAAGGAATTTTAGTCGCCACCTTGATGGGAACATATCATTTTAAGGTCACCTATATAGATATAGAAAAGTATGACAGAGTAAGTACATTACATTATACCTCCCAAACAATTTTGTCAGTTTTCTGTGAATTTACTTTGGAAGTAAGAGAGCATGGATTACTTAAAGTCATCTTTATCTCAGATAATCAGGAAAAAAATTTTAACTGTAATTGACATTAAGAATAAGTGCTTTTCTTCTTCTTCCTCTCATTAGACCTAGAACTAAATTATGAATAAACTACATTATAAAGCAGGAGACTTTACAGAGCAGGCTTACTTAGTTCTTGGAAGTCAATGGTGTCTACATTAATACTATGATGTTACTGCCCTGTTCCCTCTAGCTTAGCAGGAAAATATAATGTGGTCTTCTTTGCTTTCAATTCAGAGTATATGTGAAAAATGTCTACAAATATATTTCAGGATGTTTTCAGGAATAAAAACACAAGACAAAATAATTACTTATGACAAAAACAGTCATGCTTAAAAGATATTCTATACCCATAAATACCTCTGATTTCCCATGTGTTCCATATTCAATAAACTCAAATATAAAATGTCAATTAAGTAACTGTTTTCTCTTTTGTAGCCTAGAATTGTTTAATTACTGACCAACTCCACTCAAGCAAAACTCAAGCAAAAGGCCGACACAACTATTTACAATTTCTACTCAACAAGTCAAGTGGAAATATTTCCAGGTTCTTATTTTTAATTTGTGACAGAATGACTTGTTAAAATCCAGCATCATTTAGACTCCGCTGTAAGTAAAATTTCTGGATGGCAGCTCTTTCAAAAATATAAAGTTTAAAAGGGGAAAATAATCAGCCTCCATTAGGTCCCCAGCAACCTCTCCAGGAAGGTCTTAAATGCACAGGACTCCAAGCCAATCAATCAGGTGCCAGACAGGGCAGGTGAGGAAGGGCTATGAAGTGCAGGAAGGACAAAGCTTACACAGTGTCACCCAAAGCTGCTACTACAGTCCCCTTTGCTTCTGTTATAAGGAATGCATATATGGAAATCATGAAAATCAGAAGCCAAAAACTGACTTCATGGAAAACTCCCACCTTTTACCATTGGGAAACCAGTACAGGCTAAATAAACAGTGCCTACAAACTAAATTGGCCCTTCCCTTGAGCAACTAGTGCTGGCTACAGGGCAAGAACATTCAAAAACCTTGGTTGTCAACCCAAGGGTAAGGGTGAGAATGGGGTGTCAAATAGCCACCTTTCAAGGGAGTCACTTAAGACTATCAGTCGTTACAACTCATTGTAAAATTACAGCCATGAAGTGGCAACAGAAACAAAGTTCTGGCTGGGGTCATGCGTTAAAGGTGGCAGCATGAGGAAGGCTGAGGGCCGCCGCTCTAAAGGGGATGCATCAGCGAGAGTCAAATTCGGGACTCCAGCCCTTGGTATCCCTGCTCTGCCACCCCGGACTGTAACTCTGACCTCACAGTGAAGACAGGATCTCCATGCACAAGAGATCAATGATAAAGAAGAATTTCAAAGTCAAAAGTTTTAAAATATTTCTATTTTATGCAATATTTTTAAGTATGCTTTTTTAAGTACACATTTTAAGGGGAAAGGGTTAAAACAGTGAAGGGGCTGAATTAAGAAACTACTAACTTCAATACAACAGAGGATATATTTTCAGCACATTACAGTTCATTTTTTAAAATTTAGTATTGTATGAACTGAGTGTTTTAGTTGGGTAAATTCAAGAGTCTATCATCTGAGTCCTTAGGAAGCGTGACTGCGTCTAGTCTAGGTCAAACACCAGGCCCTGGCAGTTGTAAAAAGGCTACTTCATCTCAGCAACATGAAAAAGGGGAAACAAAAGTTTAGAAAGAGGTGACAATGTTCACCAACAAGATACTTGTTATATAATGATTAAAGCAGCAAAGCACCCAGAGACCCAATATAATTTTCTTTACTTATTTTAGCTCTCACTAAGAAGATTAGATGTTTAAATGAATAAACACAATCTGGGGGATTAAAAAAGAAACGCTGTGCAAAGCAACAACCAAAGATTTAGCTTTATAATATAACTTTAAAAGATTTTCTCAAATTTCCCAGTTTAAGTCAGGTAGTAAGTTCTACAGCTACATTTTATACTCAGAGTACTAGGTCAATTTGTTAAGATATCTAACCTACTTTTATGATATAATACTTTGGAAAAATCATTTAAAAAGAAGAAAAAGGGGGGTGAACTACTGGGGGTGAAGCTCAATGCTTTGCACTAATGTCAGGCTCCTGTTCCATCCCAGCACCATTTGTGGTGATATTAACAATTATCAAGCTCAAAACTTTGTGTGCCCAAAGAAAACAACCTCTCCCACTTGGTAGTCTGTTCTGCTTTAGGAGCCATTACACTTTTTTTCCATTACTAATAATCAAGATAATTAAATGGAATCATTCTGATGCACTTAAGGGACTTTATTCTGGATTTGGTGTTCAAGGTTTAGGCTGTGTAAATTGTCATTTTTAATTCTAAAAGCAAAAGAAACTGTGTATTTATTCATTATATTAGAATGATTTATAAGTTGTTTATATTTTGCAAACAGAAAAGTAAAAATTTAAACAATAAGCATTTATTGGCGAATAATTCCCAGTCCAAAAAATATAACAAGTCAAGTTAAAATAAATTCCTTCAAGTTACAAAGAATTAAAAAGGCAGCCCCACTTTATTCAAGCTGAGTTTGTCACCCCATAGCTTGTGACTTAAACAGGTTATTTAAACTACTATGCTACTATAACTACAGGTTATTTAACTACTTCACCAATAAAAAGGGATAAATAGTCGTTACTTTCTATTTGTAAGAATGATGATAGGATACATCTTAAATGTGTTGTAATTCATTCTCTTCTGGAAATCAGTCCCACAACATCCCCAGTGCAGCACACTTCTGGAGAGGCTACACAAACAAGACACGTCAGCACTTCCTCAGGCATTATTTTTCATCCTCCCATTTCTAGTTTCCTTTCACTAATCTAAACGCGGCTTTCTAGTAATTTCAACCCTCCATCAGCTCCACCCTAGTTTAGAAGTTCTTAAAGTAAATAATAATAACCAATTCACACTAAACTGCAAACTTTATGAAGGTGCAGACAGTCTTTATTTCCAATCAGTATTGAATCCTTGAGCCCTGAGAACAGTGAGGACAAAAACTACCTACATATTGTGTGGTGCACTGTGCAGTAGCTTCTGACTGATCAGAGTTGTGCTTATGGAAATTTATAACAACTTTTGCTTATGACTTTCTTAGCAGCACACTGCTATAAACTACACTGCTTACCTACACTGAAGGTAGGCTTCAGGAAGTGTAGACACCCTGCACAGTCTATCAATCCCCCCAAATCTCCGGGAATATGCGCCTTACATCTCAGTTCTCCTGCCACCAAAGGCCTTCCAAGTTTGGTCTATTAGCCTAACAGTAAAGTCCAAGGTCCACGATTCAACACTCCACCCCAAACTACTGCATCCTGCGCCCGAGGCTGTGGCAGAAAACAATGTCCAGGGACTGTCACTCTCCACTACCAGGCTGAAGTCATGTAAAGCTTTACTACATGGAGCATTTCTCAGTACAGAACAAAATCATTTTTGTGAACATAAAGTAAATAGAGGACAGAAAGAGAAGTTTAACATTTGTTTGTTTTCTGGGAAACATGAGCCTTTCTACTCCGACAAGCCTTCCAAGACCCACATATGAAGCTCTAACCATCCAAATTTTCATTTCCTCTTCCACTTCCATGTCAGCATAAAAACTCATGCATTAATCAAGTCTATCACATAAAACTAGGTCACCAGATACAGAGGAACCTGAAAAAACCCAAATCTCTATCTTTAAAACATAATCGTGACGTGGAGTGTGGATGAGGAACAGCCACAGGGAGCAGACCCCGGGTCTGTGGGTGGTGTGGAGCTACTGCCCAAGGGCAGAGGACGGTCACTCCACATTCACAGACAAGACCACAGGCGCCGGCTCAACTCCTCCGGAGAGCTCCGTCCCTCTGCAACGACCCCCGCCGTGGCCTTGAGAGCTGCCAAGGCGCTAACGCCACACAGAACGGCCCCGGACTGTGCGCACGCCTTCAGGCCTGCAGTGCGGCCGGGAACAACTTCTCCACGCGGTCCAGGAGACGCTGCACAGACAGGGTGCAGCAACCGCGGGCTCGAGTGTGTCCCGACCGGACCCCGGCTGGCCAGGGACACCGGGGCAGTGGCTGCTACCGAGGTCCCCCGGCCGGCGTGGAAGCACGCTGCAGAGCAGGGCCGCGCGCGGCGGGCCCGCCCCTCCCCGGGCGCCCCGGCTCCCTCGGGCCGCCCCCTCCCGGCCCCCGCTCACCTGATCTTGTAGCTGGGCAGCGTGTGCTTGCGCTTGATGATCTTCTTGAGCTGATTGACGATGATGGAGGTGAGCTGCGGCAGGGGCCGCCCCTCGAACTGTGAGCGTACCTCAAAGTCAATCAGCGGGTCCTCCACGAAGGAGAAGAACCAGTGGGTGAAGGGCACGCGGGTGAGGACGAAGCGCAGCCTGCCCACCACGCGCGACAGCTTGACGAACAGGTAGGCAGACTTGCCGAACACCAGGTCCACGTCGATGGCCAGGTGGAAGCCGCCGCTGTACTCCACCTCCGCCTCGAAGGCCAGCTCCTCGGGGCAGGCGGCGGGCAGCGCATCCCCGTCGGCGCCGTCGGGCTCGCCCGAGGCCTCCACCGGCCGCACGAGGCGCACGGTCCGGATGAAGGGCACCGCGTCGCCCAGGAACACGTCGCGCAGGCTCAGCCCCTCCAGCAGGCGGCCGGCCGTCTTGGTCTGCAGCAGCTCCTCGAACTCCACCTTGATCTTCCTGGTGACCCAGCGGCGGGCCAGCGCCGTGTCCCGCAGCTCCCGGAACAGGAACAGGATGGTGGCGTTGAGGAAGTAGCAGGTCTCCCGCGTCGGCGGGCCCGGGCTGTCGGGGGGCGGCGCGGCGGCCTCGGAGGAGCCGGCCGCGGGCTCGGCGGCGCCGCCATAGAGGTACTCCCGGAGCGGCAGGCCCGGCACCGGCCGGAGGTAGCGGAGGCCGTCGGCCGCGCGCGCCGCCTCGTCCGCCCGCGGCTCGGGCTGCCGGCGGTAGAGCAGCAGGAACTGAGCGAGCAGCGTGAGCAGCGAGCCCAGCGCGGCCGCCGCCAGGATCAGGAGCAGCGGGCCCATGCCGCCGCCCGCCGGCCCGCTCCCGCGCTCCCCGCGCCGCCCTGCGCCTCACGCCGTCGCCCCCGCCGCCTCCATCTTGAGGACATGGGTCGGCGCCGAGCGCTGCCTGGGCCCGAACCGCGCGTCCGCAGACCGCCGCGGCCCCCGCGCCTCCTCCTCCGCCTCCCGCTCCTCCGACGCTCCCCCGGGGGCGGCCCGAGCGCGGCCCGGCGGCGGCGGCGGCCGAGGGCGGGAACGGCGCCTCCCGGCAGGCCGCGCACCCATTGGGCGGGCGGCGCGTGACGTCAGCGCGCGCGCGCCCCCGGCGGCGGGCGACGGCGCGTGCGCGCGCGCTGGCCCGGCGCCGCGCCCCCACGCCGGCCGGGCCGCCCCGGGAGCGCGGGAGCTGGCGGCGGGGCCCGGCGCGGCCGTCCGTTACTCCGCGCCCATCCCCCGCGCCGGCCGCCCGCCCGCCCTGCCCCGTTACCTCCGCAGCGCCCGTGCCCCGTCCCGCAGCCTGGGCCGCCTCCCCTGCAGGGCAGCGCCGCAGAGCGCCTGGGCGGGCGGCTGCCGGAGAACGGCCCGCGCTGGGACCGCCGCGCCAGCCCGCACCGAGCAGGGCGCCGCGTCCACAGAGTGGGCCTGAGGAGGGGCCAAGTTTCCCACCTCGGGGAGATTCAGTTCAAAGCAGAAGGAAGTTTCTGTGAGGTCTGGGGGGGAGCGGGAGGGCTGGAAAGAATTTGCCAGCCGATGGGAAGGTGCCTTAGACTCCCTTTACTGCTGTTCACGCCCCACCGCCTCCCTTCCCTGAGTCCATCCCTGAGGCACTTGCTTCTAGTGCCCACTCATTTCACAGAATACTATGTTGGCACAATCTAAAGAAGTTCCTTGGGTCACGTCGTGGAGCCCTGAGTTCTTGGCACAGTACCAGTGAGCTGGAGTTATTAAAAGGAGGAAAGAAAAAAAAAAAAAAAGCTGGTGCTCCAGGAAGGAGACATGGAGCTGCAGAGACCTGGGCGAGGGAGGGGGCTTCGGGAGAGACGGGGTAGGGTGGGGTGGTGGAAGAGACTGGCAGCGTCTGCACAGGTACCAACAGCGCTAGACGCCTTTGTGTTCCCTGGCAACAGTGTTTCCTCTGGTGCTTTCTGGCTACTCAGTTGTTACATCATAGCTTACATCCCCCACCTTGTCCACAACCTTTCTAGTCCGAGGAAGGTCACATATTCCAGTATTAAAAGTCTCGGGGATGATTCAGGCATCAGTGCAGGGATCCTTTCTAGCCCTTGAAGATATGCAGGCCAAAGATTGTCTTGATTGGGTGGTTGGAGAAGTAAACCAGAATTCTGACCAGCTGGGCCAGGTGCAGGTCTTTGGAGTCAACTTGATCTATGTTTCTTAGTTGTGGCCACTTCTGAAACCAGAATGGCTTCTGAAAAGGGAAGATTATCTGTTAGATGTTTGCTGAGCAACTTAGCTGACATTTCTAGGCGTTTCTGGCAACTTCTGGGTTCATGGTCACCCTCTGCTTCTGCTTCTGCTTTCTCAGTTGTGTGTTGGTTCAACCCAAGTGAGAGCTGTAAGCTCTTTCTTAATTTTCAACAGAAATAGTACACCACTGTCCCAACCATTACACAAGGGTGGGGAGTTCTTCACATCACGAAGGCATTAAAACTTCCAACAGCGAGCTTGCCATTCAAACGGGAAGCTGAGGTCGGATCCTCAGCATCTAATAAAAAGCTGAGTACAGCCACACAGTCCTATAATACTGGGCCTTGGGAAGCAAAGGTAGGAGGTCTCCGGGAGCTTCAGGTTCAGCAAGAGACGCTGATTCAAGAACTATAGTGGAGTGTGAAGGAAGAAGACAGCTGATGCTGACATCTGACCTTTACATATATTTCCATACATGTACATGACCACACCGCATACGTACAGAATCAAAACCAAAACGCCTTTGTTGATGTACCATGGCCTTAAATCATCCTCTGCCTTCTGAGCACGGTTGGTGAGCCCCATGACTGAACTTCACTCCCACTCCCTCTCCAAATCTTCCAGAGTTCCTTGGATACCTTTTGGTACCCTGTATCTTCTCAGCCTGTTAGTGACTCAATTCATCAGTAACTCTTGTCCTCAAATGGCACACCCTGAGATACGATGGAGCTGAGCAAAGCTTGAGGGATGAGGAGAAAAAAAAAAAACAACATTCGTAAAGATGAGATGGTTTTGAACACTATCCCCAGGTTTATAGACTTTGAAGGTTTGGAGTTTTTAGGAGATTGGCCTGCCTTGTGGAAGTAGGTCATTGGGTAGGACCCTAGTTTGTGTCTAGTCTCTGTGCTTCCTAAGCTCACCCCTTCCTCTGGGAACTGAGCCACTCTGTGTTCTCTGCCCTTCGCTCTCTATCATGATGAAGGGCCACCCTCTGAAACAGTAACCCAAACAAACCTCTCCTCCTTTGTCAGGAGTTTTGCCATAGCGGCCATAATAGTAAGGAATACAACAAAGCAGCAGTGTGTCAGGCATAATGTTAAACACTTTATCATTTTAAAATGTTCAAGTTTATAAATCAAAATGTTCTTATAGTCAAATGTACTTAATATTTAGGAGAAATTTCTCAATAGTTTGGGCTTGGTGTTCCCTTTGTGAGATACTTCTGTATTACTAAAAACCTGGTGCTGTTCAATGATATTCGTAGAAGTATATAAAACAACAAAAAGTATAAACCTAGCCACCCTCATCTTCAAAATGCTGATTCATAAAGCTCAGAGGTCTGAGGACCACTGTTGACTCTGAAAGTCAAATTCTTAGTAGATTGAAGGAGATGTGCTGCTGATCCATTCACGTGTCTAATGACATCATTGAAACTAAGCTGCCCCATGGTGGCACAAACTAACTTGTGGAAGTAGCCAACCAATATCTGATTTGACCTAAGGCCCACTCCATGAGAGAGAACCCATAGCTGTCACTGCTTGGGTAACCAAGAACCACAGACTGGATAGCCCAGAGACCTAGGGTAAAACGAAGAAACTACTGGTCTAGAAAAAAAAAAGTATCAATAAATGACTCCTAATGCTAGCCTGCTATACTCATAGATCAGTGCCTTATCGGGTCAGCATCAGAGAGGTTTCCTCCACCAGCTGAGGGGAACAGATGCAGAGACCCACAGCCAGACCTTATGCAGAGAGAGTCTAAATGAGATGTCTCCATCAAATCCTTCCCCTCATTGCTCAGGAAAACCCACTAAAAAGGAGGCTGAAAGAGTGTTAGAGCCCTAGGGGAAGAAGGAGAACATGGCCTCTGAGCCAGCTAGGCAGGGCTCATGTGAGCTCACAGAGACTGGAGCGGCAAACCCGGGCCCATGTCTGCACCAGCTCCTCTGCACACACAGCCTTCAGCTTAGTGTTTTTATGTGACTCCTTAATGTGAGAATCTTTTCCTTCTGTTGAGTTGCCTTGACCAACTTCGATATGATGGCTTTTTCCTTTATCTTTTATTTTTGTCACATTTGGTTATCTTATAAGCCAGTTCTCCAATAAGACAGAAAATGAATATATTCAGACAGGAGGGGAGATGGAGGGGGACTGGGAGGAGCAGAGGGAGGGGAAAGTTATGATCAGGGTATATTGTATGAGAAAAGAATCTATTTTCAATTAAAAACTGAAAAAGGAAAGAGAAATTAAGCTACCCCAGCAGCTTTCCTGGGAAATACCCATCTCAGAGTTGAAGACAGAAGAAGGGTTTTCTATTAAGACCCACAACCTCACCAAGCAAGAGAGGCGGGGTCTTCTCGAATCGCTACACTCTGACTCCAAATAGGAGAAACTTAAAGCCTGTGAAATTTGGCATCGGGGTGGGGATGGGAGTAAGGGTATGGGGGCAATCACTAAAAGCCAATTTGATGAAAGTTATGTAGAATAATGCAAATCTTGTCAACTAGATTGACTGAGAAACACCTAGGAAATGCCTAAATATACCTCTGGTGAGTATCTGTGAGGGCATTTTCAGAAATGACTTAGGGCCTGAGGACCATGGCCTAGGGAGTAGATTCATCCCTTTATAGCTTTGTAATATTATGGCATTATTGGGAGACGGAGAAAAGCAGGCGAGTAGGGGAGTGTCCAGGGGGAGAGAGTTTGGCCTCTTCCTACACTCTTTTGATTTCTGTCTGTTGGGATGTGAGCTTGCCTCTGCTGTGCTTCGCCCTCCCTGACATGATCGGCTGGCACCTCTGAAACTATAAGCTAAAATCCATCCTCCTTTTAAATTGCTTGGGTCTGGTACTTGTCATAGACTTAGAAAAGTAAACACTATAGCAAAATTGTTGGAAAAGCAGAGAGAAATTTAGAGTATTTGCTAAGAAATGATACTGTAAGCATTTAGGCAGCCTGCATCTTGGTTGCCTAGTAACCTAACCTATGGTGTCATCATGTGTCCCCCACCAGGTGTGTGGCAGATGCAGTTCAGCTGTGCCTGCACAAGCTATGAAAGGACCAGCCCTCCACTTTGTCTCTCTTGCACTCTTGCTCTTCCTCTTTCTTTTTCTCCTTTCCCCTCCCCCACCATGTCTCTCTCCTTTTCCTCTCTATCTCTCCACCTCCATCCAATAAATCTCTTTCATAAAATATCTGTTGTGTGCATGACATCATTTTCAAATAAATACATTGAATCATTTTGTGTAAACTGTGAGGATAAAACTCTGACAGCTATTATTTTGAAGATCCAACATATGCCTGTAAGAAGTGAGCAGAACAGAGTCCCTGCCCTCAGGGATGCCAGGTCCAGCAGACAGACACACACAGAATCTAGCGATTAGAAAGCCCGTGCTCCAGCAGAGTCACAGTGGCTGCAGTAGAACCTTCTAATACAGGGCCAGAGAACAGAAACTGCCTGGGGCTAACTTCACTGCCATGGAATTCATGGCATTCAGATCTCAGCTACAAGATGTTCCTTTGAGTCTTGGGTAGAACACTCCATTGATAGGACTTTCTGCCTCATTCCTTCTACCCTGGTCCTTACCTTGTCCCCTTGTCACTGTACTTGTCTGCTCTTAGTTCCTATGCACCCTGTGGACTCAGGCAAACAGCTTAGAAAGCATAAACCCTGGACCTAAGTCTCCAGATTCCTGCACCTGGTGCCCTGTGGCCCTCAGCACAATCTTAACTGTAGGGAGAAAATCATGTGTGCCCCTGGGCTTGCCAGTGCACAGTGAGGCAACTTCTCTGAAGAGGGATGAGAGAATGATGTCTGGCCTCATGGTCCACACTTTATCCCAGGACTCCAGAAGCAGAGGTAGGAAAATCTGCTAGTGTGAGGCCAGCTGGTCCACAAAACGAGTTCTCCTACATCCAGGCTCTGTTACACAGAGAAATTCTATTTCAAAAAGCCACCCCCCCCAAAAAAAAAAATAAGAGAGAAAATGATGAGCCATTTTAGTTTGATAGAAAACAAAATATGTTTTGTTTTGTTTTGTTTTGCAGACTATGGGATGCTTTGGGGCGAGTAGAATTTGGTGCTTGGAATAGTTTTGCCATCAGAAAGAAGCAAAACCTCCTGCATTGAAAATGCAACATACTTTAGGGAAATTGGAATAAGATGGCTGAAATAGGGTGGAATGAGTAAGAGTTGGGGCTGGCCAGAGTCAAAGGTGGGCTGAATTAGGGAGGGTGGAAGGCCAATGGCCAGTTCTATTTTGCTGACTTTGTAGTGCTGAAAGGTTTTTAAGCAAGAGCATAACACATTTCCTCCCATCCCCAACCTGTGAAATGTCAACAGCCAGAGCAGTCAAACCACTCTCCATTCCACCCTCCCTCTGTTTCTGAGCACTAAGGTCCATACACACCGCGCTCATTACATCATCCCCTCCCACACCCTTCTCCATCACCCTACTCAGCATCCCTCTTCATCTCCCAAAAAACCAGTCTCTGGCCTCTCATACTCTCATTTTCCTACCATGCTCAAGGGAGGACATAGCCTTTCATTTCAGGAAAGGAAAAGAGGCCTGTTGGCTGACCTTGCCCACGTTGCTTTCTTCCCTGACAACCGCTCACTGGTAGACTACTCTCCTCTGTGGCAACAACAACCACCATAAGAGTATAGACAGGACTGAGAGGTGCTCAGCTGGCAAAGCGCTTGTGTAGCAACCCTCGGAACCCGGGTTAAAAAGTCGGGCATCGTGGAGCATGCTTGTGAGTCCAACCATGGGGCAGACAGACACAGATCCCTGGGGCTCGCTAGGCCAGCTTCAGGACAGGTAAAGCTCTTGTGTCCAAAACCAGGGCCCAGGGCCAAGGAGATGTCCCACATGGTGAAAGGAGAGGACCAACTTCTTTTTCTTTTTAGTTTTCAACACAGGGTTTCTCTGTAGCCTTGGCAGTCCTGAAACTCACTCTGTAGAGCAGGCTGGCATCATACTCACAGAGCCCTGCCTGCCTCTGCCCCCAGTGCTGGAATTAGAAGCATGAGCCACCGCCACCCAGCTTGAGAGAACTAACTCCCACCTCTCACACGGCCTCATGCTCTGGCACCTAAGCCCCCCGCCCCCATCAGTGGTTTGGAAAAAGTGGAGAGTATTTTAAATTTCTCCACTGAGCAATTATCTAGACCAGGTTGGCTGTGAGGATGCTGTGGGTGTATGTGGGAGCTAGGAGCCAGGGAGAGATGTTTCTTGATTATTGATGTAAAAAGCCCTAGCCCATTGTATAAAATACCAGGCCCTGGTTGGGGCTCTGGACTGTATGACGGTGTAGATTAGGCTGGGTGAGCAAGCAAGAAAGCATGGCTTCATTCATTGTCTTAGCTCGTGACTAACATGTGATGGGACTAGTTTCTGCCCTGCCTTGATTTTTGCAAAATGACAGACTCTGACTTGGAATATCAAGCCAAATCAATCCTTCCTCCCCTGAAATGTTTCTTGTCAGGGTGGTTTTACACAGCAGCAGGAATGAAAGCAGGACACCCCACCTCCTTCTCCATTAGAGTTCTGAGGACCCTCTGACAATATGAATCCTTCTCCTTTTCCTTAATTCTTTCCTTCCCTAGACAGGACTGTGCAGAATCCCAAGTAAGGTCAGACTTCAAACACACTTTCTCCATTTGGTTTTGTCAAGAGAAACTGCCCTTTAAAGTTGTTGAGCATTTCTGTGGCTAGGGAGTCCTGAGGGTGAGCAGCCAACTTTCCAGTGTTCTAGGCTGAGGTTTCCTGGAATAAGACCTTCAGTGGTAAAGTCAGAAGTTCTGGGCACACTGGGATGTTTGTCACCTTCAGTTGGGGATACTTTTAGGGATGGAGGTAAAAGGTGATTTGGTTCCTCTCTGGGACCACAGGACACTCCAAGGAACGATGGTGGAACAGGATGGGTCATGTCCTCCTTAGCGGAAATGAAAACCTGCTTCTAATAGTATGCTTTAAGGAGTCTAACAACAGCATGAAATTCTGCCCACTTGCACTTTAACTACTGTTCTACCCAAGTTCCAAACTTCTTATCTTTCATTTGAGGCCGTGGATGCTTTCATCACTGTTCAGAAACAGAAATAACCCTTGAGTTGTGAGACTTCTAAAGTCAACCTGGGGGTTTCCTTCCGCAGACACCTGCAATCAGATCAGTTTTGGACAAGGGCTTCCCCAGCTTGGTGTATCAACTGCTCTCCAAGCAGGTCTATTTCTATAGGGCCCTGAAGCTAAACCAGTTTGGGCCATTACATCTTGCCTAAATTCTTACTGACTCTCCTTGGTCTACTCACCTCCAACTTCCCTCACATCTTTTCCTACTGTGTTGCTAAGCAAGTAGTTTTGCTTGTTCCCAACTTACATGGCTGGTCAGGCAGCAGCTGATTGGAGGCTACTTTCACACACAAGAAAGCACTTAGTGGCCATTCCTACAAGGACTAGTGGCACCATTTCTTTGCAGGAGTCTTCACCACCACCCCTTTTGGTGTTTTGAGACAGGGTCTCTCTGTGTGTAGCCCTGTCTGTCCTGGACTCACTCTGTAGACCAGGCTGGTCTCGAAGTTGCAGGGATCCACCTGCCTCTGCCTCAGAGTGCTGGGATTAAAGGTGTGCTCCACCACACCCAGCTCTTTGCAGAAGTCCCAGCTGTACCCAGGATATTCTTCCAAGGCCATGCCTGGCTCTTGGGTGCTTCTTGTGAAACTGAGCCACATTCTTTTCCACCTTAAAGTGCAGACCCCACGCTTGTTAGGATAAGGCCACAGGCGTTGGTAGGCCTTCAGCATCTATTGCTTGGTCTGTGGTTTCCCGTTTCCATGGCAACTATTCACCCTGACTGACAGAGCAGGAAGCAGCAGCTATTGGTAGTGTATAATAAATTGGGCACAGCTGTGTTCTAATAAAACTTTACTTATCAATACAGTCTGTGTTGGCTGTGGCTAGAGAAAGGTCTGGGCTCTCATCTTTATACATACATCCAGACTCACTACCCTCCAAACTGCAGGCTCCCCAGTGCCCAGCCTGACACAATTATCCTGGACACCCAGAACACTGCTCCTGCGACACGTTCTCACAGATTCTTCCTGGACTTGTCAACCCAGCCTAAGTCCCCGGAAAGCACTTTCCAGGCACTCCCTTCATTCACTGCGCTCAGCGGGGGTTTGCTGTGCCTTGGTACTGGCTTGCTGTCTCCTCACTACACAGCTCTTGGGGTAAGACCTTCAGTAGTAAAATCAGAAGTTCTGAGCACACTGGGATGTGCGTCACCTTCAGTTGGGGACACTTTTAGTGATGGAGATAGAGGGTGACTTGGGACTGTGTGATAAGACTCCAGGAAAAGTCCTGTGTCTAGCCTGGGTCGTCTTCATTAAGCTACAGTTCTGCACTTCCCTGGAGCTGTACCTAGACTTATCTATATTGAAAAGAAATGGACTTTACAATAGTGTTGTGTGTTTCTCAGCTGCTCATAGGAACCTTATGTGGATATGCTAATTCCTGAGCACCTCCCTCCAGCCCATGTGCCTCCCAGCCCATGGGCCCTCTCATAGTGTGCAACTCTTAACAACCAGCAGGACTAACCCACAGACCTGGGGGCCTGACCAGGAATGGATGCCAGGGTTAGCACGTGCTGACCCCGAATGTGTGCAAATGGGTGTGCGCATGTGTAAGCGAGAGGGAGCCAGGGATAGAGAGACAGAAATAGGTGGTGGATCTTGGAGTCCCAGAGCAGGAGTGTGCAGAGCAGGAGTATAAGGCCTCTTCTCCTCTCTTGTCCCCACCCCCTGCAAACACAAAAAGGAATTCCCTGGTGAGTGGGGTGCTCCCTGCACTACTGAGCCTCCAAGACTCTGGAGGAACAGAGCCTCTGAAGCAATCCAGATGTGAAGAGATTCCGTGATCCACCCAGGCAGAGCATGCAGCAGCTCCACAACTCTGGCTGTTGTACACTTGACACACTCTTGTGAGCACTCCGGTCACACGTGGTGAGGACACACTTGAGCCCTGAACTTCCTAATAGCAGTTTCAGAGAAGTACTTTAACAAGCAGCTTGATAGTAAACTCATCAAAATGAATCCACTGACGGAGTCTGTTCTTCAGAAAACGCCAACTCTGGACATGCATGTGTGTGGATGTTAGAGGACACTCTCCACTGTCCCTCATAAGGCACGGTCACCTTGTCTCCCCCTTCCACAAACACACTGCAAGCACACACGTATGTGTGTGTCCCCTTGGTTATTATTCCTGTCTTTCCACCTTGTTTGAGGCAGAGTCACTTAGTGTTGATTGCTGCACACATGCACCAAGGAATCCAAATTTTTCACGTGGGTTCTAGGGATTTGAACTGAGTTTGTCACACTTGTATGGCAAGCACACTGCCCACTGAGCTCCCCCTCCCCCAGGCATTCTGGTTTCTGGAGGCTGCAATTTCTGCTGGGACACGGAGCACCACCGACCAGGATAGAACGACCCATCTGTCTTTGTCTCTCCACACTGCATGTGCAGCGCGTGCGTGGGCACTGGGGCACTGGGGCTTGAACTTGGGCCATCTCCTGTCCCAAAAGTCTGGGAACCACCTCACCAAGACTGATAACTCACAAACGCTGACAAAGAGCCTTTAAAACACGTGCACAAGGACAGGCTAAGCACTCAGTAAAGAGAAAACTGGAGTGAGTGTAGCACACGATTCTCATCTGACAGGAGATGGACATGGAGAGGACACAGCCTGGTGCCCCGTCCACCTCAGGCACACTGTCCTTGTCCTCACTCTCAAAGGAACTGGACAACCAACATCACCATAGTCTTACAGGGCCCCCTGGCAGGCCAACTCTCCCTGCCCATCCTTCAAGCTCACCCCAAGAGACGCTTCAGCCTTAGTGACTCTGTGTGAACAGTCTGGAGGCACGTGTGTCAGAGCAACATGGCTGACCTACTTCTGCTGAGTAAAACACACATGGCTAAATTTCAGAGAACTCTAATTACAAACCCTTGGCTCAGTTCATCTCTTGAAGACCAGAATGCCTTGCAGGGTTTCCGTGAGTGGAAAAAAAAAAAAAAAAAAAAGGCCTAAGGGTCTAGAGTCCTCAGCTGAAAAAATGGTTCCTGCTGTTGCAAAAAAAATACTAACACCAGCTCTGTTTGGCAATATTTTTCTTATGGATGAGATTTCTAAACAGTTTTGTTGAGATTCTTTTATGTGCCACGAAACTCACCCACTTAACCTGTCTGTGTCATTGGTATTTAATATATTCAGAGAGTTGTGTCCCCACAATCTAGGATTAGAAGTGCATTTAACACCCTGGAAAGAAACCATCTATCCTGTCATGTCCCGGTTTCTTCCAGCACAGCAGGCACTCCATAACTCTGCAGATTTCTGAATCGGCTGCTTCGTAACACGCACCATCTATGTGGTTATTTGTGCCTGGCTTCTTGGGCTTAGCTTAGTGTCTTCATGCTTACCATGTTCCATGTGTATAAGATTCCTCTTACAGTCAGTCACACTACACCTTATGTGAGCATGTGAGCAGTCACCCTCCACCTTATGTGAACATGTGGGCAGTCACACTGCACCTTAAGTGAGCATGTGGGCAGTAATACTCTACCATATGTGAACATATACTTTGTACATTCATTGAATTAAGTGCATGAGATCAATTTTTTATCTTTATCCAGGAATCTTATGACTGTTTATTTTTAAAATACCGAGTAAAAGATAAATACAGGGAGACCTTTCTTTTTCATTATTCTTTTTCCACTGGCTCCCTTTATTGTGTGTGGATGTGAGAGAGAGAGTAGGAGAGAAAGGGAGAGAGCAGCAAGTAGTTTATTGACCAAGCCATCTCCTCCATGCCTGTTTTTGAGGAGGCTGTGGCTCCTCCCAGGCCCTCTGCCCACCTCTCCTGTGGGCCTCAATTCCTGTGTGTATGCTTCTATTCTTACCTCTGTCACTCTACAGGACCCTTCAGTTTTCTGATATGCTTGTCACTTCAACTAGATTGGTCTCCTCAGATCGGGGATTGTAATCTTCTCATCTGCTGTGGGCCCTGAAAATTCAGCCCGGGATACAGAAGACTGCATCTCAACCTCCACATAAGCAAGCAAGAAAAAAAAAATGGCGCCTAGTGTATGATCTGGGTGGTCTGGGATATGTGACCTGTATAAAGAAAACACTCCCAAAAATTCTAAGCAATCATGAAAGGCACTTTGGTAGGCAAATTTTCTTTTACAAACTTAAGAATTATTGATCATTGATAGGCATTGGTTTATTAAGAACAGCTGTGTGGAGCTCAGTGCATGCATATTTAAAAGACATCCATCCCCTGACCTGAATTTCTGGAATGCCTGGATTCACTGAGCAGAAAATTCCATGTTTGTTGAAACTCTTGCTGCAGTTGTGTAGGAACTGATCTAGACTCACAAGCATCGCTCAGACAGTTCTGGTAGCCTTTGCACGAAGGCACTCTCCACAAGCCGAACTGGGCTCTTTCTGTCCTCTGCCACCCCAGGGTCGGTCGCTGAAAATGCTTCAGGTTTCCAGTGGCTACTCGCACTGTCTCACTTTCTGGCTTAGACCAAAATATCTCTGGGTTAAAAAGAGAGCTGGCGCTGGCCTGAGAAGATTGATCTGGCTGGTTTTAGACGAGGTGCCTTTTTATAGGCACCCCATCGTCAGCATGGGGGTAATTAAGAGTGCCCTCAGGCTGATGGGTGTTGAGGCTTGCCCACAAAAGTGCTTAGCGAGGCAGACTTTTTTCTTCCTCCACATTTCTCAGTTGACCTCAGCATCCATGGCAATGACACAGAGGGGTCCTTTCCTGTCTGTTTTTTTTGACAGAGTAATTACACAGTTGCTACCATGCTGATACACAATCAGTTTGTTCTAATGGACACACTTCCAGTGGCATGTGGAAGCTGGCACCTCTGCTTGACCTTCCTCAAGTCACTACTTTGCAGAGAACCTTAAGAGGGCTACATATCACCTTTCATGAAAAGCTGCTGCAATGGCTGCCTCAGAGAGCCTACTGTTTGTATGGACAGTTTCTAGTCTGAGAAGACAAGAGCTTCTTTCTCTCCACTTTAGCTACACTCCTTTCTTTTTTAAAAAAAATGGGGTCTTATATATCTTCTTCTGACTTCAAGCTTGCTATAGCTGAGGATGGTCTGACCTCCTGAGCCTCTGTCCTACCTCCGGAGTGCTGGTGATAGGGAAGGAGGCTTCCCCCAGTAACCGTCTGAGCCACTGGCAAATATTGCTATGGTGCAGCCACAAGCCATGGGACCCTGGAGCCAACTCTTGGTGAGGGAAGGGAAGGAGCATTTCCCCTAGAGGCTTGGGAGGGGTTCTGACCTCTGACACCTTGGCTTCAGACTTCTGGTTTAGGGAATAGTGACACCAAAGTTCCTGTTGTCACTAGCAGTGTGCTCTATAGCAATTGGTTTTGACAGCCACAGGAAACTGTACCCAGGGAAGAGGAACATACCCAAAGTGATGGGAGGAAGATGGTGGGAGGGGCTTCCAGGAGGACTGGAAGGAATGTGGTGGTTCCAAGCACAGACAATCTGCTTAGGTCATGGGAAGTCTCAGCAGACTTCCTATGAGCAAGTTTTCCGGTTTGAGGTGATGCTGTGCAGGAGAACAAACAGGCCTGTCACCCAGTTCCTGCTTGACTTCCTGCCTGAGTTTTCTTAATGATGGGCTATGACCTGGAAGTATAAATCCCCTGATGTCCAAAGAATTCTGCCTATTTCCTTTACTGACATGATAAGGAATTAAATAAGACAAAAGTTGTGGCCAAAATAGTGGACAGAAACACTGTAAAAGAGAAGAAGCTCATGTTGGTTATGGTTAGGGGGGATTTCAGTCCATCACAGCAGGGAAAGGACAAGAAAGTAGCTCTGCCCAGGGTAGCAGGAGCATGAAGAGGTAGCTGCGCATGTCAGAGTGCAGCAGGAAGTTGAGATCAGCTCGGACAGGACTACAACCCTCAAAGGCCTGCTTTTGGTCCCACCACCTACGTCTCCTGAAGGCTCCACAGCCCCCAGAATAGAAATGAGAACTGGGGAGAGAGCAAGCTTTTGAAACCTGAGAAGCTTCCGTCCCCAACAACTTCTTAGGAGAGAGGCCTGGAACTGTGGCTCTTAGGGAAAGGTTGTGGTGCCTAACAGTGATTGTCAGCTTGACAGAATTCAGCATCACTCATAAGATAAGCCTATGGGCACACCTGTGAGTGAGCACAGAGACTGGGATAAATGAGGTGTGAAGACCCACCACTATGAAGGCAGCACACTTCTCCAGGTGTGAAGACCCCACACTTCCCTGTGCTTGGATCTTGCACCCCATAAAAAGGAGTCTTCTAGCTAAGCCCCAGCATTAGTCTCTGATTCTGGACTGCTCTAATCCTTTCTGTTGCTGCAATAAAACATCCTGACCAGAAGCAGTGGAGGGAAGCAGAGGATTTATTTGATTTGTACTTCCAGGTCACAGCCCATCATTGAGGAAAGTCAGGAGGAAGTTAAGCAGGAACTGGGTGACTGACCTGTTTGTTCTCCTACACAGCATTACTTCAACGGGAAAAGTTACTCAGAGCCAATGCAGTGTAGGAGGGAGGGCTGCTGCATGATGGCCCAGCTGTCCACTGGGCTAGCTTTCCACAGCCCAGGGTCACTTGCAGGCCCTGTAAGTAGCAAACAAGTCGAGCGCCTTATAGTCCAGAAGGGAGTCGATCTCAGGCTGCCTCTGCTGGGCTATTTTATCACAGCTACAGGAAACTTTAGTGTGGTTCATTCGTGGACGCCTAACCAATCTCCAGTTGCCATTCTTCCCCCTCATCGAGGTGCTTCTCTGAGGCTCATCATCAGCCCAACCTTCAACCAGACCTATCTTCGTGTACATTGCAAGTGCCTCATGGAGCAACAGTTATCTCTTTAGCTTGATTTCCAGAGAGGAGAGGAGGAGGAGGAGGAGGAAGGAGGCTGGGATGGAGGAAGAGAAGGGTAGGGAGGGGCAGGGAGAAGCTGATCAGTTGGTTGGTTGGGGAACAATTAACTCTACCCAAGGAGCAAGCTCCTATCACCAACAGGAATGTGTAAAGACAAGCAGAAAGGAGTCCCTTGAGGTTCTCTTCCTCCTCAAACATGAAGGTAACTGGCTGGAAAACAGCATTGGTTCTTAACTATTCCTGCCTTCTCCCAGAAACAACTCATGTGCACCACTGATGTACTATTTGCCTTTTTTTAGGACTTAGACTTTAACACCATTTCTGGTTCATTATTTTTTCACACTTGTTTTCTCTCAGTTTCTTGTGGGCTGGTGGTCTCTGAGCTATTGAAAAATTTAAAGGACTTTACTTTTGCTTGTAATGTTTTTGATTGACAAGCTTCAAAGCAAATAGAAATGCAGGCCAGTTGGGGTGTAGGAGCCTGGGGAGGCATCCTTCGTTTCTCCATGTTCACTCACTCAATGAGAATATGCTGAGTGTGGACGGAGCACTAGGCAGGAAGCTGGCAGGTGAGGGTCATAGCAAGAGGAGTCAGCAGTGCATTATAGTTCCTGCATGGATCTTATGGCCTTGGAAGAAGCATGGAGAGATGAAAGGAGATGGCGCAAATGAACGCATTATTGCAAGCTATAAAAGGTCATGGCAGACAGGTGTCTGGGCATAATGAGAGCAAACACCGCAGGCAGCAGCCCCAGGGCAGGAAGGCTTCTCAAGGGAGGCACACTCGCCTGGTATCTGGAGGGTAGGAGGAGGTGGGGGCTGGGAAGGAGACATTCCAATCAGAGGCACACTGCCTGGAGATAGTCGGTACACTGTTCAGGCAGACAGCCATGACAGGCAAATGCACACCCCTGAGAACGCAGTTGGGAAGGACCCGGCAGCAGACAGTTGGGTTCAACTGGAGGAAGAGGGTGAAGCTCCAGGCCTGTCTCTAGTCATGTGTAGAACTTCCCAGAAGGTTTGAGGAGGTCCTGGAATCCTGGAAGAGATCCCTCTGGTCAGCCTTCTCTATAGTGCACAAAGAGACTGTCTAAAGGGTCCAACAGCCAGAAAGTAGCAGGCTTTGTCAGAAAGAAAAGTAATTCTCCTATTTTGATCTTGTCCCTAAGGAAGTAGGTGTTAATCTTGTGCACATGGAGATGTGCTGCCGAGATTTTCCCATTTGATCGAGATCCATCTGAAACCCAATCAGCTGAGGCCTGCCTCTCATTCACTAAGGCCGTCTGAAGGAAAGGTTTGTCACCCAGGCACAAGAGCCAGTGTGGAGAAATCGGGGAGCAGGAGCAGGAGGCAGTTGACCTCTCCCAGGACACTGTCTTGGGCCAGTCCTCTCCCTGTGTTCAGGGAACCTCAGGCTTGTGCTCTGATCCAATTTGCAACTTTTCCTGAGAAGATGGGAACAAATATCTCTTTACCCTCTATGAGACCCTGAGGACAGAGCAAGCGAATGCTCCACGCATGTCTAGCTCAGAGATGCCGTGAGTTTACACACTCAAAGGCAGTCCTATAAGCTTAAGGCCCTGCACTGGCGCATGAGCGGTGACTCATAGAGCCTCACCCCTGCATTCCTTGTCCAACCTGCAGTCAGCTCCATCGGAGACGCTTATCCTCCTGCCTGTCCATTTGCCACATTTTAAAAAGATAATTTATACAGTCCTGGGGAGGGAGCCTCTTAAAACGTAAGCCTTCTGAACCTCCTGTACTGTGAGTGCCTTTAGCTTCCAAGGCCTTAGGAGCCTTCCTCCTTCCTCCTTCCTCCAGGAGGGGATGCTTCAATTCTGAGGAAATACCTGTTCAACACCAGCACAGCCTGCTTGGCTAAATGCTCACTCGCTGCCCATCTGCCTCTCTAACTGCTGCTGAGTTCTTCGAGGAAACCTGTGTTTTCAGTTTGTGTTTAGTGCCCAGCATCTGCACTCATGTGCTAAGTAGCCAGTAACCACTCACTGAAGTGACAAACAGACCTTTCATTGTGTGTGTGTGTGCAGTGTATGTACATGTTCATGTGTGTGCTGATATGCTTGGGAGCTTGTACAATCATGTGTGGGAGACAGAGCTTCATGTCAGGTGTCTTCTACTGCTTTCCACCTTAGTTTTTGAGACAGAGTCTGTCACTGACCCCAGAGCTCATCGATTTGACTAGACTGGCTGGCCAGTGAGTTCTGGAGATTGCCTATGTCCACCCCCCAGCCCAGGCCCCACACTCCCTGTCCTGGCTCAGCCAGTGCTGAAACTGCAGACAAAAGCTACCACGTTTTTCTTGTGCACCGGTGTTATAGGGTAGCTGATAATTTTTGAGACAGGCTTTCGCTGTGTTGCCCAGGATGACCTGGAATTTGCTGTGTAGGCCAGGCTGGTGTCAAAATCACAGAACTCTGCCTACCTTTCCCTCTGTGTGCTGGATCGAAGGGTGTGCACTTGAACAAGAGCACAGGGGATCTGAACTCGTGGCCTTGTGCTTGAGGGACGAACAGTTCACCCACTGGGCCATCTGCCCAGCCCAGAGACCTGACTAATCTACATTCTGTTTTAATCTCCAAACCTTCTGGGGCTGAACCAAGAAATAGATAAGTGGAATAATTAGATTACATGTATTTTCCCAGTACTTTGTGCATAGTAGGGTCCAGGAGTGACTTATTGAATAGGTGCTTGTCAGGTGCAGAGGAAATTCCACTTCCCCAAATTCTGTGTTAGACAAAAGCCAGCATTCCTCAGTGCCTTGAGAAGCCAGTTCCTTCTAGCAAAGGAGACGTTTCTGTTATCATTGGGAGAGAAGACAAATGGCTGTCTGTGGAGGCTGTTAGCACAGCAAGGTGCATGCTGGCCTCCAGGCCCCCTCAGCATCACAGGTTCCTAGCTCTTTTCACCCCTTCCCCAACCCTAAATTTCTCCAGGTCATGGGCTCCCCTCCCCATAGCTACTCGCTCTTATAACCCTATTTCTGCTGTGCTTTCTCTCTTGCCTTTTCTTTTACTTGCTTCATCTTCATCCTTTGCTCTCCCCACTCCCCTCCCTCTCTCTAATCTCTGCTTGGATCTTGCCCCTCTCGAGGCCAGGTCCATTCTACTGAGAGCATCTTCAGCTACTACTTTCTTTCTCTGCTCTGGACTCTTCCAGATGCCTCTGGAAGTTCTCTCACATATAGAATGCAAACTTTCCCCTTAAACATACAGTTCATAGAGCAGTATAAATGTCTTCATGCTAATACTCTGGAAAATATTGTGACACTATTTCACTTTTAATGATACTGGTTTTGGACACAGCACTGAGGGGTGGCCTTCAGAGCTCCCCAAGATAGTTGCTTCAGTGAAACAGTCACCAATTACCATTCCAGAGAGACTGCCCTTTTATTAAAGAAAGCCACAACTTCTACATTGGAACCAACCCTTGTAGATTAGGATACTGGGTTCCCTCCTCCTCTTACCCCCCCCCCCCCACTGTTGCTAATATCTAGGAAACAAAGGTTGCAAATCTTTCAGCAAAGGCAGTTGAGGACCCATATCTCCTTGCATAATGAGTCCTGTCATTAAGACAGCTCCAGGGCAGGAGGGGTAGCAGCTAGCCAGGATGGCCTGCAGCATTTTGGTAAACAAACATCATATTTATCTGAGTGGCTACTGTGTGCTTTCTTGCCAGTAAGGGCAAGAGTCCTCTCTAGGCTTGAATATAGTTTTCTTTGTATGAGATAAATCTTTAGGGCCATTAAAAGAAAGTGAATGTGTTTGTAGTCTGATCCCTAGTTTTCTAGGCTAATTTACTGCACCAGGAGGTCTTGTAGATATTAGTAATAAACAAAGTAAGGGAAGAAATTGCCTCCGTTAATTGATTTTGTCAATGCTAATCTAGACTCACTGGCTTTCCACTTTGCCCAGCAACTATTTATGTCACATTGGAACACATGACTTTGGAGAAAACAAAAAGGCATCAAAGTTGGGGCTTGACATCACTGCTGGGGCTCCTGAAGACAGACTCCATGTTTCCTTGGTGTACTTTATAAATTTGGAGACAAAGTACACCAAGAGACGCAACAGTCCAAATGTGCCCTCAGGGAAGGCCATGCCTGGGATGCTAGCTAGGCTCCCACTCCAGAACGCCTGTGACACGGCTGGCTAGAAACAACCTGTTAGGTTCAGCACTGGGGCCATTAGGGGCTGCTCTTACACACCTTAAAAAAGAAAACGTGTGTATTCAGGCAAGGTGGAACACACCTTTTTTTGTTGTTGTTACTTATTAGAGTTCCATTTATTTATTTATCTGTTTATTCATTCATTCATTAACCTCACACTTTTAACCTTTCTTGCTCTCTCTTCTGAGCATCTTTCTGTTATTATTCATTTTTCTGGAATATTCCATTTTTAACTATATGTTTATTTATTATAATTTATTCACGTTGTATCTCAGCTGTAGCCCCACCCTCATTCCCTCCCAATCCTGCTCTCCCTCCCTCCCTCCCTCTTCTCCACCCATGCCTCTTCTCCAGACGGCTGATAAGAGAGGTCCTCCTCCCCTTCCATCTGACCCTAGCTTATCAGGTCTCATCAGGATTGGTTGCAATGTCCCCCTCTGTGGCCTGGCAAGGCTGCCCCCCCTCGGAGGGGATGGTGGTCAAAGAGCCCGCTACTGAGTTCATGTCAGAGACAGTCCCTGTTTCCTTTATTAGGGAACCCATTTGGACACTGAGTTGCCATGGGCTACATCTGTGCAGGGGTTCTAGGTTATATTCATGAATGTTCTTTGGTTGGAGTATCAGTCTCAGAAAAGATTCCTGTGCCAAGATATTTTGGTTCTGTTTCTCTCCTTGTGGAACTCCTGTCCTCTCCAGGTCCTACTATCTTCCCTTCTTCTTTCATAGGATTCCCTGCACTCTGCCCAAAGCTTGGTTAAGAGTCTCAGCATCTGTTTTAATACACTGCTGGGTAGGGTTTCAGAGGCCCTCTGTGGTAGGCTCCTGTCATTTTTCCTGTTTTCTCCTTCTTCCAATGTCCATCCTGTTTGTCTTTCTAAGTGAGGATTGATCATCTTACTCAGGGTCCTCCTTCTTGCTTAGCTTCTTTAGGTGTACAGATTTTAGTATGTTTAGCCTATATTATATACTTATAAGTGAGTATAAACTGTGTGTGCCTTTCTGCTTCTGGGATACCTCACTCAGGATGATCTTTTCTAGATCCCACCATTTGCCTGCAAATTTCATAATTTTCTTGCTTTTACCTGCTGAGTAGTAATCCATTGTGTAAATGAACCACAATTTCTGTACCCATTCTTCTGTTAAGGGACATCTGGTTGTTTCCAGATTCTGGCTATTATGAATAAAGCTGCTACGAACATGGTTGAACAATTGTCCTTGTTGTGTACTTGAGCATATTTTGGGTATATGCCTAGGAGTGGTATAGCTGGATCTTGAGGAAGCACTATTTCTAATTGTCTGAGAAAGCGCCAGATTGATTTCCAAAGTGGTTGTACCAGTTTACATTCCCACCAGCAATGGAAGAGGGTTCCCCTTTCTCCACATCCTCTCCAGCATCTGTTGTCACTTGAGTTTTTGATCTTAGCCATTCTGATGGGTGTAAGGTGAAATCTTAGGGTCATTTTGATTTGCATTTCCCTGGTGACTAAGGATGTTGAGCATTTCTTTAAGTGCTCCTCTGCCATTCTATATTCTTCTATTGAGAATTCTCTGTTTAGCTCTGTACCCCATTTTTTAATTGGATTACTTGATTTGTTGCTTTTTAACTTCTTGAGTTCTTTATATATTCTGGATATTAGCCCTCTGTCAGATATAGGGTTGGTGAAGATCCTTTCCCAGTCTGTAGGCTGTCATTTTGTTCTGATGACAGTGTCCTTTGTTCTAGAAGCCACAGAAACTCATTTGCCACCCACTCCTTGACCTAGAGTCCTTCCCCACCAAACACTTAATTTTGTTTCAAAGAGCAATAAAGCCTGACTGTCCTCACAAGTCCTTTTGATGTAAGCACTCATTTGTTGGTAGAGGCCAAGGATACAGTGATCAGCAGTGATGCAGGTGAGAAGAGTCTCTACGACTGTGCCCTAGGAGAAATAAAGGCTGCATCCGGAAAGGTACCCAATTTGCTTGAATGCCTTCACCGTAATGTTGTTGTGCGGTCAATTCAGTAAGATGCTTTTGTTATGTGCATTTGGTCAACATATCCTGCTGGGGCAGAGGTCTTTAGGGTCCTGACAATGTCCTATGTCACCCCCTAGGCCAGGTGCTGATGTAACCTGTCTGCCACTCCTACCTGCTCTCTGCTTCTGCTTCTCTCCGCTTCCCTGTCTCTGGGGTGGACCAGTTCCCCGTCTCTCTGCCCTCGCGGCTCACTCAGGCACCAACTCCCTTTCCCTCCTTTCTCTCAAATAAATCTCTTCATATCCAGATCTGTTTATTGTGCGGCATTTTAAAAATATATCCTATGAATTACTAAACCTAGTTTGCCCCTCTGGTCTCAGTCAACGCATACGTTTACTCAGCTAGAGTGAGCTTCCATCCCGAGAGCTTCCCAACTGTCTTGCACAGTATTTGAATGTGTCTATTCTCTGTTATTTCTCCTCCTGTAGAGTTGCCTGCTCAGAGCCATTTTGGCTAGATGACACTGGGCCAAAGGCCCTTACTGACACAGATGTTTAGAAAAGACTCTGACCTTCTATTTGTTTCTACAATAGTTGAAGGTTAGAGAAAAAAACAGCATGGGATGCCTTCTGGGTCTAAAATGTCCACCCGAAGCACCAACATCAGGAGCAGGGCATGATTGTAACGTCTTGGCTATTCCAGACAGAAGGTGTAGGTAGCTCTGGTGAGGCTTTTCCCAGAGTGGTGGGGAGCCAGACGGGAGCCAGAGGCTGTGCTGACTTTCTTTGATTGTTTTAATTATAAAACAAACAAACCAACCAACCAACCTTTACATAGGGCCGGGCTGTGGCTGGGCTGGCAAAGTGCTTACCCAGCGTGCAATGTGCGTGAAACCAGCATGGTGGCCACCCTTGTAACCCTAGCTCTCAGGAACAGAGGCCTGAAACGCAGCAGCTCACAAGCTCAAGGTCATCCCTGGCTACATAATCGGGTCAAAGGTCAGCACGCTGTCTTAGCTACTTTTCTATTGCTGTACCAAGATGCCATGAAGCAAACTTACAGAAGAAACACTTACTGGGGCTTCCACTTTTAGACAGTGAGTCCAGTACCATCATGGCAGGAAACAGGCAGCAGGCAGGCTGCATGGCACTGGAGCAGGAGCTGAGGCGCTATGTCCTGACCCACAAGCACAGGGCAAGAACGCTAACTGGAAAGCCAGTGTCACGGGCTTTTGAAACCTCAAAGCCTGCTCCCCAGTGACACACTTCTTCCAGCAAAGGCCACACCTCCTAATCCTTCTCAAACAGTTCCACCAACTGGGGACCAACCATTCAGATTTATGAGCCTATGAGGGCCATTCTCATTCAAACAACCACACTGGGTTACTAAGACACTATCTCAAAAACAAACAAGCAAAAATTCTTGTGAATGATAAAAAATAGTCTAACGAGGGAGAAAAGACAGTACAAGAAACCTCCATGCATCTGTTCGTCACACTTTGCTGGGATACATCTTTCCTGCCTTGTATATTATCTATATATGGCAAAGTACATCAAGCAAGGAGACCAGATTGATGACTTTTAAAAATATTTACTATGTCAAAATATTTTCAAATTTAGAGAAAGCTGCAAAAATGATACAAAGAGTTCTCATATCTCTTAGACTAAAATTTCCCTAAAATGTTAACATTTTTAACCATATTTGTTATCTCATATTCTATAGACATAATTGTTAGCATGTTTTTCTCAACATAGAGGGCTTTTATTAGTATGGACCCTTTGTAAGTCAGTGACTTTTGAGAAAGGTTTATGATCATTTGGCTTGAATTGCACAATGCTTTCTGTATTCTAGAAAGTTCTCTAGTGCTGTTTGCCAAAGGCAATCAGCTTTCTTGCTTATTTTTATCATCATAGATTAGTCTTGCCTATTCTTGAACTTGATGTAAATGAAATTGTCCCTACTTTATTTTTTGCTGAATTATTTTAAGGCAAACCACTGATTTTTAGATTCTTTCTTCTCTGTGTACCCTGTATCTCTAAAAGTTATGGGCATTTTCTTACATAATCCTAATTCTGTTGTGATTACATAAGAAGTCTTCCTAGCCCCGTACTTCCCTCTTACAGAGAAAGACAGCTCTAGGAAGGGGAACGCCTTGCCTAAGGTCACCCAGGAAGTGTCTTGTGAGAGTAGACAGTCCTCCAGCCAGGCTGTGGGGTCCAGAGTCAGGCTCCCAGCAGGGCGGGGCTGCTGCAGAACAGGAAAAGCCCCATCTGGGCCTACCCTTTCTTTGTCTCCTTGTGGGTGTTCTCTGCTGTACCCTGTGGGGTGCCCTGTTGCTCAGCCAGACCAGTGTTTTGGATGGATCCTGTCTGATGCTTCCAGACTGCCTCTCTAGAGATGGAAAAAGACTACTCTCGGTTCTCAGTGTCCAGACAGATGGAGACCTGCAGACCAGTTGTTTGAAGGCTGCTGGCCCTTCACATTCAGTGTGCTTTAGGCCTCAGAAGCTGTGCACCTGAATGCAGACCTGGCAGATGCTGACATTTTAGATCATATTTGCAGATGAGAATACAGAAGCCTACATTTGAACAAAAAAGAGGAAACTAAAACCTCCAAAAGGAAGAAGACACTTAATAGAGTGGATTGCTCCTTGAAAGCCCAGCCTCCACAACACCAAACCTCCAGGGACAGTTAACTTTTGAGGCTCTAATAAATTCCTACCGATTATATAGTTCTAGTGCTTCATGACTAGCAATGGCCATGTAGCCACTAGATAAGCCAGAGACTTAAAAGTATTTACAAATCAAACCTATACCTGCCCTGGAGGACAGTGAGACATCTTTATGGCTTGTTTCTAAAATAGCACTGGATGGGGTTGTTTGGATAGCAATGGATTTTCAGTAAAGTATGTATTTCCTATTTACTTAGACACTCCTTTTCTGTTCAGAATATGGTGGGTCTGTTGGTCACTGCAAGGTTTTCAAGCTGTTTTTCTTTCTAGACAGAGGGAGGACCTCAGGGTGTGTGTGTGGTGGGGGATAGCCCAACCAGGGAAAGGGGACCTACGGGTGGGGGAGCGCAGCCAGGGAAGGGCATTCTTTGCAGGCACAAGGACCTGAGTTCGATCCCTAGAACTCATGTTTATTTTAAAAGGGGGGTGTGATGAGGTGGCTTGTAATCCTAGTTCTGGGGAGGGAGAGACAGGTAGATTCCCCGGGGCTCACCAGGCAGCAAGATTCAGGCCAACTAGAGATCCTGTCTCAGGATAAACAAAAGTGGGCCACACCTGAAGTGGGCACTGAGGGTTGTCCCCCAGCCTCCACGTGCACCATCTGTATCCATGTGCGGGCACGTCCACCTTTCCTCTCTACAGAGGACTGTTGGGTAGGGGAGACTGAAGGAGAATGGCTGAGGTTCCAGCCCTAAGATACAAGACTTCACTTCATCCAGTTGCCTCCCTCATGAGGCTGGAACTGTTCCCCTACTTGGCAAATGAAAAACACAAAACTTGTGGAAAATCTGAATCATTTTTCAGGATCACCGGGCAGAGGCTGAACTGTGTCCAACACTTCTCTCTACCTGGGTTCTATGGAACTGTATCCCACTTTCTTGGCCGTGACTTAGCATGTCACAGACCTCTTCCCCTAGCCAGAATTCTTCCTTCATTAAAGGCCTGTTCCTGGTAGAGGAGCCAGCAATGCATCCTCCTAGCCCACCCAGCACTAAAGAGACAGAAGCTGCCTCTGGCCGCTCAGAAAGGACTAATGATTCCACATAGCATGATGACAGTCAGAGACAGAATGGCCTTTTATTTTATTTCATTTCACAAACACAGGGAAAACAAATCCTGCTAATAGGATTGCAGGCGCCACAGGCCTAGGCAAGTGATTCTAAGGAAATAGAAAGCGTCTTGCCACACCTAGAGACTGTTTGCAAATTTAAAACGATGATAGGCACCCAGAAACTAATCAGGAGAGAGGACTGTTGCTAAAGAGAGGGGTGGAGGTAGACCATGAAGCTTCTGATTTGGGGCCTGATTCTCCTGTGGTCTCATGCTACTAAGTCTCATGTTCTTCATGATTTTCCAACTACACCAGACCTTGACCAAGGAAAGGGAGTTCAGGTGACAGCAGAGGAAGGGCTTCCCCTGGTGCAAGTCTGATTGATAATGCTGTGGCCGGTGGCTTGCCCTGCATGACTCCCTGGAGAAGGCACTGTGCCTTCTGAAACCTAAGAGCTCTTTCTTTCTAATGTTGGCCTGGTCTGCCACCAGCAGCTCTAACAGAGCCAGGCTCTGGTAACCCTGTCACCCTGGGCCCTTCCTGGGCTTCTTATCTTTCACTCCTGCCACAGCCCACTGAGGTAAGAGAGCTAAGGATGAGCCAGCTGGGGACCAAAGGTCTTGACAGCTGCTCTGAGGGAAGGAGCATGCTCCAGGCCACCTGAGCCACAGCTCTTGTGTGGCTCACGAGATCTGGATCTTCCAGGCCCCCACATTTCTATGCAAAGAGATCTGCTATGGGATGCCCACCAGAGATGGCCACTCAGACGCAGCTATTCCTAACTGAAACTGTCTTCCACCCACCAAGGGGTACACTCAGGTGTTTGGGACCCAAGTACAGAGCCGAGTGTTTAGGGTATGTGGTTTTTAAAGAGAAAAAACACATCCTGGTATCTCACTTGACAGCCACAGGGGAAGGTTTTGTGCAAGCAATCAGTTTAACAGAAGCTAAGGTAAGTTAGCTGTGTCATCTTGACCTTGGGTTCCTAGAGTTGAGTAATTTTCCGTGGCATTCTCCATCAAGGAGATCACATTCTAGTCAGACCTAAAATGGCCTCAGCAAGAATACAAAATAGAGGAACCTATGGACTGTCTTTGTCCTGTCACAGATCCACAGGTATAAAATCCCCAGGAGATATACAGAGTCATCACAAACTTGCCTTTGACCTTCTAGCCTATGTGAAGACTGAGCTGGAATATTGCATGCTTATTCAAAAAATTTCCTTCCCTTTGTATAGTTGCTGTAAATCCTATCTTTCTCATTCCCTCCCTGCCCTGGCTCTGGGGAGCTCTTCTCTGATGTCATCCCCCAAATCCTGCTTTGTTTGTCTTTTGGAATAGTTGGTAAATGTTGCTCATCTGTTGGCATCTACTCTAAAACTTTTAAATTTACTTCCATGTATGTAGGTGTTTTGTTTGCATGTATGTCTATGCACCACATGAGTGATGGTGTCTAAAAAGGCCAGAAGAGGGTATTCCATCTCTTGTTACAGACAGTTGTTAGTGTTACAGACAGTTATTAGTTGCCATGTGGGTGCTGGGATTCAAGCACAGATTCTCCAGAAAAGCAGCCAGTATTCTTAGACTTGGAGTCATCTTTCCAAGTCCCAGTTTCTACTTTTTAACCTTCTCAGTGCTGTGAACCAAATAAAGCAAGATCTGATGTAAGGTGCGTGGAATATGGGCAACATTTAGGAGTGGTGAGTGCTGGATCCATTTCTGACCTTGACATCCTGCTGCAGAGGCCCCGGACTGAGCTTCAGTCTTTGGCTGATCAGAAAGGAACTCCCTAAGCTTCAAGACAGTCCTGGAGGACAGATGGTTTCATTTGTTTTCAGTTTAAGACCCAGCAGTAACTTGTGTGTGCTGCCCCTTGTTGCTGGAAAGGAACTACTGCTTCCTTAGCATCATCATTGTCCAGAGTCAAAGGCAGAGATGAAAGTGGAGCCTAAACCTTTCAAAAGGTCCATCCCAAGCCAATGAAAGTGGTGTGTTGAGGAGAGCCGGCGTCTCCCTGAAGAGATGGTGGTAGTGCCTCTGTGGGAGAGATGGACTTTGCACATACAAAAGTCCCTTCTAGTACAGAAATGCCTCAAGCTCTGGCTCACAGTACGACAGCCCGATGGCACTGGACTTTGTTCCGGTGTGTTTGCAGTCCTGATATTTCCTCCTGCACACCATTGTGCAACCAACCTCCAAGTTTGCTCTCCAGACCAACCATCTGGGTGCAAGGAGGTAGGCTCATCTCAACGTAGGGGCTGTAGAGAAGCTGCCATCTGGAAATGAAGTGAGTAGAGCTGGCAGGAACACAAGAGGTTGGCTGAACCACTTCCACTTTACCACATACTGCTGAGAGCTCAGAGGGGTTTGTTTTCACTTATGAAGAGTGAGCACCTCCTAGCATTATGAACATACTGGACAAGGTAACATGGCAATCAGGATAGATAGGCACCAAACTTGAGGGATTCTCATGGCTAGATTACAACAGCTGCCCTTTCCCTGGGGAGGCCCAGACACCGAGGAGCAGAGCCCAGGTGGGGATGGAAGCCCCACACACTCAGGCTACACTAATGCTGCTGACCGGCTCGAGGGTGGCCCCTGACCAGAGCTGAACCAGCCAGAGTGCTTTCCTACTGAGGTAAGAGGAGGAAGGAGGTTAGTTAGGAGCTGAGGCCTGGCATGTTCTCAACCACATGGGGAAACTGGGCAGCACACGAAATCTGCAGGCAGAGGAGCCCTTAGTCTCACTTATTCTATGGCTCAGCTGCCATTAATTTTTCCATGTTTGTGTGAGACACCTTTTGTCTGCATTTGCTTAAACTGAATTTCTGTTATGTCAGACCAAAGTATGATGTTTTAGTTAGATTTCCAGTGTTGTGATAGAAACCCTCAGAAAGTAAACCTAAAGGAGAAAATCCTATTTTGGCTCAAGGTTGTTGAGGTTTCAGTCTCTGGTCCCTGATCCCATGGTCTTCAGTCTCTGGTTCCTGACTCCATGGTTTTGAGCCTTTATGAGGCAGAGTCACAAAGCTTTTCATCTTGTGGTGGCTGAAAAGGGTGAGAATGAGAGAGGAGAGGGGGAGAGAGGACAAGGGAGGGGAGGGGGAGAGAGGACAAGGGTGGGGAGGGGGAGAGAGGACAAGGGAGGGGAGGGGGAGAGTAAAGGGAGTGGCCAGAGAGGGCAGGGAAGAGGGGAGAGAGAGGACTGGGTTCCCAGACTTCTTCAGGGCATCCCCCAGTGCCCCATCTTGCCCCACCTTCTGTTCCCACCCCCTCCAGAAGCACCACTGGCTTAGAACCAAACATCCAACACATGAGCTTTTGAGACAAGGACTTAAGATCCAGCCATCGGACTGGAGATATGGCGCAGTGTTTAAGAGCCATTGGCTCTTCCTCCACAGGACCCAGGTTAGATTCCTGGCACCCACACGGTGACTCACAACCATCTGTGACTCCAGTTTCAGGGGCTCCTTGCCTTTTCCACAGGCATTGAGCATGCACACAGAGGAAACTCCCACACACATTAAACAGCAACAGCGGAGCCATGCGGTTCTGACTCACGGAAACAAACCCTTCCTTGGCACCTGGCGGACCAGGAACTGTCGCCTTCAACCCACTGCCTCCACTTACACCTAAAGAAAGACCTTTGCCTCTGAAGGAAACAGTGTTGCTTCTGAAGGAAACAGTGTGCCCCTGAAGGAAACAGTGTGCCCCTGAAGGAAACAGTGTTGCCTCTGAAGGAAACAGTGTTGTAGGACTTCCACACTTTGAAGAGGGGGTGTTTACCTCACACAGAAGCAAATGAACACAGTACAACTTTGGCATGCTTTCAAAACTGCCTGCTGCAGCCTTGCTCCCCCGCCCTTCATCTGGGATGCCAAGCAGCGAGCTGAGGGGAGGAGCACTGGCTGGGAGTACTGGTGTCCCTTTCTGGTCACAATCGTCAGGTAAATGACTGAGCCTCTCTGAGGCTTTCTTTTCTCATCTGCGAAATGGGAGAATGCTGATACATGACTCATGAATGTACGGGGAGCGTATCTTTAAATTCAGGTGCTATGGCTGTGGCAGAGTGACAGCAGTCCCGGTGGGCTGACGGCTCTTCTGCCGCTGGGCTCCACTCAGGGCCGCTTAATGGGGCTGCTGAGTGCTCATGGGTGCCAGTTCTGTTTGGAAATCCTGTAATGAGCAGGACAGATGAGAGTTGTCCTAAGTGATCAGTGTGTCTACAGGGACAGCAGAACACCAACAAGCACATCAAGAAGTGAACTTTATAAAACCTTGAGCGAAGAAAGTGCCCAAGAACAAAACTGGGACAGAGCGAGCGGTCTGTGTACTTGAAATGGGGACGTTCCTACAAAATGTGGGGCTCATGGTATCCATAAATACACGGCTAGAAACTGGGTGTGTTATTTGTCATCTTGCCACGTCCCTAGAGTCACAACACTTCTGAGTGGTTCTTCCCTGCTCCATTTTGTCCTGCCCTACCACCAGCACCCTCATGCCAGCAGCCCTTCACAGTTTACAACACTCATTCGGTTCTCATTCGGTGTTCCCCGAGGCTGGGGGAGCAGATGCATCCACTCTGTCTCAGACAAGGAAGAGCTAAGTGACTTGATTAGTATGGTTCTGGCCCCAGATCCTGAGTCAGGGGTTTTAAGTCCAAGTTGAGCGTGCCTTCTAGAAGGACACATACTGGTGTTTGTTCTTTCTGTGAGTACTCCCATACCAGCAATGGCCTCGTGTGTACCTGTGAATCTGAGGTCAACGTTCGAATAGCTGTTGCCATCTTGCAAATTGACAGGTCATGAATCTGGGCTCTTGGGTCTCGGGCCACAGGCCTGCAGGTTCTGCAAAGGGAGCAGCACTAGGCTCTCACCCACCATCATGGGAACAGCCATACCTTCTGGGAGAGAGATGCGAAGCTTCAAGCCCATACCTCTCTGTGACCACTGGATGTCAGCACTAATCTGTGCTTGATAACTGAAGCTGTACGGAGGTTTCCAGTGGACCCAAGAGGAGCCTGACCACAGGCAAGGTGGACACGTGCTTCGGATTCTCAGTAAACAGTAGGCTTTCTCTGGCCCCGTCTCTGCTGGCTGCTGCCCATTCCCCTTGCTCTTCTGACCCTGGTATTTAAGGGTGTGTTATGGTTTGAATATAGCCTGTCGTCCGCAGGCTCCTGTGTTGAAAGCTTGATCCCTGGCTGGAGGTGATATTTTAGGTGTGGAAAGCTGAGGAGGTGGAAGCTGATGGGGATTTTGAAGGTTATTACAGGCTTGACTGTTTCTTCTTTGTCTACCTGCCATCTTCTAGGATACAAAGAATCTCCTCTGCCACCTGCTTCCACAGACATGGACACTAAGCAACCAGGGCTGGACTCTCTGGAACTATGACTCAAGACGAGCTGCCAGGACCTTTCCTCGTGTCGTCTGTGAGTCCACACTTACTCAGACATCCCCTGGTACATGCCTTCCCCAGGCCTCCTCTCCTGAAGGGTTGCTTTTCTTACTCAGGGCAGCATCTGGTCCACACATCAGCGGGCCTCTGTCCTCACCCACTGAGGCCAAGCAGCATGGCGTGGGCTGTGGTGACTGCTCCCTCGGTGAATTCTCATACAGTCGTTCCGGGGCCTGGAAAGGTCTCCAGGGTAGATGTGGATGGCTTCCTCAGACTGGGAGTGGCTTCCCTGGACAAGGCTCAGAAAGGTTAGGTCTTGGGCTGCCAGTATGGACAGATTTCTAGAGAGGCAAGCTCCAAAATTCACAGCCACATTCAGGTAAGGCCCCCCGGGTCCTGGCAAAAGACTTCAGAGGAACATAAGTGTGATAACAATTATGCTGATGATTGGCAAGTTTGTGGGCCAGGTAGATCAGAGGGAGATGTGGAAATGAGGTCGACAGGTTCTGGAAGAAATATAACACCATATTTCCTGTGGGTGTGTGAGTGTGCACGCACATGCGTGTGTGTTTATCGGGCATGTTACATGGTTATTGCCGCAGATAAGAACATCATCCTAGCCTGCTAGTTTCTTTCTGGCACTCCACTGTGCCCATCATCCTATCAGTGTAAAGCCCTGTTTTCATGTCAGCTTCTAGGTCATTTCCCACTGCTGAGTGCCCAGCCTCCCTTGCCTGGCCGCAGCCTCCTGCCCTGGCTCTGGTGTTGCTTTGTATCCCACACACACTCACACTTGCTTAGGTAGTATACTGACACGTTTTTACCCACTTGCAGTTCTCTTCATATCTTCCCCTGCCACCTAGGTCCCATTTGCTACACCTTCAACAAAATGGCTTTGCTGAGATAGAGGACATGGATGATACAATGCATCTGTTTAAGGTGGAATATTTGATAGATTTAACTGTAGTCACAGGCTCAACCTTCACTCTAATCAATTCAATTATTATTATTATTATTATTAGTAGTAGTAGTAGTAGTAGTAGCATTGGTTTTCCAAGACAGGATTTCTCTGGCTGTCCTGGAACTCGTTCTGTAGACCAGGATGGCTTCAAACTCAGAGATCTCCTGTCTCTGCCTCCAGAGTGCTGGGATTAAAGGCATGTGCCACCAACTCCTGACTAATTATTCATTTGCAAGGCAAGTTACTTTATATAGTCTGTGCTGGCCTCTTATCTTTGATCCTGTCACAGCTTCCTGAGAGCTGGAATTACAGGTGTGTATCACCACACCCTGATAGCAGGAATGGAAGCAATACAAACTAAGCGACAGATGATGTCAACACTGGGTTGCTAATATTAGAAAATTATTTTCTAAATTAGTATTTCCAGTCATACAGGAAGGACAGAAGAGAGGTTTGCTCGATTTCATGTTCCTACTTGACTTAAAATTACAGAGCTCCTGGAAGCCTGTTGTGAACTTCTCTAGTTTGTTGCTTTTCTTCTCACTGTAACTGAGAGAGGGGAGGTTTGTTACTGGCTCAGAGTTTGAGGACATCCAGTCCACAGAGGTTGGGAAGTCAGAGTTCATGGTGGCAAGCTTGCGGCTGAGGTGCCCCACATCTCCAGGGACGGGAAACAGAGCCCAGCTGTAGCCCCAAGGCCTACCTACCCCCTCCATCGAGGCTCCACATCCTAAAGTTCCATAATCTTTTTAAACAGCAGCTGGGACCAAGCACACAAACATATCCACCTGTAGGAGACAATTCACGCGCCCATCATCGTACACTCTCCTACTCCTGTAGGAGACAGTTCACATAGTAGTACATTCTCCTACTTGCTGGTGAATCGTGAAGGTAATGTTCCTCATTCCCAGGAATGTCTTGGTGCTGGCTCTTTCTGTGTGACTGAGAGCCTCTGGCTAATACCATCTACTGTGCGGTGCCAATGAGCTGACATGGTGGTTGAGCCCGATAGCCCTCCCTCCAGATGTGAGGATAGTCTCAAGTCTGAGGCTAGTCTGGGCTGTACAGTGATTACTTCTCAGCCAGTTTAGGCTGCTGAGTGGGACAGTCTCAAACAGCAGAAAGAACGGGAGGTAGGGAGGGAGACACATGACATCATAATGTATCTTTCTTCTTTCTTTGAATTTCACCAGCTCTGCAGCATAAAGATGAAAATCCTGCTGTGAAGTATGAGAAGCCCAGGGAGAGAGATCTCTTTCCCGTTATCTCCATTTCCACAGATGTGGGACAGCCTGGTGGCCGAGGCTGTGGCTGTGGGTCTCCAGTCTGCTGCCTCTTAGCTGGGAGCTTCAGATCCTTTGCTTAACCTCATGCCTCCCTTTCCTTGCACACAGCACAAAGCATGACCTCACACATTCTTTGTGGAAGTCTTGCCAAGCCCTGAGAGTGGGGCCCTGAGAGAGAGTGGGGCCCTGAGAGTTTACAGTGCTTGTGGTGCAGTGCTGGGTTCAGCTCCCAGCATCCAGGGAGCAAGCTGGTCATCACTCAAATAGGTGTGGGAAATGCATCCTAGCTCCTAGGTGTCTCCTACCCCTTCTCTGCCTCTGTGTTCTCCTCCACAAACATGCAAAAACTTACACACACAGACAGACTGACACACACACACACACACACACACACACAAATAAATAAACGAATAAATAAATACATTTTAAAAATCCTGGTGTGGGTGTGTTACAGTACAGTGTAAGTGAAGTTTGTTAAGCATGAAGCCCAGTTCTAGTCACTAGTGCCTGCACCCCGCCTCACAGAGAAGGGCAGTTGGAGAGCTCCCCGAAATGGAGCAAACCGGAAGGCTGACATCTGGAACGTCAGTTGTCCTCTTGTTCTACGTCACATTCTGCCACTGTTCCCTAGCATGGTGATGAAGAAGCATTACCACACTTGACCTGATCTTTCCTCAGTGTCACCCTTGCTACTGAACAAACATACTGGCAAGTGTGCAGTGACCTGCAGCAACAGGTAGCATCCTACGATGGCTGTCACCCTACACATTCCCAATCTGGAGTCTGTTGGCCATCCATGGTCTCCTCGGCTCCTCCTAGTCATGTCCAGCCTATGCTCTTTCTTGCTTGAAGGCAGGAATGAAGTTCCAGGATCTGGGATTACCAGGTGTCAGGTACAGAAAGCCACTGTATATTTTAAGGGTGTGTCTGTCTTCTCTGTCCTTTTTTTTTTTTTTTTTTTTTTTTTGAGGACTTTTGTTGAGCAGTTAAGCTGTGTTTACCAGGCGTGGGGGATGGTGAGCAAAGTCCTTTCTATCTGAGCATGAAGATCTGAGTTTGGATCCCAGCACTGACATGAAAGCTGAGTGTAAGGTTGGATGGCGGCAGCACACACCTTTAATCTTCTAGTGCTGAGGGAATGGAAACAGAAGCCTCTCCGGAGCTCCGAGGTCATCTTGTAGAGCCAATCAGTGAACTCTGGGTTCAGTGTGAGACTCTTCCCCTAAAAGGATAAGATGAAGAACAATAGCAGAAGATATCTGGGGTCAACCTCTGCCTGCACATACATGTGCCCACATGTTAGTGGTACCATATACATACGTGCACATGTAAGCACTGTAACACAGACACACACACATGCGAGTGAATGGGCACAGGCATAGCTCCAGGTCCTAAATTCCCTGACAGTTGGATGCCCATCACACTGCGGTGTGAGGCCTGGGTGAGTGATGGAGATGGAGCTTGGTGATGGCAGCCCACTGCAGCTGTGCACACGTTCTCTCATCTCACCATGAAACTGGAGTTTTCCTGAGGAAACCATGTCAAGGCAGACAGTCTCTTCCTTCTGAGAGCCACACGGATACTCTTGCTTGCAGATATTTCCTTTTCAAACAATCCACAATGGTAGAACTCCCTGACACACTCAGTTTCCCTTCCCATTATAAGTCAGATTTTGGAGAAGGGCCAGACATTTCAGCTTTCTTGGAACTTCAACTTTATTTTCCTTAAGAAAGAAAGGAAGGAAGGAAGAAGGAAAGAAAGGAAGGAAGGAGGAAAGGAAGGAAGGAGTATGTATATGCACATGTTTAAAAACAATAAAACCCTGGGTTTTACATGGATGGTGTAACAGTGGAATTTAGACAAAAAGCAGTCCATCAGGCTCTTTTCTCATAGCTGTGACAGACAACTTAAAGAGAGAAGGTTTGTTTTGCCCACAGTTTCAGAAGTTTTGGACAGGGAAGGCATGGCAAAGGAGCACCTGCCTGGGGCTCTCACAGCTTGGTGGCAAGCAAGGAACAAAGAACATAGGACCAGAAAGAGCTGCAACCCTGATGCCCTGCCAACCAGTGAGCTGCTTCCGCCACTGTGGCCCACACCCAGAGCACTGCTACCATCTGAGGACAGAGTTCAAATACACCAGCCCGTGCAGAACATTGCCGACGGTTAACTGGGTCACAGGCCTCCCGTCGACTTTGATCAATTAGTAAGAGAAGGCTGGGGTGTGATACTGAGAAGAATTCTCAGAGAGAGAATGCAGCATCTAAGGGAGAGAGCTGCAGCTGATTAGTTCTGTGCATCCCAGCCATCTGTGGAAGGGGCAGCCATTCCTGTGTAAATGACAGTAAGTTTTCTCTTAACAGAGACTCCATTCATAGTATTTGATTGTTGTGAATGCTATTTTAATGAAAGTACTTTTCACTTAACTCTTCTGTCAATTGGGTAAATGCAGTAGGGCTAACACATTTTCCTATTTACACACTTTTCTGTTATAGATGTGTAGTTGCTCTGCCAGGCTGGATGAGGCTCCTTATGGATGGGACCATCAGTTTCTTCCTTTCTGGTTTCACAGGCAGCACCTCATGTGGGAAGTGTTCTAGCTTTTGTCTCCCTCAATATGGTCTCTCTTGGTGAGTCTCCTGGCCCCCAGGGTGGCCCTGGCATGATAACCAGGAACTGCCATGTCTTCACTGGCTTTCGCTCTGCCCACAGCTCCTGAGACCTTTGCCGAGCTCTGGTCTGACACTGAAGTATGTTCTCTGGAGAGATGGCATGGAGAAGCCTCGAGGCTGGAGCCATCCCACTGAGGATCCAGCTGTGGCAGAGACCAGCTGGGCCCTCCAGCCTAGCTCCTGTGCAAGCTGGAAGCCACTGAGTCACAGACATGGGGTGGTGTGAACCATTAACTCACATGCTCATCAGGGTAGCTGCTATTGGAGAGGACCAGGATTTGTGGTTTCATGTAGTGATGTAACTGGAACACTGATTGGTAGTATCACTGATGGGTAAGGAAGACCCACTTTTTATTTTTGTTTTTGCTTTTTTGGAGACAGGGTTGGTTTCTCTGTGTAGCTCTGGCTGTCCTGGACTTGCTATGTAGACCAGGCTGGCCTCAAACTCACAGAGATCTGTCTGCCTCTGCCTCCTGAGTACTGGGATTACAGCTGCAGGCCACCATGCCCTGCTAAGACCCACTTTTGATCCACATAGGTCAAAGTCTTTTGGGAAAGAGACAAATAAACCAACATGTCAAAATGGGGTGAAATCGAACATGCCAGATTTATTGGTCTCCAAAAAGCACTGATGGGCAGGAGATAACTCTACCTGACAGGGTTGGGAAGCAGAGGAGCAGGGATAGTGTTTGCTGTTTAACCTCCATTATCTGGGGTCCATTGCATGGATCGTAGGAAGTCGGATCTGTGTTAGATAACCCACCTCTCTGGTCATACCTGACATGCCTGCTTATCGGTAAGGACTCAGGATGAGCCCACCAAGTTTTCCTTCAGCTGGACGAAGCTTTAGAGCCCATGTGTCATTGGAGTCGGGGTGACAGGAGCCCTTCTAGGGCTGAGCGTCTCAACTTTGCATTTTGCTCTGTGGACATTTGGGCTGGTCCATTCCTTACAGGGATGGAAGGAATGGTGTCCCGTGCTTTGCAGAATGTTTATAGCATCTCTAGGGCATCTCACCACAACCATGACAGAGCATCAGTGTTTGCTGCCCTGTCAGGGGTCACCTCTTAATGAGACCTGCTCCCCTAGAATGACAGCCCCCGGATTCATGAGTGAGCCCTTCTTGTCAAAGGCTGTAAACTCTTCTATCAGCAGGCTGTCTCAGAACCTCCAATAATCTGAGCCAGTGTCCATAACTTGCAACCCAAATAATCCTAGACTAGAGGGTACTGAAGGTTGGGATGGAGCTGGTTACACAGGTAGAGCAGGAAGAGTTTGAGGAGCAAGAACTATGGATGCAGGAATTGGTCCCTCAGAAGACATCCCACAGGACAGTCTCTCCATTGCTTTGTCATCTCTGGATGGAAGAAACACGTGATTCTGGCTATTCCTTGGGACTCTAAAGAATGGAATCCAGAGAAGATTGGGCCTCCTGAGGAACTGATTGTTTCACAGACAAAAGAAAACAACTCAAGGTGCATCTTGAATTCTGCTGGATCTCACATGAGGACCAGGTAGAGCCATGTGGCCAGAGTCAGTTAGGTGATAACTCACCAGGACTCCCTGTTCCTATGTGTAGACGTGGGTGGGTTCCTTCCAGTCAGGCTGTCTCAGGTCACAGGTGTGCTGTGAGGAAGCCCTGTGTGGTTTTGAGTGGCCCAGTGGGGACCTTTTTGTCTTGTTCAGACTTGGCTCCTCTCAGCTTCTATGTCTATTTTACTTACTACTGCCCAAGAACAGATTTTCCCTTCTTCTCAACTTGAAGTTTTGTGGGGGATGGTCAGGTTGGCTCATAGGCTGATATAGGATAGTTTGGGGACATGGGCAGTTACAAACACTGGCTTGAGCTTTGTATTCATCTGCAGGTGAGTGAGGGGCAAAGCAGGTGGTTCTGTGCAGAAAGAGGCTCTCAGAAGGAGCCTCCAAGCTGGCCCAGAAAGGGGATGTTGGCATTAGAGCCAGTCGGTGCTGCTGGTGACAATTACAAACTGGTCTTGGACCTAGACGCCTCAGCTTCCAACCAGCTGGCTGAATGCAGCAGCCCTGGACTCGGTGCACCCAGGGGAGGGCGCTTCTGAGGAATGGGCTTCCAGGAACGAGTTCCCTTGGGAAACTCTGCAGGAAGCTTAAACCTCAAGAAATCTACTCATTAGGATCTCGGGGAGCTGCTAATTGCCCTGTCCAGCCAAGACACAGTGTGGCTGCGCCAGCCTGCGGAACAATAATGAAGTCTCTGGAAGCGGCAGGCCCAGCCCTGGCTGCCTGATGCTGTGTCCCCTGCTGTCCCGCTGCCCAGAGACCCTCACTTCAGCCTTCAAACAGAACTGCTCCTCTAGGGACCTGTCCCCGTGGCAATCAGATTCTCCAAAAGAACACGCGGGGATGGCGAAGCCCGGCAGAGGCTTGCTTAGCTGTGTTATCAGTGTTTTCATCTCGAAGCTGTGTTTACAAAAGGATGAAGACTAACTGAGAGTGATTGCTTACCCCTTAGAGAAGTATGAAAGTCCAAGAAATTCATCTTGTCTTGGATCAAGTTGTGCTTTTTGGTTGCCACGGCAACAGTCCTATCCCCGGGCCTCCTGGTCCTACACCGAAGCAGGGCAGTGGCCATCCACAGGACAGCGAAGAGGGGGAGAATGACCAGGACTCAGGGAAGTCTGTATTCTGCTCGCAGTTCATGGCCTGCTAACCAGTCCTTTGGGTACAGAAGTGGCAAACCAATAGATTCCAAACAGCCTTGCTAGCAAGAACATCCCAGGGGGGAAAGAGTAGAAAGAACCTTCAACCTTTTGGAGAGGATTTGGCATGTGAAACCCCTTGGCCCTCTCCGCATCCTGTGGGTGGAGAGGGCGTGGTGGAGGATGCCCCCGCCCCGCAGGAAGGAGCGTGGACCAGAGTGGCTGTTTGTCTACACTCGGCCACCAGGGGACAGCATGGAGCCTAGACTCCAGCCAGGGCCCAGGATCTCCGGCGGGGTGGCCCAGAGGCAGAGGCTGCTGGGGTGGCTGCGTTACCCTGGCCTGGTGCCGGGGCGGGGCTCCGCTGTTCCCGTCGGCGACGTCTCAGCCGGGCTTACTGTGCTGTAGACGTGACCGTCGCTGCTGTCAACTCCGTGAGCGTCCCGTGTTTTCTTCACGGTTTCTCCGGCTTGGCTTCCGTTGGCCGAAGCCGGTTTCAGGCGTCAGGACCCGAGCGGGGCGCTGGCGCTGCCTAACGCCGTCTGCACCAGCTGAGCTCTTGCCTGAGCGGGTCCCAGGCGTGGCCCGGCGGTACCTCGGGGGTTGAGGAGGAGCTGCCTGTCGTCCGGGCACCCACAGGGTACACGCAGAGCTGTGACGGCCTTCAGGAGTCCTGTGACCTCATGCCATTCAGAGTGGCGTATGCGTGTTCACACACACACACAGAACTTAATCTAGTTTTGTCACTGTATAGTTGTGAGTGCGGGTGTTTCACTGTGCACGGTCTGTGTCTGTGCACGGTGTGAGAAGAATGGGTCTGGTCCCCGGGGCTGGCGTTCCCAATGGCTGTGGCCTTGTGGGCTCTGAGAATCCCACCCAGGCCGCGTAGAGAGCAGCCAGTGTTCTCACCACGGAGATAGCCCTCTAGCCCCTAGCAAGTGGAATGTGTACAAGCATGCTCATGTGTGAAAAGGCCAGAACTTGTCTTCCTCAATTGTTTTCCTTCTCTTTTCTTTTTTTCCTTCTCTCCTTCTTTTCCTTTTCTTCCGTTTTTATTTTTGGGGACAAGCGCCTTCCACTGGCGCTGAAACGCCCTGTGGCCGGACCAGCTGTCCAGGAGCCCGAGCCTTCCTCCTTCCATCGGGGCTTGCAGGGTGCACCTCCACAGCGGCTTCTCACGCAGGTGCTGGGTGGGACTCGGTGCCTCACGCCCGCGCAGCGAGCACTTCGCCTGGCTCCAAAGCGTGGCCGCTCACACATGCTCTGCGGCTCTGCGACTCACCCCCAGGGTGCAGCTCTGTGGAAGGCGGCTGACGCTCCTCTTCCACAGCGAAGCCTCCGAGCAGCCGAGTTCACCCTGGTGCTGGAGGCCTGGCCTGCAGCCGTCAGCGGCCACTGTGCAGCGGGCAGGAGTCGGTTAGGCTTGCAGGCATGCACGCTGCGAGTGGCTGCAGTTACGGTGTGAGCATCCTTGCTGCTGATGTGCTTCAGGTGTGTGTCATTCGTGTAGGCGTTTGTGGCCGTGCACACCGTGTCAAGATGAAGTGAACCCAGGTGAGGACATTTGTTCCCTGTCTCAGATCTCCTCACCCAGTTTTTCCTGCTGACAGGAAAGCTGTGAAGAGAAAGGCCTGGAAGCGCTTTACACATGCTCTCCTCTCCTTCCTTGCCTGGCTCGGTTGTGTGGGTCCTTCAAATCAGCCTCTTCCTGCCACAGGATGTGTGCCGCAGAGCCTCGTCCGACCTTGGGAAAGGCTTCATCCAAAGATAAAGGCAGAGGCAGGGAGACCTCTGTGGGCTTGAGACCAACCCACTCTACATAGCAAGTTCCAGCACAGCCAGGGCTACATGGAGAGACCAACCAACCAACCAACCAACCAACAGACACCACAAACCAAAACCAAGATAAGCCCCTTCTCTCCACCTCAGATGAGAAGTACTGAGAAAGGGTTCGAGTGTCCTGTCTTGTGCTGCCCTGTGCTCCTGTTGGGCTGTGTTGTAGGGGCAGAGGAGTCCTACATTCTTCACAGGAGCAGCAGAGCGCATGTCTGAAGGGGGCACTTGCTGTCTTCTCCAAGAGCTCATGTACACTTCTCACTTCAGCTGCCACCACACTGTGGCCTCCCACAGTGTCCACCCCACAGTGTCCACCATAGTGACCATCCCACAGTGTCCACCCACAGTGTCCATCCCACAGTGACCACCACAGTGTCCACTCCACAGTGTCCACCACAGTGACCACCGCACAGTGTCCACCCCACAGTGTCCATCACAGTGACCACCCCACAGTGACTACCACAGTGACCATCCCACAGTGCCCGTCACAGCATAGCCATCACGCCTATATGAACAATTCCCACAGGCCCCAGGAGCAAATGCCTCCTGAGATCCTTGGTTACCCAGTGATCTCTGAAAACTGTCAGTGTCCCTTTTTGTTGGTGGCTCCCGTCCCTGCACATCCCATGAAGCTCTGGTTCTCTCCCCTCGAACACATTTATCCTCATGTGTCTAGATGTGGCCAATGCCCTGATATTATGTTAGCACTTTCATGTCTTCACCATTTTCATGACCTGTCCCCTCCCCAGGACCAGGGCTCTGTGACTCTCTGACACCCTTTCAATCTCTGTAGGTCTCACAGCCTCCAAGCCCATGTACCCACCAGTGAAGTCCCCATTCCAAGCCAGAAGTGGGCTGAGCATCACTTTCTACAAGTTTCCCTAAAAATCCAGGGTGCAATGCATTTTACAGGTCAAGAGACAGGGCCCCAGTGAGTTCCAGGCTTATCAGAGGATGGAGAAGAGGCAGTAGCCACAGGACTTGAGCTTGGGTCTCAAAGCCCAGGTGTGGCATGTGCTCTTGATTCCCTTTAGAAGCTGAAGATAGCCGCTGGGTTACGGAAGGTTCTGTTATGCTGATTCTTGGTTTAGTTGGCGTTTCTGAACAGTGGCCATGTACGGGTAAGACCTCTTCAGTTGCCAAGTGGGCAACAGACCTCTCGGCTCTTCTCAGGCCGTGTGAGTCTCTGGTTCAGTGGGGGAGACAGACAGGTGGGGAAGACAAATAGAAGAAGAAGCCAGAGAAAGCACTTGCCCCATGTCGGGAGCCTGGCTTAAGCGAGCATTGGGTCGGGTCTGCACATCTCTGCTGTGCCCAGGAGCTGGGGGGACTAGGTATGCAGCCTCCTCTCGGGCTGCCTTGCCTGCTGGCAGCAGCCTTGGCAGGCTCGGCTGTGCACATGTGTGCCTCCTGCGCCCCCTAACGGAGAGGCCTAGACAGTTGAATAGGTGCTCAGTTGGAACTGCTGGTGGATGCGTGAATAGACTGCATGGAGAGATGGGATAGACAGGTAGACAGACAGACAGAGACAGACAAATGGATAGATGGCATGGACTGATAAAGTGGATGGATGGATGGGATGGAGTGGGTTCAATGGATAGAACGGAGAGAGAAACATGATAGATGACTGGGATGAAATGGATGGATGAAATGGATGGAAATGATGGAAGGAGAGAGTGGACAGATGGGAAAACAGATGGAGAAAAGCCAAGAGTGGTGGTGCACACGATTGTGATGCCAGAGCTCAGGAGGCAGAGGCAGGCAGGTCTCTGTGAGTTGGAGGCCAGCCTGGTCTACATACTGAGCTCCAGGATAGCCAAGGCTACACAGAGAGACCCTGTGTCCAAAAACCAAAACCAAAACAACAAGAATAAAGAAACGGATGGAGAACTGGACAGATGACCCGATGGGATGGTAGATGGAATGACACGGAAAGAGAGGGTTTCTGCTCGAGGTGTAAGTTAGGTAGTGGCAACTGTCACAGCGTCTGGTGATTCTGCTGGAACAGCCATTTATTTTTTATGCATTTGACCACGTGTGCAGGAGCAGGCAGATCTGCAGGGTAAGGCCCCCTCACAGTTTCTGAAGACTGTTATAAAAGTCCCAGTATTTCCCTCCCATTCACAAACCTTCCCTCGCTCTCTAATTGACCTTGAATGAGGTGGTGTTTACAGCTGTGTCTTAGCAGCCATTGATCTTGCACTGATGAAGCGACCAGCTGAGCCAGCGGCTGCAAAGGACAACGACAAGAAGTAGGACAAAGAACCCCATGTCTCTAGGCACTTGCCTCCCACCCCCTCTGCACCACACACACACAGTGTGTGCTTTTAAATAAACAAACAAGCAATTAATGAGCTGCTGCAGGGCCAGAAGAGGAAGTGGGTCCAATTCTGCCCCAGCAGTAGGGCAGCCTGGCACAGAGCACCCCCGGGCATGCCTAGCCTCATTAATCCTCCGGAGGAGGTGCCCTCCTGTTGCTGGCCTCTCAGAGCTGCTGGCATCTCAGAGCTGCTGGCCTTGGGGCCAGCAGCAATGGAGAGCTCTTTACATCTGCTTTTTTTTTTTTGTGGTTGTTCCAGTACTTCACAGTGGCCAGAGGAAGGCCGGCAGCCCTGGCTCCCGGTGGCTTGGCCTGGCTGAGTAGACTACACTACCTTTGGGGCTTCAGAGCACTTGTCTGGAAAATGAGGAGGCTGGGCAAGAAGGGTCTTTTCCTAAACTCACATTTACTTAGTTATTTGCTTAGAGTCTGTTCTTGGAATAAAAGCTAACTAGGTCACTTCTCTCCACTACACAATAGGTTAAGGTGAAGTGAGTGAAAAGGGTGTGTGTGTGTGTGTAAGAAACAGCAAGCTCCTTACTCCTGCCCTTTTAATCTTCAGTCAGTTTCAAGAATGAAATGAGATAAAATGTGCATTAATGTAACTCTCAGCATATTGCCTCATACTTTGCAAATGTTCAACATTTATAGCTTGTTCTAGTGCCTTTCTGTGGCTGATTCACTCTTTTCATCTTTCCTCATGAAAACTTTCTCTGCCTCCTTTTCAAGCCAGAGGTCATCAGAATGGCTCCCCAGAAACCCTGTGCTCCTGCAGAACTCTTTTTGCAAAGCACTGCTCAGTTCTAACTGGGGTTGGTGCTCACTGAATTCCAAAGGCGGGCGGTCCAGGGTTGGTGGGGCCTGGGAGAAGAGGCTCCCTCCCTTTCCCTTCTGTTCTTTACCCTGAGCCCATGACTGCCAATTTCAAATGGGCCTCGCGGTGTGGAGTGGCGGTGAAGCTCCAGACATCATGCTCCATTCCAGACAAGGAGAGAGAGGAAGAGCTGTAGGGTGGCCACAGCAGTTTAATCTCCTCCTGGCTAACAGCTTTCCAGGCTCTAGCTGACATCTTCTCGGCAAGAGCCATGTTGCTGATGACTTCCGGCTTGAAGAGGAGGCAGAGGAAGTTTTCATGATTATTTTTCAACTGGTGTGTGTTGACATCCAGGATAAAAGACCCCAGGATCTTGCTAATAAGGAAGAAAAGAATGACTCAGCCACAGGAAAAGCACTAGAACAAGCTAATAAGAGTTGAACATTTGCAAAGTAAGAGGCAATATGCTTAGAGTTACATTAATGCACATTTTATCTCATTTCATTCTTGAAACTGCTCAATGAAGCAAACACCCACTCCCATCTTAAAGCTCTGGATATTGAGGCACAGGGAGCTTAAGGAACTTGGTGAAAATTCTCAGCAGACAAAGATTGCAGCTCAGATGCTGGGGCCCTCAGGCTTCACTTTCCAGGAGGGCTGTGAGGTCAGTGACCTCCAGGACCCAGTGTAGTTTTGATGGCTCTGGGGGCATGCCAGCCTCTGCCAGCGCTGCTCCTGGCACAGTCCTCACCTGTCCTGGCGAGAGGTGGCTCTGACAGGCTGGGCCTTGATGCACTGACCAGAAGGGAAGTGCTTTAGATGGGCCTTGGCGGCATTGCAGGGCCTTGACATGCAGCAATGATTTATGAGGCAAGATAAAAAGAGCTAAATCCATATGGGCTGGCACAGTCAGAAGAGGGCAGTGAACGGGGGGGGGGGGCGGAGGAAGTGGTGGGGAAGCAAAACAGAGAGAGTCTGGAGTATCCAGGAGCCTCTGCATGGACTGCTGCCTGGATCCAAGGGAGTGCTGGGCTCTGGGCCCAGTGTTTGAAGCTTGGTGGGGCCACCAGCTCTGATCTAGCAGGGACTGCTGCTGTCCTGTAGACAAGTCTGCCATGGTGGCACAATCCTGTGACCCCTGCCCTCTGGAGGTAGAGGCAGGAGCATTACTACAAGTTCAAGGCCAGCCTCAGTGACTCAACAAGACTTCATTGCAAGTGCAGTGGTGCACACCTGTGACTCCAGTTTTCTGGAGACAGAGGCAGGAGGATGGCAAGTTGGAGGTGAACCTGGGCTATACATGGAGCCTAACAGTGTAGGTGGAGGCACATCTCCCAGAGAAGACAGTGGCTTCTTTACGCAGAGCTTCACAGCTGCTGGTCGAAATTCCTTGGAGTCACGTTAACATTATTCCACTTTCCAAATGAGACACCTGAGGCAGAACGGCTGATGCTGACAGAATAAGAAAAGCCCAATTTCCAACTGTGTCTCCATCATCAACAGGAAGCAGGCTCTAGCAGAACGAGCATCCTCTATGTCTTGTTCCCAACAGCAGCTTCCTTCAGAGCAAGAGAACTGGGCAAAGTACAGAATGCCAGGTCCCCAGCAGCTTCTGGGGTTGGTGGCAGTGAACACCCCAGACTAATCTCTCTGCATTTCCTCAGACTGTCCTCCTACCTCAACCTTCAGGACAATAGTCTTTCCTTCCTTCCTTTCCTCCCTTCCTTCCTCCTTTTCTCTCTCCCTCCCTCCCACCCTCCTTCTTAAAGTCAGGGTTTCTCTGTGTAACCCTGACTGTCCTGAAACTTACTTTGTAGATCAGGCTGACCTCGAACTCACAGAGATCTGCCTGCTTCTACCTCCCAAGTACTGGGATTAAAGGAGTGTACCCCTCTCCCCCAATTGCAATGGCATTTCTTGTCTCTTCATGATTTCTTTCTTGAACAGAGCAAAATATTTTTTTTCTTTCCTCCTCTTCCTTCTGCATCTCTGCCTCCTCTCTCACCTCCTCCCTACTGCTTCCTCTGCTCCCCCCTCTTTCTTTTCCTCTTGAACTGGGGACTGAATTTAGGCCCTCATGCACACACCACATGAACTGCAGCCAGCTGTTAGCTGTTGCAATGTTTAAACACATAGCTAAGCTGGTTATATTCATAATAGCTAAGCCAGGTTGATTGGTAATCAGCTCTCAGATTCGAGACACCACACAGTCCCAGCCAGAATCAGACCCAGAAATGGGTCAAGGGTATACCCAAGACAGTAGAGGAAACATGGTCCAGGAGTAAAAAGTGTAGCATCCTTCTCTGGGACTATGACTTCACAGATGTCCAGGAAGTGACTTCTAATCACACAGCCACAACAAAATCCACAGACATGGCTTCATGGGTCAGGGATTCTCCAAGGGTGTCCAATGTTACGGTCAGTTTCTGCACTGGGGGTCAGGTGGGCTGCACCATCTCTCTAGGCCTAAGACACTCAGTTCTCATTTGTCAAATGAGATTCAAGGGTTAGACACCTGGAACTTCACTTTGTGAATATGCACTTTGTGTGGAAGAGAGGGCGCCTTGTGGTAGGGGCGGGTCTAGGAAGCACACTACATCCTGATCACTTGCAAGAGTTCTATGTTTTGTTGTTGTTGTTTTGCGTACCTCATATTGGAGTGTACTCAGTATGTGGAAAATACTCTTTTTAAAAGCATTTACAGTCTTCAGTCTTGGCTAAAACTTCAGGATGACAGACTACAGGTGTCTCCTGGTGACATCCTCTCCCCTGGTAACTTTTGTTTTTTTCTTTGAACATTTTTGAGGTCCTTTTTAAAATATGCAATTAAAATGTTTCTCTCTGTGTGTGTGTATGTCTAGGACCTCTGTTTTTCTTTCTCCATATGGCCTTGTTGAATAAGTCTCTTTACACCTGCTTTTCATGATTGCTCATTTCTTTAATTGGCTTATGGTGGATGCATGGCTGAGCCTTGTTTGGGCTGTCCAAGCTCTGTCCCTAGCCATTAGGGGAGTAATACCTCAAACAAGAATATTAAGTCAGCCATCAAGCCATGCTTAGGGACAAAACACATATCTTAACCCCCATGGCCTTCAGATTACTCCTACCGGCATTCTTTTCTCAGCCATAAGTCTGAACGATGCATCCAAATGGCACCTTACAGCTTCATTTAGATTCCTTTAAAGGAAATTCTTTAAGAAAAGCAAGTAAACTAATTCATCTTAACTTAAGTTTAAAGCTTTATTTACTTACACTTTAAGCCCACTTACAGATTGCGTCCTTTGAACAATGTGGCTAAAGATGATGCATTATGTAGACTCTAGGGCACTGAGACGTTTCAGCGCATCTGCTAACCCACTCTGGGATCTGCCCTGTGTGTGCTCTCCTCTGCCCAATAAACGCCCACCCTGCTTCACACCAACTGGCCTGAGACCCTGCTCTATGCGTATGAGAAGATCTTGGCTGTGCCCGAGTAGCCATCTCAAGGGAATGTCTCAGGCATCACAACCCACACTGTCGAATTGTCATCCCCTGCTGCCTTTGATGCCTCCACACCACAGGTGGTACCTCGTCATTGTCTGCTGAGCCCAGGAGCCACCAGCGCCCAGAGCAGAAGCATGGGCTGTGCGGGAGGCTCAAGGGCCCACGCTCCTTGAGGGTGTGACAGCCATTATTGAAGAAAGAGCAGGAGGAAAGTCAGGAAACTGAATAGGAGGGACAGGGGCAGGACAGGTGGCAAGGGCTTCCTCACATACCTGAGGAAGTCTCTGGGAAAGTCCTTGGCTCCTAGCGTAGGTTTTGCCTACATGTATGTCTATTCAGAGTCTCTGGATCCGGAGTTACAGACACTGTGAGCTGCCGTGGGGTGCCAGGAATTGAGTACAGGTCCTCTGCAAGAGCAGCCAGTGCTCTTAACCATTTAGCCACCTTTCCAGCCCCTGGTGTCTGGGAAGACCTGGCTTCCACTCCAGGAGGCAGCTGGAGGCTAACGCTGGCTCCCCATGTCTGTGGACACAGGTTCCCCGGCAGCTCCAGTCACCAGGTGCCTGATTCTCCTGCCCCACCTGAGCCTTGCTTGAAGCTGGGACCAGCCTCCAGCTGGGTGGACCAGGGCAGGATAAAAATTGGTGGCAGCTGACTTATTTGCTTATTGTATGCAGATGATCTGGCAAGAGCCGAAGGCCTTCCCTTGACCCTGAGCCCTGAGGCTGAGCCGGGTCGGAGTGCTGCAGGTATCCCTGCCATTCTCAGGCTTTAGATCCTTCTGTTTCAGGCCCCCAGCAGAAGGAAGGAGTGGGAGGTCATGGGTGAAAACGCCAAACATAATCCCTTCTTCCAGAGAACTTGTATGTCTTTACTATGTGGTCTATGCCCCAGCTTCCTTCTTGGAACTGTGTGGTGAGGTACAAACAGAGCCCATGGTGAAGGCCAAATCTCCCCCCCCCCCCATCCCATCTCAGGTTTCTACCACACTTCCCTTGCCCAGTCTGAGAATTTGGATTTTTAGCAAACACTTTGGACACTCCTGGCAGGCTGAGGATTTCAGGCCAGTTCCACCTTCCTGGCCTCCCTCTTCTACTGGAGGTTTTCCTTCAGGGAGTCCACTTTCCTCCCTCCAAGGCCAGCAGCAGGTCCTATGTGTGGAGCCTGCCTGGAACTCAAGGGCTTCAGCTGCAGAGGAGAGTCACATGAGCAAGATGGTACTGTGTGCAGGGGCGCTGAGTCTGTTTCTGCCAGTAGCTGGACCTGACCCCTCCCTCCTGGGGACAGGGAAACTGGCCTGACACAGCAGAGGCAGGCTTGGTGGGAATCTCTGGATCCAAGTGTTTGAAGAGAAGAGAGGGAGGAGGAAGGAAGGGGAGGTTTGAAATAGAAAGGGTGGATTAGGGAGGAAGGGGAAGAGTAGAAGTGGGAAGAAAGAGGGAGGAGGAGGAGAAAGAGGGAGGAGAAAAAGGCAGAACTGGGAAGGAGGAAGGGGAGGAGGGACAAAGGAAAGGGAGGAGAAAAACCAGTCCACAGAGAAGGGTCTCTCCCATTCCCAGTACTTGCTTGTTCTCTGCCCATCTAATCAGCCTCAGTCTGGGTCCACCCTTGCCGCCAGGACCCCAGGAAATGCTCACAATGTCCTTTTATCTTTCAGGCTGGTAAATTGAGGTGTAGTTCAGGTGCCCCAAGGCCATGCTGGGTAGTAATGGTGAAGACTGGCTTGGAACTCTGTCTGTCTGGTGCTCACACACAGATACTCGCTACCAGCTCTCTGTCCACTGTGACTAAGGGACAAAGGTAGTGAGCACACTGGCTCCTCTTGAACAGCTGTACGGGAAGACCTCAGGCAGCACCTGGCTTCTCCAGGGCATTGCCAGCACCATTGCTTGGGTGCTGTGAAGTCTGGGACCCTGGGGTTCTGCCCTGCTGAAGGAGATAGCCAGACTCAGCATGCTGGCTTAGCCACAGCCTCACTGACAGGTTTATTACCAAGCTTTACAGCCTCAGGCTTAGTCACCACTGAAGTCAGGCTGTTCAGAAACAAATACATAGCAAAGCTGTGACCCAGCAGCCTGATCTGGGAGAGGCGACCCACCCTGGCAGAACTGGCATGGGGAGGCGGCAGGCTGAGGTCGTTCGGGTGCATTTGTAGTGAGCTACACTTTTGTCCTTAATTTTCCTTGTCTTTCCTTTGAAGTACTTTTGGTGTAAGAAGCAGCTACCTGAGACAGCCTAACACAGCAAGGGTGTGGAATGTCCTGTCCCCTCGTCCTCCCTTGGGAGCTCAGCCTCAAGCTGACAGGGCAGAAAGAAAGAAAATTTAAAACCCTGCTGGCTTTTAGCTCATGCGCAGAGAAGAGGCCAGGCCTGGATCCAAAATAGTTCAACTAGAATTCCTTTTCTCTGCCTGCCCTTTCCCCACACACGGCCTCCCACATGTCCCTAGCTGTGACCCATTACTAAGTGACCCAGCACTTCTAGGTTTGCCGGAAGTGGAGAGAGCAGTCAGTGGCTCCCAACCAAGCACATCCAGGATAAATAATGCAACTTGGGGGCGGCCCTGCCCGCTGCCTGAGGTTAGTAGAAAATGTATTTGAGGAGCTGGGAGAAAAAGCCTCGGGAAGCTTGAACTTGCCTGATTCCTTTGGATCATTTCTTAGTGCACATGGGTCAGGCCCTGAGCTTCGTCTTCAGTGCTTGGCTCATTCTGAACCACATCACTGCTCAGTGGCCAGGGGGGAATCTGGTGCTCCCGACCCCCAAACATCCTGCTGCAGTCAGAATACCAGGCCAGCAAACAACAATCATTCCCTGCTGCTTTGGGCTTTTGCTTCTAAAGTACAGTCAACTTCTTTTGCTTCCTTTGTCTTCCTTTCCCAGCACACACTAATGCTTTATGCTAAAATTTACTCTTGAGCTTCATCCATCATCTAATTGTAACATGTGAAAGCTGTGGTTGTGATGGTAAGCAAGGACTGAACGGTCTAGCCCTGAAGGCAAAGGCCATCATGGGGAAGTCTGAGTGTATGGGCAGCGCTGGGGTTCAGGGGACACTGTGATCTCACATCTAAATTTACATGGCACCTGCATGTGCATCACAATGTCACCACTAATTTCATGACACTGTAAACCTCAGAGCTGGCAGCTGTCCGGTGCATAGCAGAATGCCTGCCTCTCGGAGCACTGAGTCTAAAGTGTGTTGGTGGGGTACGGCTGTAATGCTGATGGTCCTAGCTCAGTGGCATACAGTAATGATCGGCCATTTTGAAGGTCTCTGAAACATGGCGGGGCTCTTCATCGCTTCAAGCTGAAGGTCTGCTAGGCTCTAGTCCGCTTGGTGAGTTTCACGTAGGCTCCAGACAATGTGCCAGCAGCTGCCTCCAGGACCCCCTGACAAGACCCGAGGGAGAGCCAATGCCTGTGACAGCTCAAGCATACTTCAAGCCCTTGGGGCACCTCACTTACTTACATTCCATTGGCTAGAACAAGCTGAGCCCAGCGGTAGAGACAGAGAAGCATATTCAGTCCACAGGCAGGACATGATGAGGGTGAGAAGTAGGGGTGAAAACAGGAGATTTTCAATACCCTCTCATCCTGTTTCTGACACATGGCTGGTACTTAGAAAAGGGACCATGATTGGGCCCTCTCAGTTTGTGCGGAGTGCCTGCTTCAGCTCGTTCTAGGTAGCCGTGGACTCCGGGCCTTGTGCCACACCGATGGATCGCCACTAACCTGCTCTTGTTGCTCTCCTCCTTCTGCTTCCAGGACACAGACATGCCATCGCCTCCTCCTGCTCTCTGCACCTTCACACTTCTTCTTCCCCTCTCTCAGAATTCTTTCTACGGCATGTCCTACATTTGTACGTACATATATACACATATGCATAAATATGTTTAAATCTAGATTCTGCACGAGAGAAAAGTTATATCTTCTGAGCTTTTATTCTCTGGCATGATGGTCTCCCATTCCATTAGTCTTCCCGCAGATGTTTTGATCTCATTATTTGTTGCAGGTGAGCAAAGTCTCATCCTGGGAAGGTGCTGCATTTTCTGTCTCCTGTCACCTGTTACTGAGCACCTGGACTGGCTCCTAATCTCACCTATTAAGAACAGTGCAGCAGTAAATATGGATGACCATCACCGGATTCTTTTGGTGATGCCACACTTCATGTGACAAATCAAGGAACAATTTTCAGCAGCAGGGCCTTGGGGTGTTCCTTGCCTGAGATCTGATCAACTTGTGTGGTGTTAGATCATGCAAGGGGTGCAGTGAGCCCTGTCCCCCGGCTTACTTAGTAGTGAGATGTTGGTCCCTTCTCACAGTCTTTGCTGTTCTTCCCTTGTGCTTTAAGCTGATGCAGGTTACCCTGTGGGCCTTTCTTTAATGGCAGCCTTGCTGCATCCCATGAAGGCAGGACCTTTGTCTTTGTGAATCAGCAAATCCTGGTGTTTGGCACAGCTTCTGCACTTTCACCTGCTGTGTGAATGAGGAGAAATGACACATCCACTGAATGCTGCTGGTCTCCAGTGAAATGTGAGATGATACATTCCTTTAAGAGGTTTTGGGAAATATGAAAAATGCAGAAATAAGTATGGAATGCTTTCCACATGGCCTGGCCTGGCCCCAGTTCATGCAGCACATCTGTTTATCTGTCATCTGCATGTCTGTCTGTGTATCTATCATCTATCTATCATCTCTCTCTCTATCATCTATCTATCATCTGTCTATTTATAAATCATATATCTATCATATGTATATGTACATATACATGTATATATACACATATATAATATATAAATAAAACACATAACATATAATATACAATAAATGATATAAGATATAACATAAAGTATAAATATCCTCTATCTGTCTGCCCTTAATTCCTGGCAGCACCTACTTAAGAATATGGGGTCTAGATGTTTAAAGCGTACGTACACTCCCAGTTTCTCTTCTTTTTCCAAATCATTCTATAGCTCCTTAGTGGACATTTAAGGTTGCATAAAGAAAGCCCTTTACTTTGAATTTCTCTTTCCAGGCCCTTTCTGTTACCCTTGGTTCCTGTGACTCAGGCAGGCTTCTCAGCCACTGGGAACAGATTGTCAGTGTCTCATTAAAATATTGAAATCTCTCACAGCAGATGGCAAAGGCGTGAGTCAACAAGACTGCAAACCAGCCAAGAGCACTGTCCCCACCAGTCAGAAGAGGTGGTCAGGGCAAAGAAGGCCACAGAAGATGAGTGCTTAGAGTGGATGGACAGGGAAAGTGATGGCACATCTGCCAGCCACTCCCAATGGCAGGTGACAGCCGCTATGACATGTTCTCAGGGTGCCAGGCAGCTGTGGCTGCAGCAGAGAACCAAATCCCAAGGAACTAGAGAGCATTGCTCTGATGAGAATGGTCCTAGGAGTGTTTGTGGCTGTCCTCACACAGGGTTTCCCAATAGTGGCAGCCAGGGGGAGAGAGAGAGAGAGAGAGAGAGAGAGAGAGAGAGAGAGAGAGAGAGAGAGAGAGAGAGAGAGAGAGAGAGAGAGAGAGGAAAGACAAGAGAGAGAAAAAACACACCATGAATGTTTTGCTAAGAGTTCCAAGGATTCCACGAATGGGGCATCTATAATGTTTGTCTCAAAGAAGCACCAGCTTTGCTTTTAAAAGTCACTCTGACAAACTACCTGATAAAGCAACTTAAGGGAGGAAAGATTTATCTAGGACACAGTTTTACCCCATCAGAGAGGGGGAAGAACAGTAGAGTTCATGGCTGCAGCTCCTCATGTCGCGTTGATAGTGAGCCTGTGGGGAGATAGTTCAGACCATAACAAGTAGCTTCACCAGAGAACAAATGTTTCTGCTCTCTTGATGGCTGTCTGTCTTTGGTGCACACCCTCACCATGGCCTCTGTCCACAGGCATTCCCAGAGTCTCTTCACTGTCATACTTACTCAGGTCGCTGCCCCTGCACTCGTGTGAGCTTCAGGCTTTTTCCTTCTATGACACAGAACTGAAGTGTTTCCATGCTGTACCCCTCAGCTTGAGTTCTGTGATGATGGCTGACATTATGTATCAGTTTGACTGGGTTGCTAAATGCCTAAATAAGTGAAGACATGTCAGCAAATAGTCGTTCTGGGCATTGCACCTGGGGTTAGTACTTAACTCAGAGACAGGCACACAGCTTCCTTCCTGTGGCGTGGCCTGTTCCAGCCCCTTGCAGGGCCAAGCAGATCTCAAAGGCTAGCATCTGGCAATACTGCTGTTGGGGAGTGGACTTTACTGTGACTGGCTCTGAAACATTGCCTCTTGGGAGTCTTGGGATTTGGGAGCAGCTTTCTGGATTTTGTTCTGTGCCTCTCCTGGTATGCAGCTGTTGTTGTCTCTTTCTCTCTCACTCTCTCTGTTGTTTTGTTTGTTTGTTTGTTTGTTACCTTGACACAAGATAAACTCATCTGAGAAGAGGAAACCTCTGTTGAGAAAATGTGCCTGTGAGATTGCCGTGGGAACCTTTTCTTGGTTAATAACTGATGTGGGAGGCCCCAGTCACTGTGGGTGTACCACACCTGGGCAGGAGGTCTTGGTAGTGTAAGAAAGCAGGCTGAGCAAGCCAAAAGGAGCAAGCCAGTAGGGAGCATGCCTCCATGGCCTCTGCTTCAGTGTCTGCCTCTAGGCTTTTGCCTAGGTTCCTTGAATTCCTGCCTTGGCTTCCCTTAGTGATTGCCATGATCACGAGCCAAATAAACCCTGGTCTTCCCAGCTTACTTTTGTTCCTGGTCTTTATTACAGTGATTGAACACAAACTAAGACAGGCGGCCTCTGGTATCTGACTGGGTCCCACTCATCTCCCTGGGCTCCTGACAACAACCATGGGCAGTTTTCAACCTCCCTAACTATGAGGTAGTGAGATGATTCTCTCTTTTGCTCTCCCTCCTTTCTTCCCCTTCCCTTTTCTTCATTCCACCCTCCCTTTCCTCTTTTCTCCTTCCCTGCCTCCCTCTCTCATATTTTCTCCTCTCTTTTATTGTCTCTCCCCATGGTATGCCAGACTCAGCAAAGCATCCCTAAAGAGGGTACCATGGTCATTGCCCGAGAGCTCCATGCCAGTCCTGGTTCTGCCCATGGTTTCTCACCCAAGGGGGCTGCCTGGATTTGGTGGGTGATCATTCAGGTTGCTTTTTGAGAAGACTAGAAGCTGAATGTCAGGGCTACTAATCCTTCTCCTTGTGGCTCCACAGAAGTAAATCCAGAACTGAAATGTAGCATTTGTTCAGGAGGAACGCTCATAGGCTTGGCTCCTTCCTTGAGGAAAAGAGAGGTCCAAGGCTGGAGGAGGTTGGGACAGACTCTGTGAGTGCTGAACTCTGCTGCGAGGTGAGAGACAGGCTCCCTGTTATCTCTTATCTCAGGGCTTATGAAGGTGTGGCAGCCTGGGGAGTTTGGAAGGCTGAAGACCCCCAGACAGGGTCTGCTCTGGCCTCTGTTCCAACAGGAATCCTTCTCCAGCATCAGGCCTCCTGCTTCCTGCCTCAGCTTCCTCTTCCTCTAAGCCTCTCCCTGGGTGGCTTCCCGGTTCTGTCCTTTTATCCCAGGAACTTCTATGTTTCCAATGGTTAGAACATACGATTCAGAGGGATCCAGGAGGGAGGCTGTTACGCAGTTTCTCAGCTCAAAGCAAACCCATTTCCCTAGCCCGGGCCAGCTCCTGGGTGCCCAGTACATAACCCCAAGTCCAGGGAACCCCTCAGAAAGGCTTCCCTCATGGGAGGAGGTAGTGACATAGTCTGGTTAATTTCCAAAGGGCTCTTGAGTTCAAATCCTAGCTCTGACACTGTGGCTGTGGGGTCAGGGAAGACACTCCTTCTGACAAGCTTATCTGACATCTGTGATAAGGACAGTGGCTCCTGTCTTTGGGGGAGGCTCCAGCTAAATTGATAATACTTAGAATGACCCAAATCAGAAGGCATGAGGACAGTTGTTTAGACTGTGGTGAGTAATTGTGATCAACAACAGAAAGCCTTGCCTACCGTTAGATGAGATAATGTGTGTGTGGTTGTGTGGAATGGGAGATGGAGAAGTTCTCTGGATTCTCATTCCCTCTTCTTCCCTTACAGTCGACTGTCTCCTGGACTCAGCCTTAATCAGGAAAGCTGTAAGAGTGTGGTCAACGGTGGAGATGGCCATAGAAAACACAGCCTCGTCTAAGGGGGCCTCATAGCTCAGGACAGCTCCACCTGATGTCAGTGTTGAAGGTGAGACTGTTGTCCAGTGTCAGGCCTGCTCATGGTCCTGGGCTCCGCTGGCCCCACCGAGCTGGCTGCCCTAGGAAGAAGACACACAGTGGAGCCCCAGCCGCTAGCCCTGGACACACCACAGCCCTAGGAGAAACGCCTGTTCCCATCTTCTCTGGACGCAGAGTGAGCACCATTCTCCCTCCTGCTCTGGAGGCCATCTGCTCCCCTTCTGTTTTTGGAACCCTGGGGAACTTGATTGGGCCATGGGGTTCCCAGATACAAGACTGACCATTTTTGGGTGTGTCTCTGTCAGCATTTCTTCTAATTATTTAAATTGGTACGCTGGGAAGAGTGAAAGGTTTTCCTTGCTGTGGGTGGACCTCACCCGTCAACTGCACAGAACAAAAAGGCTGCATTTCCCGGAGGGTGAGAGAGGGCCTCCCGTGGTAGTTGCTTTCCTGTTTCTGTGATTAAAGATCACGATTAAGAACATTTATAGGAAGAAAACTGTATTTGGACTCAAGGTTCCAGAGGGATAGCGGTCAGCCATAGTAGGGAGCATGGCGGCGGGAACTGAATGCCGAGAGCTGGCGTTCAGTTAAATTAAATTAAATTAAATTAAATTAAATTAAATTAAATTAAATTAAATGCAAGCATGAACAGAGAGAGGGGAATGGAAGTAGCGCTAGGCTCTTCCTCTCCCCGCGTGATGAGCTCCCCCAGCAAGGCTGCACCACCGAAACAGTGCCTTCCCCTGGGGCCAAACACTCCATTGCCCAAGACTGCGGGGACATTTGTTCAAGCCACCACACTGCCGAATGGCCTTTGAGCTTATGGCTCACCCTGAAGACTGGACCTCGCCCACACACTCGTGTAAACTACTTCCCTATAATCCATCTCATCTCTTCTCCACACAGACAGCCTCTTGCCTGTGTTTCTGCAGAAGTCTGCAACCCCAGTTCCCTGAGGGACTCTGGGCTTCTCTTATCAGCCACGGTCTCCCTGTCCTTTATCCCCTCGGAAAAAGAGTTCCTGCAGAGCAGGCTTCTCCAAGGTGCCAGGGCTTCAGAGGGGCCAGAGTGTCCTGGGAGATCTGTGGGCATGCATGGTGCATGCTGCACGCCTCTCCCCACTGGCTGCACTTACTAAGAGGGAGCCACAGACCCGGCAAGGAAAACCTATCAACATGCTTTGGCCTGCTACCTGGTGCAAATCCCCCGAAGATGCAGCATGGCACCATTAAGGGAATGATGACCTCAATTCGGAAACAGTGTTTGTTGAGTTGAATCCTCAGCCAGTTCACTCTCCTCACACGAGTGGGAATTGTACTTGGGATTAAGTTTTCACTGTACTGAATGCATTAGCGGGTTTCTGCTTTCTGTCGTTAGACAAGGGACATAACCTTCACTGAGGCGGTCTGTGGGGACTGGACAGTTGGAATGGTGGCAGAGTGCGGGCTGGCAGCAGGGGATTAGGGCTGAGTACAACCCATTTCACACTGAAAATAAGCTGATTTGTTTTTTGTTTTTATTAAGAGCTCGCTGTCGCTCATGGGGCTCTGTGGAGGGCGTCGCAAAGCTGCTTCCAGATCACCACTCCTCCCTGCCAGCCCAGGGCCAGAGCTGTTCTCTCATTGGTGGCTGAGTGTGTGCAGCTGTGGGCCCATTTATTAGGCGTCAGGAGACACTGTGTGCCTGCTGGTTGACTGCCTTTCTGTGCCCGCTTAAGGCCATGACCTTTCCCATTGTACACAGCTTCTCAGTGCAATGACTACCTCATCTTCATCCGCATCCTCTTCACCACAGACTCTACCTCATCTTAAAGCAGACCAGCAGGTAGCACGGGGTGTTTTGCTTGGTGGAAAACCAGAACTATTTCTTTCCTATCCACTCCGCAGAGGCACTTTTCTGTGGTGGGTGACCTGTGAGGATAAGTGTAATGATGGGTGGCAGCGTCTTTCCTCTGGGCTGATGGTAAACATGCAGGGCATTCTTTCAGCTGTTTGAGAATTTCACACAGTGCGTTTGGAATATACTTGCCCTTCAGTCCCCTATCACCATCTGCTCAAGCTTCCTGCTCCCTTACCCAATGTTCAGATTTTCTTCTTTCCCCATTGAGCCCAGTTTGTGTCACATACAAGCTAGACAATGGCCAGGACGTATTGTCAGAGTTTTGAAAGGCAGGGTTCAGGAGACTCTGCCTTCTGGTTTGTCTGGGAGAGGAGGGCTAGAAGCTGACAGGTGAATATCTATCAGCATCCCCAACAAAACAAGAAACAGGAAAAACAACAACAAACCTTGTACCAGTGATGCACAATGAAAGAGCAGTTCTCAGAAGGGAGCCATAGACTTGTTGTGTATATGTATATAATAGTCATATGCTATGATTTTTCATATCTATATCATAAAGAGGGGGAGAAAACTGTTCTGAGGAGGACCAGCTGCTGTTCTCAGTGGTGGGGAATATGATCTGGGGTTTTGTGGATGCCTGATATTTTTTCTAGGGGGTCAAAACAGGACACCCCACTGCCTGACTCTCTGCCCACCTCATCCCAAGAAGTGTCTCACGATCCATACAAGTGTAAGGTTGGTGGCCGGGTAAGCGTGACAGAGGACGTAGGTCCAGCCAGTCCTCCAAGTCTCTGCATCTCACGTTTCCATCCATCTTAGACATGTGGTGTACATGAAGAAACAGGTTTGCAGCAGAATGAGCTGCTGAGATCCAGCCCTGCTGACAGCAGCTCCTTCCCTGCTGGCCAGACACAATCATCTCCCAACTCATGTGAAACAGATCCTTAGGAGACTCCCTGATGCTCAGTCCCTGTTGTCAGAGTGCTCCTACTCTCGTCTGTCCAGAGATGCACGTGTCCTCTGCAGTCAGGATCTTAGGACACCTAAGGGCCTCTGGTAAAGCCTCTCTCTGAACCCAAAGCGCTTCCAAGATGCACAGGCATGTTTTGTTCTCTGGCTCTGGAGCAGAGTTTCCTCAGAGTGATGGCATCTGGGTGGTGGAGTCTCCCTGAGGAGTTCAGCCCGGCAGTAGGAAGGCCGAACCCTACCTGCTCAGGTGCTTCCTTGGGGCTCCAGACACCATTGTGAGAGTGGTGTCACATGTGATTCTTACCGGGAGGAGGGCCCACCCTAGACATGAGTGGCTAGCTAAGTGCTTGACCTATGGCTTCGGCATGAAGATGAGGTAAGCTTATGTCCCTCACATGTTTTAGGATACATGCCAGTGTGAGGTGAGGACTTAGGGCTATCATGGAGTGAGGGTGGCTCCTGAATATGGTAGAAGATTTCTGTGCTCACAGGAGAGCATGGAGCCCTGCTTCTTTGTTCTAAACAGACAGGAAGCCTGTGTGGGGTCCCCTCAGAGTGACAGCCTGAAGACTCTCAGTGGATGCCCGCTTTTTCAGCCCACAGCCGGGATCCTTCCTTCACAGTGGTACCAAGGTGCAGAGGGCCAGGGGCACTGCCCGAAGGCCAAGGCCTCCCACACTAACGGAGGGGTGTGAGGTCCATGATGGACAGGCTGGGGTCACTTGTGTAGGTAGAGCCAGAGCAGGGTTGAGACCTGGAGTCCATTCTCTCCATTGCTTGCGAAGGTGAGGGGCAGTAGGGGGTGCAAGCGAACAATGGAGGCCGGAGACTCCTGCAGGCCAAAGCCATTTGGCCCAGGTGCTGGCTCACATCACTGACAGGGTGTGCCTGACACTTGGTTCATCTGCTTGCCCCAAACCAATCACAGAGCTGGCTTCCCGGGCGGCTGGATATGAGTTATTTCCCCAAACTTCACCACCTTACCTTCTGTTCTCTCTTAGATCTCACGTAGCCTGGGCTAACCTTGAACTTACTATGTTTATGTAGTCCTGGGGCTTGAACCTAGGTCTTCCTGCATACCAGGCAAAATCTCTACTAAATGAGCCATAGCCTAAGCCCGTCACATCCTTACATTTTAGATAGATGCGTTTTACAGAGGAAAAAAAGTCTGGGGTGTAATGTCCTCTCCATATGATAACACTGTGTTGCCTTGTGGGTCTACTGATGGTCAGCATTGGGTGGGCATGGCCCCAGGCTGGGCATGCTACACACTGTGACTTCTAGAATTCCAAGAACAAGGGGGCATGGGCAGCCTGGATTCTGGGGAATGAAGAAGGCTAAGGCATGGAATGGGAGGCATGAGTGATAGCAGCCACAACCAGATAAAACCAGGTTGGAAGACCCTCATGTGGGCAGGCAGGGCATGGTTCTCTTATATAAGTGTGTAAGCTGGTAAGACCTCTCCCATCCCATGCCAAAAAGTTCTCTGGGTGAGGTTCATGGCAGTAGCTGCAAGCCCACACCTCATTCGAAGGGCTACCTACAAGGCACTATTTTGTTTTTGCTCTGGCCAAGGGCTTTGCTCCTCCTAAGAAGAACTCTGTTCCTTCTGGCATGGAAAATGGGCTTATGGCAGTCAGGGAACAAACAGGCCCAACAAGAGCACACGTTTTAAACAACGTAAGATAGAAGTTAGTTTTCTCCTTTAAGTGATCCAAATCCAGAGATAAATCTAGATCCCAGGGTAACTCCAATGTCATCCCTAAGAAGCCATAATTCTGTGGTCCAATATGGCTGCCTAAAGACCTCTAGTCATGACTACAGTTGAGGCATATCTGGGGAAGAGCAGGTGCCCCTTCTCTTTGCGACCTTCTTGGAAGCCATCTGTGATTTGCTTTTGCTTCCATCTCATTGGCTAGAACCCATCACAAGGCTACAGAAGCTGCAGGGAAGCCTGCAGAGTGTGCAGTCTTTGGTCTTTTATTTCATTTTGTATTAGGGACTGGACTCAGGACTGTACACATGCTGGCCAAGGGCTCTGCCACTGACCTATATCCCTAGCTCTCTTTATTTTTTATTTCGGGACATGGCCTTGCCAAGTTTACCAGGCATGAATACTGAACCAAACCCTGAGTTGGAGGATGTGACACCGGGGTACAGAGGTGATAGAGGGAAAGCCCTTGACCAAAGCAGGCAGGAGGATGGGCTAAAGCAATACAGCAGGGGACAGCATACAGTGGGTGATGGAGAAGTAGGCTTAGTGCTCAGGGTGGGACACAAATGCAGCTGATCCGGAAAAGACCTTGAATGCTGGGACAAAGCATGGCTTTCCTGCAGGGCAGAGGTACTCAGAAGAGGAAGGCAGGAGGCATGGAAAGGCTGGTGCCTAGCATGTACTGAAAGCCTCTCTTGGCCTCCAGCCACACCTCCCTGGAGCACTGTAAGCCAGGGCTGGAAATGACTCACTGTGAGCCCTTCTGGAGCACGGCAGGTGGTGGCCAGGCTCCTCTGAGGGCAGAGGAAGCCTCTTCGTCTTCTTCAGCTTTTGCTGGTGCCGAGCACTCCAGCATTCCTGGGCTCGCAGACACATCACCTCATCCCTGGCCACATGGGACATCTGCTTTTCTTCTCCACTTTGTGTCTTCCTGTAAAAGCCACCCTTGTGTCATGAGGACCCTGGTTGCTGGGCTATAGGTCCCTGCATCTTATACCTGCCAAACCTTCTTAACAAGTCCTGTGGCGGCTAGTGTCAGCTCAGGGGACACAATTCAACCACACTTTGCCTCACTGGCTTTCATTGAAGCTGCCCAGGCAGTGGAAAAAACCCCAAGCTTATGCTGGCTTTCACAGCTCTAACCACTCTGAACCAACGAATCCCATTTCTCCCTAATTTATTAGCTTTGCATGGATCTACTGCCCTTTGGTACAGGGCCTGGCAAACACACACTATTTTCCTGCTGATTCTCAGCCAGGTGTGCGGTGGCAAGCCTGGCCAGCTGGCACGGAGCACACCTGGGCTGGGAGGCTGGTGGGGATTTAGCCAAGGTTTCCCCTTCAGTTTCTTCTCTGCCTCACCATGGGGCTGGTCAGCAAGGAGATGGGTGATGGCCTCGTTCTGCAGCCCAGGAGCCCATGGTTACCCACGACTCTGTCTGGCTCTGTATCTAGTTGCTGCAACCTTTTCAATGTGTGTGTGTGTGTGTGTGCGCGCGCGCACGGGCATGTGCACATGCATGTGCAAGTACAGGTACACACATGTGGGAGCATTTGAAAGCCAGAGGTCAGCCTTGGGTGCCATTCCTCAGGCACCCAGGAGCTGTTTACCTTTATTTTGCTGTTCTTGTTTGCTTGCTTGTTTGCAGTGTGTCTCACTGGGATCTGGGGCTCACCAGTTAAGCTGGTGGCTGGCTGGCAAGCACTACAAATGAATCTGCTCCTCCCCGGCCCCCATGCTGGGATTACAATGCACGTCACCCCACCTGAGCTGTTGCTTGGGTTCTGGGGACCAAATCCAGTCCTCATGATTGCTGACTGGTGGGAGTGGGACTCAGTGTGTAAGATTTCATCAGCCAGCAGCATTAGCCCCCTGCTGTGCCTCTAGGCATCTCATTGCTAGGCCTTCTCAGACAGGTATTCAAACAGGTATCTGTTAGCTTCATTTGGGGGTTTGAGGTACGAGGTCAAGGTCAATAAGCCTTCCTTTCACAGAATTTGCTGGTGAGAGAGGGTGGGTCCCTTGCCCACTCCAACCTGTGGCAGCAGCTGGCATTTCTTGGAGTGCAGAAGCATTGCTTATCTCTGCCTCATGTGACACTCTGTCCCTATATATGTGCCTGTGACTGAGTTCCCCAGGGGCCCAATCCTATTGACTGGACTCCAACAGAACCTTCAGTGTGTCTCACCTACTTATGTCTGGCTTCTGAGTAAGCTCTCTTTGAAGTTCTTCACCCTCTGAACTTTGAGCCAACCTACAATAAGCTAATATTTAACACAGCCCGGAAGACTCACCTCCTCTAAAAAGCGCTCTGTCCTCCCCTGCCTTGTAAGTCCTGTCTTTGGGACTCCTTGGCATAGTCCTAGGTTCAGCAACTGCTCGGTGGCTGGGTGTGTGTGAATGTCTATGGGCCTTCACTCTGGAGCACAGGCAGCCCTTGGGCCCAAACTTGGCCCAGCAGAAGCTCCCCATTTGATGTGGTTGTGAAAGGGGGGAATATGGTGACTTCACTGTGGAAGAGGAACACTGGCCTGCAACGTCCTCCCCCTCCCCCCCCAATTGGGCAGCTGACTTGTACAGGACCAAGGTCAAGCCAGGGGTAGGTGAACAAGCAGCACAGGGCACATCCTGCACATGAGTTGGGCCCTGGTCCTCAAGCTGAGGGTCATCCAGCGCCTGGCCACCTGGGAGAAAACACTGTTAGCCAGCACCTATGCCAAGAACACCTCAACTCTGTCACGAGTTCCAGGGCCAAGGGGAGTGGTCACACACGGTTGTGCTGGGCTTAATGAGGTGACAGGGACCCTGAGCCCCAGAGAGCACTCCTTGGAGCCTGGGTCTGGGGGCGGGGGAGTCGAGTTGTCTCCAGAGTTACATTACATGAACATGGTTGGTCTGAAGCAGAGAATATCAGGCTGGCTCACGTGATTCACAGTCAGTGTGCCCAGAAGGCTGAGGAGATCAGAAATGTGTGCATGGGCTCATGTGTGTGTGTGTGTGTTTGTGAGTACATGCATGTGTGTGCATGAGAGAGAGAGAGAATATAGACATGGACTCCCAGGAAAAAGGAGACAGTGCTTTTCTTAAGACGACAAAGTCAGGTCAGGTTCACTCTTCTGTGCTTGCTCTTCCCTAGAGTGAGGGATTAGACACACCTATGCCGTCTGGTCAGCGGCTGGTGCTTCTGTGGTCACTGTCATGCCCTTCATCTCATGAGCCCTTCTGTAGGGTTGAGCTTTACTGTCAATTTGATGGAATTTTGAACTGCCACACAAACAGTCTTGTGAGTGTGCTCATGAGAGTGTTTCCACAAATGTAGCTGAGCCGGGAAGACCATCCTTGAATGCGGGCCATACCGTCTCATGCTTTGTGACACTGAACTGGATAAGGAGGACTGCTGGGCACCAGCTTTCCTGTCTCTGCTCTGCACCCAGAGGAGGGACTGAGGGTGCCCATGTGTGGACAGCCTGGCCAGTCACCCCAGTGACCTTTCTTCCTGCTGTCCCTGGAGAAGCCTGTCGCCCTGAGCTCCAGCTGCTTCCTCTCTGAAGCGGGCTTTGTCGCAGCACCTGGCCACCCTGGACACTAAGGAAGTGACTCCTGGAAGGGCTCAACATGGTGGCTTCACATGGCGGGCCTCTGAGGGACCACACTCCCACCACGGGCACCTCCACTGCTTTCCATTAATCCTCCTGAGGATGGGGTGCTCATGTCAGATGGGTATGCAATGGTTCTACTCAGACCTGGCTGATCACGCTCCCCAGGGTTAGGACTGACTGACTGACTCAGTGAGCTAATGAATGACAAGCCACATTCTGGGGCTACGGGGCCAGGGCCAGGGCAGCTGGGGAAGGCAAGGCCTCCTGTATCCTGCACTAGTGCGCAGCCCTGGCAGTCGCCCTGCTTACTCTTGCAGGGAGGGCTGAGGTAGGCCATGAGGATGACACCCTCTAAGCAGCCTAAGGCGCCATTACCAAGCTGCTGAATCAGTCACACCTGCTGTGGCTTCATGTTAATTTGGAGGGATAAAGGGGTGTCACAGAGCAGGGCTGTGCTCTGTGATGCCCTCTGCTTGTCTAAGTGCCTAGTGGGCTCCTTAAGATGCAGCGTCTTTGCCCAGGCTTGGACTCTGCTCATTGCTCCAGAGTCACCAAGTGCACTAAGAGGCTCAGCAGGGCTGGCCCTGAGGTGAAGCCCTGCTCTCAGGAGCTGCGAGGCCCGGATCCAGGGGCTGGAAAGTGGGCAAGGCTGAGGCAGTTCAGTTCTGTCTCTTTTGCCTTCTGTGCCCTCTCCTCTGCCGCCAGGCTGGTGTTTCCTGCAGTGACAGTGAGGCACCTTTCTGCTCTGTGGGGAATGATGGGAGCAACACTCACTCTTCAGCTTCCTGAGAGTTCTGAAGGCAAGTTCTGCCTCTGCTAGAGCTAGCCCAGGCCCCTTTGGCTTCCTGAGAGCTCTGAAGGCAAGTTCTGCCTCTGCTAGTGCTGGCCCAGGCCCAGCGTGCCCTCTGCCTTCTGAAGCCCCTGCCTGCCTCCAGCTGTGCAGGCTGGCACACAGGCACACCTGGCCTTCCTTCTTCCTGTCTTTACTGCTCTGGAGAGAACTTAAGGCAGTGATAGTAAAATCCAATGACAGCCCGAAAACTCCTAAATCTTCCAAATTACCACCCAGGCTTCCTCAGTTTCTTGACAAGCCCAAACCCAGCCTTCCTGGGATCCAGACCCAGTGTGCAACCATTGTCTGCACTGCAGCTGCTTCTGGGCTCCACCTTCCCAGAGTTGGTGCAGCTAAGGAGTGGCTCAGGGCGGGAAAGTGAGGACTGGCCTGGAGTGCTCCCAAGGCCAGCTCTGTCAAGGCATCTCCACTTTCCACTTGGAAAACCAGCCAGTCAGTGGACAACTCCCTGAGGGGACCACCTGTTGGCAAGGGTGCTAACTCCCGTTTCAGGTATCTCTGAGTTCTGTGTGGAATTTCAAAGGACAGGCTGGACTGTCCATGAGGAGTAGAAGTTAGGCCTCTCTCCCCAAGTCCATGTTGAACACAGGGGTTGGAATCCTGGTGTCAGTATGCCATTAGAAGAGGGTGTCAGGGACTTCTAGAGAATGGCCCAACATCTTGACTGTTGTGTTCCTGGCATTTGCTAAGAGCATTGTCGATCCCAGGCCCTAATGATGGCTCCTCGGCCATCCTGGGTGGGAAGGACACTCCTGTCCCCTGCGCCTTTGTATTCTAAGAGAACAATCTTTTAGTCCACGTGGGGAAACGTCATGGCCCCTCCCCCATTACCAAGTGCACCTTTAATTACACAGCAAAGTCAAAAAGAGTGAACCTGGTAGGCTGTGGACAGAAGGGAAGGCAGGTGCTGCTGAGCGCATCTGTAAAGAAGGTGATTGTGTTTAGTATGTGTGGGAAGGCCACACCAATGAGAGCCCTATGGAATGCAGACACGGTTCAAGGGCCATTCACACAGGCTCAGACAGGGTGCGGGTGCTGAGGTATCTAGAGCTGGAACGCATGGTGGGGTGCCTAGGCCCCCTGGGCCTGAGGGGCCAGGGGGGAGAATTACAGGAATCTGGGGGGAGCCTGGTATGGAGAGGTGAGCTTGGGAGGTGCTTTGCCCTTCAGAGGGAGTGGCGGGTGTGAGAGAATGGGGAGGAAGAGCAACCTGTCCTGCCTCTGCCCTGTGTCCTCTGCCCTCCTCCATTGCACACACGAGCCGATCTAGGACCCTGTAAAGTGGTCCACAGGGTGAGGAAGTCCTCAGGGAGAGCACAGATGGAGCCCATGGTGAGCTTTCCAGATGACACAGAGCCAGCAGAGAGGCACTTCGGGCTGGTGGGCCAGCACAGTGGTTAGGGTGCTCAGGGTCGGTCTGATTCCAGCCCTGGGCCCAAGGGCTAGCAGCACTGACTCTTGCAAGGTATCCTCAGATCTCCATGTGCGTGCTGTAGCACACGAACGCATACACACTCGAACACATGCACACACATATGTAGATACACATTTACTTGTGCAGACACACATGCACACATGCATACATGTACACACATGTGCACACATGCATACAGGCACACACGTGCACACATGCATACAGGCACACACATGTGCACACACACTCCACATGCGCACTGTAATCATTTTCTTTTAAAGATTGGGTCAGGAGGCCTTGAGGAAGCTTGGTGGCATCTGAGCTGCTCTTCCAGCAGTCCTGCTCTCTTAGTTCTTTATTCTTTTTTCTTGACACTATAGCTGTTTGGGGGCGGGGCCAAGTGTGAGGACTGTAGGCAGTGCTCTGCAAGTTGAGAGGACTCAAGCCCCTTCTCTCCTCTCTTCTCCCCTCCTCTTCTCCTTTCCCTTCCCTTCCCTTCCCTTTCCTTCCCTTCCCTTCTTTCCTCTTCTCTTCCCTTCTTTTCTTCCCTTCCCTCCCCATCCCTCCCTTCCCTTCTCTGCCTTGCCTCCTGCCATAATACGCTGTCTCAACATAGGCTCCAAACACAGACTAGAAACTACAAAGCTGTAAGCCAAAATAACCCTGTTCTCATTATAAGCTAATTGTATAAGTTGTTTTGTTACAGTAATGATAAACTGACTGATGCAATTATCTTTTTTAATTAAATTTTTATTTTTGTATTAGTTATACTTTATTTACTTTGTGTCCCAGCTGTAGCCCCCTCCCTGTGTTGAGTTTATCATCATACAGGACTTAGAGATTTCACCTGCTCACTCACATGGTTGATTCTGGAAATGGCGGTCATATTTATGACAGTACTCCATGGTTCTGGGTTCATCCTTTACATAACAGGTTGCATTTTTGCATGTATGTGGACACATGCACACATGTACCTGTACCAGTGAGGTAATGCTGTGATACTAGATCTGAACCACCAGCTCCCAGGGACCTTATGCAATGAGCATTTGACCTTGTTCACACTACCCAGATGTCTAGTCCATTTTCTGTTGCTACAGTGAATCCCTGAGACTGATAATAAAGGGAAGATTCTGATTTTGCTGGTTCTGGAGGCCAGACCTCCAGAAATGGAGCTCCAGCACTAGCCTGGCTTCTGGAATGGTGGAGGGACACGATGGAAGAGCAGAGGTCATACAACAAAAGGGGGGAAGCAAGAGAGTGAGATGCCCTTTTAGAACCAGTGGTTATGAGCTGCCCTCGGTCGAGCTGCCCCTGACGTGGAGAACGGCACAAGGCCCTTCTGAAGGACTCGATTTCCCCCCGGCATCTCCACAATGACCACTGAATCTCACATGTGTCATAGTGGGTGGTATGTAGCAAAGCCTCAAAAGATGCCCTGGGCGTGTGGCCTATAGGTATCCTAACTCTCGGGACCTTAGGAGGCCTTGCACAGTGAGAACAGGAGGAGGATAAGACTGGCCCTGCCAGTGAGATGAGCTCTGAGATGAGGTACCCTGGCAACAGATGTGGCAACAATTTGGGAGGCTGGCAGGGTCCTCGCCTGATCACATGGAGCACGGAGCACGCCAGCTCCAGCATGTCCTTGGGGCTGTTTTCTGGCCCTGCTGGCTCCTCAAAATTCAGATTCTGATGCGACCTGCCAAAAGAGAGTGACACAGTCAAAGGCCTGGCTGTGAATTCAGGGCCTGCTCAGGGCAGAGCTAGGAAGAAGAAAAGGAGACACAGCTGTACTTCCTTACTCAGGGACAATCACCTTCAACTTCTTGCCATCTTTCCCATCTGCTTTAGCCTGCGGTTCCCTCTCCAATGATTTTTAAGGTAACATGTCAATCATTCACTCATTTGCATTTACTGAACACATCTTGAGCTCTACATTGTGACGTCACAGTTGAATACATGGACCATGTGCTGTTCTTATGGGCACACAATACCCAAGACTGTTGTAAACTTCAGCAGGCAGAAATAACAAGAAAACTTCCAGACGCTTACACATCACAGAGTATAAAAATATCATTTTTTTCTATACCCACCCTAGCTTCTGAATAATGACAGAGACCTTTGTGTTTATTAAAATCTTCAGGCTCTGTAGCTGGCCAGATACTCAGACACTCTAACACCGGCCCGGTCTTCTTCCCGCCACCACCCTTGCCTGCCAGCTTTAGTCCTGCTCTGCCACCAGCATCTCTCTCTGGCCATCACCTGGGACCCTCCTCTCTGGGCCTGAAGTCCCACCTTAACTCTCCTGCCCAGCCACAGGCTGCTCAGCTCTTTATTTGACCAATCAGGAGGTGATGGAGAACCATGTTTACAAAACATTGAGAAGGGAGATGCTTCATATAAATGACAGTGCCCAAATCCAACCTGAGTAGATCAGCACAAAGCACAGAAATCAGCATTTGAACAATCCAGAGACAATCCTTACATGGTGTGCAAAGACACTATCCCAACAACAGAGCACAACACGGAACCATTGTGCAGCTGAAGAAGAAATCGCAGAAGAGATGAAAACCGCACAGGACAGGGCATGGGAAAGCAGTGTGAAAGGGGGTGCTCAGAGCAGGAAAGGCTGAAATTAGGAAAGAGGAGCATTTCAAGCCAGTTTTCAGGATTCTCACCGTAGGAAGCCAGAAAACAATGGACAGAATCACACCCACAGGAAGCAGAAAGAAGGAAATTAAAGCAGAAATCCATAAAATGCAAAGCAGGAAAACCAATGAAACAGAAAGATGGTTCTAAAAAAGAAAAGGTGAAAAGCTGTCAGCTGAGCTTCCAAATCTGCTTGGAAACCCCAGTCATTCCATAAGCATTTCATATAACAGCAGAAAAGTCACTTAAAATTGTGTGTGTGTGTATACATACATGCATTTGTGAATGAGTGTGGTCATGTGTGTAGTGGGTAACTATCTTTTTTGATGCCTTTCAACCTTATTTTTATAGTGTTTATTAATTCTTTGAGAATTTTGTACAGTGTCAATTGATCATTTTTATCCCTTTCCTCCACCTTATTTTTCGAGGCAGGGTCTCCTGCTGACCCTGGAGCTCAAGTTATAGGCTGCACTTGCTGGCCAGTCTCTACCCTAAGCTAGGATGATGCATGTGGACAACCCCACAGGCTTTTACACAGATGCCGGGAGCTGGTACTTTACTGACAGAGCCATCTCCCCAGGATCAGAAAATTCACTTTTTTTCTTTTTTTACAGAGAGTAATTGACCTCTCAGTGGTTTTGTTCTCATGTGTCTCTAGCCCAAAGGCTCCTGGGTCATTTTCCCAACGACCATGCTCACTTCCAGACTTAGAAATTCCATATTCTGTATCTTGCAAGACACAGAAGTGTGTGGAGCCAATGCTAGGAGCACACAATCTCTTGCAGAGAAGCAAGGCAGGCACGATGCCTTCTGTCGCCTGTAACCCAAGGCCGGGATGGACTTCCCAGAGTTCAGGTCTGCACAGGTCCCAAATCAAGCCGTAGCATAGAGCATTAAAGAAAAGCAGTCTGCCTGTGGTGTTGTACAATGGCACCAACACATTAGAGGACTGAAGGCTCCCTGGCCTAGTGTTAGCCTTAGCTGAAATTCAGTCTTTGCTTTCTGGTCCCCAAAGGCTCAGCAATGTCCCAAAGACCTCTCTGATGGCTGATGGCTCTTCCACTAGGCCTGCCTGTGTCTTTGTACATACGCCGTCTAAGTACTTATGAGTCTGTGACAAGTATTATTGGTCACCAATTTTAGTTTCAAAGCTAGGTGTGTGAGTGTGTATGTGTGAGTGTGTGTGTGCGCGTGTGTGCGTGTGCACGCGTACGCGGCTGTGCCACTGACACCTGTTGGTTATCACAGTGTCCTTGATGACATTCTTCCAAAGTCTCAAGTTCTCAGTGATAGTAATTCTTTTTTCTTTTAACATGTGTGTGAGTGTGTGCGTAGACATGCCTGCAGAGTTCAGAAAAGGGCATTGGTTCCCCAGGAGTTACTTGTGATTGTGAGTCAGCTGATATTGGTGCCAGAACTAAGCTCACGCCCCCGGAATGCGTAGTTAGTGCTCATCGCCCCAAGCCATCACTGCAGTCCCCCACAGGAGCTGATTACAACAGCCAGAAAAAGAACTGAACCTGATCCGTAGATAAATGGACGGCTAGATAGATGACAGACAGATGGACAGTTCTCGGCTCACTCCCAGCTCTAGTCTCGTTCCTGGACGTGGGTTTTCTCCCGGCTTGGGCACTGGCACAGTTGCATACAGGCATCAGATCTGTGCTGTGTGACCCTCGCCCTATGGCTTTAACCTCAGGGAAGTGTGACCGAACCTGCCAGGCTCCCCTTAGCTCCTCACTGTCCTGGGTGGGTTAGGAAAGCCAAACAGCACGACCACCTTCCCCTTTAAGGTGGTGGCCCTGGGTATAAGGGGCAGTGACTCTGAGGCCAGAGGAAGTCAGAAGAGCTGAGCTGAGGGTCACTCAGGGATGGAAGGACTTGCTGCCCACAGGGTGTTCAGGGGTCGCCAAGGACAGAACAAGACGGGTGACCTGGCAGTCCTAACAGCACACCAGTTCTTCAGCCGTGACCTGGAGGGGGTGGAGGGGCAGTGTCCTCAGCCTCCCTGTGCTCAGGGGAGGGAAAGGAACACACACTGTCCACATTTCACACAAACAGGCCCACATCTCCCACACAGATGTGTTCATACTCTATAGACACAGCTATCCACACTCACATACGCTCACACCTCTACAACACCCCGCCCCAGACATACTCTCACACCCCTGTACTCACACTCACACACACATTGGTCTTCAGTTTGGGGCCATTTTATTGGTGTCATTGATTAAAGGACTCAGCAGCATGTCTCCAGGGCCTCAGTTTCCTGGTGTCTTGGCATTGGGGTCCCCGCCCCACCCTGCAACAGCTGAGGCCAAAGGGTGGGCAGAGGGCGCTGGTCCTCCCACACTCATGCAGAATGCTGCAAGCCTGTGTGTTTACAGCGACAGCCTCCAGGGAGGAAACCAGCCCACAAGCTGGGAAGGGAGCCTTGGAGAAAAAAAGCCGGCACATTGCCTTTGAACTTTCAGTCTCTAAAACTGCACGTAATTAAGCGTGTGCTGTGTCAGCCCCATAGATGTGATGTTTGTGGCGTAGAGCAGAGTGATGGAGGGCTCTAGAGCTGGTACGACCCTTGGTCTTCCTCCTTCCTGTGATCGCTCTCTGGCTCCTTCTCCCTAAATCCTTCCCCACAGACACCCGGTTATCCCACACACATTTCCACCCCAGGGCCTTTAACCTACTTTCTCTTCCAAACCCTCTTTGTGAGTGTGCACGTGTGGGGGGTGAATGCCTTGGGTGTTGTTTTTCAGGGCATGTCCGTGGGACCTGAGGCTCACTAGCTCACTGGCTACGACCCCCCCCCCGCACCTCCCCCCCCCCCCCCGCATAGCTGCTCTGCCTCCTCTGCTTGGAAGGCACAAGCGTACACCACCACCGTGCCTGGCTTAAGTTCAGGGCTCTGGGGGATCAAACCCAGGGCCCACGCTTACACAATCAGCTGGCTAGTTTCTTGACCAGGCTGGAGTCATCTGAGAGGAGAGAACCTCCAAAGAGCAGATGCCCAGAAGGTCGGGCTGCAGGACGGTGGGAGAGAGGCCTCCCTGGGCCCCGCTCCCGGGGTCCAGCAGGCTAGCCAGCGTGGGGAGCGAGCCCTCCACGCCCCTGCCTCAGCGGCTGCCTCCAGGGCTGCCGGGTTTCTGACTTCCGGCTTCAGCGGACCCTGATTCAGGACGTAGGGACCCAGACACACCGTTCCCCTCCCAGCTCGCATTTGCTCACTCTGGCAGCAATCGGAGCCCTAAAGCAGAGACCAGCAGCTCGGCCGCCCCGCTGGCTGCACCCTCACTCCCGAGGCCGGGAGTCCTGCCTTCCTCAGCCACACTCCCCGCGAAGCTGACCCTGAGAACAGAACTTCGAATCTGTTTCCCGCTCCCCTGTCGTGCATTACGCTGATCGTTTTGCACAACCACGACGCAGGAGAACAAGTTATGTGTCTGTTTTGCTCAGTGATGAATCCCAAGTGCCCCGGCCTATGACGCATGCTCATTTCTTCTCAATAAATATTTCTTGACCGGTGCCCAGGCCTCCTCCCCTACGGATTAGCTCGCCAGCGGTCCCTGCCAGGCCAGGACTTCCCAGAAGAGGGCAGCCGAGGAGCGCCGAGTGCCTTTGGAAGCCGGTCTCCCGGAGGAGGGAGGAGGGCGCTTCGCCCTGCTTCTGAGGCTTGACAAAGGCGGTTTGGAGCAGGAGGCCTCCGGGGAGCCGATAGGCCCTGTCCACGGCCCAGGAGCTTGTTTACCAAAATTCAGGAGTGAAAATCTGAGAAAGCTTGAGTAGAAACAAGGTCAGCTAGTCTCTCGCGGCGGGAGGAGGGGTGAAGGCCGACGGATCCAACACTCCTCCAAAGCACAGAAGATGTGGCTTGTCCTCCACCATCTAGGGAAAGAGCCCCTAGCTCATCCCCACCTGTGAAGTACAAACGCTCCCACAGGGACTTTGTTACAAGAAGCCACCCCACCTCCCCTTCCTCCTCTCTCCTCCTCCCCCTCCTCTCCCCTCCTCCCCATCATCCTCTCCCTCCTCTCCCTTTCCCTCTCCCCTTCCTCTCCCTCCTCTCCTCTCTTCCTTTCTCTCTCCTCCCCCTCCTCTCCTTCCTCTCTCTTCTCTCTCTTCCTTTCTCCTCCTCCATCC
>CM053762.1:68761467-68808966 GCA_028658305.1 Pachyuromys duprasi
TCAGCAGGTCAGACTGTCGCAACTTTGAGGACTCCAAGAGCCAGCATTTATGAGGTGCTTTTTGTGTGCTGGATGCACTCAAGATATGTCCGTGGCACAATTCCCTGAAGCCACAGAGCAACTAACTCTTAGCATGGCGACCCCTTTACAAACCCTCTATCTCCAACAGTATTTACATTATGTTTCGGGGTCACCACAACACAAGAAACTATTAAAAGGTTGAAGACTAGGAAGGTTGAGAGCCCTGGTTAAAGTCGGGCTCCTTGTTCTCAGTTACAGGAGACAGGAGACCCAGCCAACCCCCAGCTCACCCTCAGTCATGTGGAGGGAGGCAGCTGTGGACTCTGTCACGTGGTCCAGCCCGGGCTCTGACAGATGGAGAAACTGAGGCCTGGGGAGTGGATGGGAGCTTGTCAAGCTTACACTGAGAACCAGACCCTGCAGCACGCGTGAGCAGTGTGTGCAAGGCTGGCTGCTGTGATGTCACATCCCCGGCTCGTGTCAGATCCACTGGAAGGCTTTTCCAGATTCTGGGTATGGTGGTGCCTGCTTGTCACCCCAGCCTTCGAGGTAGGAGGCTCCACTGTGGCATGAACTCACTGACCAAAGGCAGGCTCCTCCTCCGCCCTTCCTGTAGCTCTTCCCTGGAGGTCAGGAGGCAGCAGTCAGAGCTGTGGGCTTTGCTCTGTTCTGGTTTAGGGTTTTTTTGTTTGTTTGACTTGTGCCTCTGACCCCCTGTGAGGAGACCCCTGCCTGCTGCAGCACTTAGTCTGCTCGGCTGGGGAGCACAGTTCTCACAAACATGCAATTCCTGAGCACAGTTCACACAAACACACAGCCAGGCTACAGAGCGAGCACTTGGAGCAGGTGGTGGAAGCCCTGGGTGTGCGGTCACTGCCTTCTGTCAGTTATCTAGGGCAGCATCTTCAGACTCTCAGGCTGTTGCCCCCAGCCTCTCACGGTCCCCTTTCACACCACAGCGTCAGAATCTGGTGTGGTCTGCCCTCGAAGCCCAGGGGATTGCCTCTGGCTCAAGCAGTGCAGCTTCACATGGCTGGTGTCCACTGTGCAGGTGCTCTGCCTGCTCTAGGCTTTCCCTTCTCTCAGCAGCAAACTGTGATGGTCTTTCTTCCTGGGGCTTCACATTCTCTGTAAACATTCCCTGTGTCCCCTGTCCCACGGCAGTGGCAGAGATTTTTAACAAGCATGGTGAGCTGAGGTAGGATAAGGTTGCAGGAGCATCTTCTCCCTGAGGTGGGCTTGGGCTTGGTCCTAGGAGCCCAGAGCCAGGATTCTGGCCACCGTGCGACAGTAGGTGCTGCTCCTGCCCTCCATCCCTCCAGCCTGCCTCAGCGTGCTTCAGACCATTTTGTGGCCACTGCTCTATGGTTATTAGGGAGACAGACGGTGGTGAGGAATGGGGACATGCAGAGGCTCAAGGCTGGCTTCACCTGCCTGGATGGGACAAGAGGCAGGAACCTGGGTTTTCCTGGAAGCACCATCCCTGGGGCTCCTGGAGGGGGTGAAGGTCAGCCCCACAGAGCTGCAGCAAAGGGTCATCCATGACAAGGGAAGGGTTCTACAGCCTGGACCAGACTGTGTGAGATCCGTGGGCTGGCAGAGCTTCTGGGTGAGTGGGCGAGGTAGTGGATCTGAGGACCAGAGGCTCATCCCGCCCTCTCTTCGTCCCTCTATTCTGGAAGGCCCTGTCTTTGTTCGGAGTTTTTGTCAGACTGTCTGTGCTCCTCTCTGCCTCTGTGGTGAACCACGAGGCTCAGGCCAGCGTCTCTGCCTCAGTGTCTTCATCTACGAAAGGGGACATGACTCCTGGGCCTTTCTGGGCATTGGCTGAAGCGAAAGTCTGAGCATCGTGCCAGGCTACCATGGTTTTGCTCCACTGGGCAGGGCTGTCTCCCCAGCACCCACCTGTTAACTACTTTCTGTGTTCAAATCAGAGCAGAGCATGGATGGAGGCCTGCTCAGGAAGAGCAGCCACTGAGGTGAGTGGTTACCGGAAGAGACATGTTCAGGTGGCCTGCAGTGCACACCAGCCTGCAGCACCGCATCTGGAAGGCCCTGTGTGAGGACTGGGAAGGAGACCACAACAGATGTCTGGGTCCAGGCACCAAGGACGGTGCCTTCCTTCCGTGATTCGGCACCTCTGAATGCTCACATTTACCACAGAGTGCTCTGCTTTCTCCCCCTTCATTTTGAGCATGCATTTCCTTTTCAATTAAAAACAAAGAAAAACAAACAAAAAATTCAAATATCCAACTCTCCCCAAACATCGGTAATTTGTCATTTGTCTCTATTCAAATCCAAGCTTTGAAAGGAGAACACAAAAATAGGACGCTACTCCATTGCTGGGTGGGGACCGGGGCTCTTACCTGTGAGAATGCCTGCTCAGTTCACCTTCCCTGTCAGCATTTACACACCTGTCAGAATAGAACCCAAACACTGAGAAAACAGAAAGGGGCCTTAGGTGACACACAGTACCCAGTGCAGGAAAAGTCACCCCCAATGAAACAAAAGCATTTCATGCTTATATATCCAATAATCAGAATACTTCAAACACTCACACCAATAACCAAAGGGCATTACACTCACACACACACTGTCTGATAATGCAAAGCTTTCATACATAGACCCAATAATCAGAGCACTTCATTATACCCACAGCACTAACCAAAGAGCTTCTCTCTCTCTCTCTCTCTCTCTCTCTCTCTCTCACACACACACACACACACACACACACACACACACACACACACAAACATACACACACACAATTTGAAGGGCTTTTTTTTAACACCTAATACCTCCACACCAACAACCACCATAACACCCCAAAAACCACAGCATTCAACAAATATACAAGCGTACTTTCCTAACCCAAACGCTTCAGCGGCCCCTGCAAACCATTGCATTCACGCACCCCACCATGGCCACAGCTCTGTGTGACACCCCTCACCCCGTCCCCAAGCTCCTGGATTTGCTTGCTGCTGCAGTACATACTTGAACACCGAGACATTAGCCTGTGACTTTCTTTTCAGATTAATGAGCAGAAAAAGATTGGAAGAGGGAGGGGTGAGAATGGCGGAGAGAGCAATTACACCCAAATCTTTTCTCTGTTGATTAGGGATTCCTTCTCCAGCCTGCTTTGGCTCTGGCTAAATCTTTTTCTAATGAGATGTGGCTTATCCAGATCAGGGCGCTGAGAAAAAAGTTGCAATTAACTTTAAGAAGAAAAGGAGTGAGTGAGAAATAGAAGGAAATGTGTTGGGGGAGGCAGAGCAGGGAGTGGGGGCAGGGGCTAGCACAGTGGGCATGGCCTGGCATGGCCATCGAAGAGCAGGCCCTTGGGCAGGCCCTGCTGGCCTCCCTGGAGCCACAGTGCTTAGGAAGGGCCCCGTGAAGTGTCTGATAGCCTGGATCAGGTCTCCTGGCTACAAGCAGTTCCAGTCAAGTGAAAGGACACAGGTCCTTGACTCATCAGTCATGTCAGGTCCAAGCCTGCTCTTGTCTCAGGAGCTTCTGGACACAGCTTTCCACCAGTACCAGAAGCCACCATACTGATGTGGGTCTCCGACACAAGAGCTGACATCAGGGTCTTCCTGGGCCACCTTAGTCTACCCACAAGGAAATAGGGTCCAGAGCCACTTAGAAGGTCAGAGAAGACCAGAGGACCAGAGTTTGGTTCCCAGCACGTTCCACGTTTCCGGGCACCCACGTTATGAGGCTTACAACCTCAGCTCCAGGGAAAGCTGAGTGTTTGCTCCTCAGCAGGCACCTGCTCTCCTGTGGACTTACCCCCATACACATATGCATCATTAAGATAAAATAAATCTTGAACAGAGAAGAGAGAAGGTGGAAAGGGACACTACAGTGAGGTGGAGGGAGGTAGATGCTCTGCAAGGCTCCACGCAGAGCTTGCTCGGCTGAGCTCAAGCTGGACACTAGGAGTCTCTTCTCTCTGGGGCCCAGTGTTGCCACCTGTTAGGGAAAATAAAGGAGCAGGTGGTGAGCTCCGGGGCCTTCGTCCTCACTGGATCAAAGAGAGACACAAAGACTCTCACTCTGCCTTGGGCATCGCAGGATCCTTGGACCTTCCTGAAAGATTTTATCCACAGGAAGATTGGGTGTTCTCCTTGCCGGGGTGATGAATATCCAGCAAGGCATGAGGGCACCTAGCCTGGCACTTGTGTGGGTCTCAGATTAACAACTTGGCATCTATGTGTCAGCCAGGAGAAATGCGCTGAGTATAGGTCGTCTGGACTTAGACCTAGAAAGGGGTGGAGGGGGAAGGGCAGGAGGGGGTATAATTCTTATTTTCTTTGCCCCCTATGATTCACAAATAGGCACACATGCCAAGGGTCTATGCAGTTCATGCAAGGCCGTATCCCTTCATTCTGTCTATATCACACTGCCTTACCTATCTTCAGGGCTTCCCTGGGTGAATCACAAAGCTTTGTTCAGGCACAAAGCTGTTGACACCAAGGGAAAAGTGAAGCTAGCCCTCTCTAACTCTTGCCTTATTTGGGTCTTTTTTTTTTTCTCTCCAGGGAAGAGGAACCTCTGCATAAGAAGCCATCCCCAAACTTCTGCCTTTCGGGATTGTTCGGGCGACCCTTCATCAAAGAAGCCAAGGAGATGAACCTGTGCTGGGGGACAGATTAACTGCACCCATCTTTCCTGCACCTAACTTCCAGAGAGGTAGCCCTCAGGCCTCAGGGATCTTTCCAGAGCCTGCTGCTGGGGTCCCAAGCCAATTCTTCATTCTGCCCCTTCCCTCTACCATGTTAGTTGCTGGAAACATTCTGGATCTCCTCATGTCTCTCTCTGTCTGTTGCCGACAGAAGAAGCATGTGTGCTAGAAATCCTAGCTACAGTGCTAAATTAGAAATTCTTAAACATATAGTAAGGTCAGATGAAGGGAAAAAATAGAAAACAAAACACAAAACCCCAAAGCCGAAATTGGACACAGAAGGGCAGATGTAGACTGAACAGGAAGTGCTGGCCCTAGGCTAAATGAAACAGCTGTCACCATTGTTCTGGACCGAGAACTGCCTATGCAAACTCCATGCGATCTGGGTTCAGAAAGCAGATGTTAATAATTACAGCACATGAAACCAAGGGCACAGGATTAGGAAAGTGACGAAAAAGAAATGGTACTGGTAGATTTATGGCTGGCTCAGGCAGATCTGCTCAGGTCAGTGAAGAGGGGGTGGGCAAGCCAGCCCGGCAGAAGCCCCCTCCTACTTCCCATTGAATGTAGCCTCTTGGCCTCCCTGATCATCCTAGAACTGAGAATGTGTTGGATTATTTAATGGTGGTAGGCTAGAGAGGCTGCTCCTAGCAGCCTTTCCAGGAATCAATGCTTATAGGGTCATAGCCAAATACCTCTAACTACAGCTTCTTAGCTGATAAAATCCCCAATCCTGGAGATTGGGGAAAAAGCTCAGGCTCTATGGGCACAAAGATTTGAGTTCAAATCTCCAGAACTCACATGAAGCATGAGGCTTAGCCGAATGTATCTGCAGTCCTAGTGCTGGGGATTAGGAAATGGGCAGGTTCTGGGAGTGCACTGGGCAGCCAGCTTAGCCCAGAAAGAGAATTCCAGGTTCAGGGGCACTCCGCCTCAGAAATAAGGTGGAGAGTGGGAGGGAAGACACTTGACAGTGACCCCCAGCTTCCACACACATACAGGCAAGTGCACCCCACACAAGCACACACACGGAAACCCCAAGTGCCAAAGCCAGTCTCTGAACAGACAAGTGTCTAGGGGAGGTTGATGTGCAGAAGCATTTGCACATCCTCAGAGTCAAGTTCACTTCTGGAGTCCAGGAGCTCTGCACAGCTGAGGTGGAGCCGCCCATCATGCAGGCCTACTCCTCCTGCTGAGGAGAGGATGAGACCTGCTGGACAGAGGCCTCTGAGGAGAGGCCAGCAGCTTCCTGGGCTAGTCACACAATTCCACAATTCACCTTTTCATGTGAGCTTGGGTGATAGAACCAAAGAAAATAGCATGCTCACATCAAAAAAAATTGAAAAAATAAAAATAAAAAACAAAACCCAAAACCTTCCCATCCCACCACCCATCAGAAGGGATGCCTCTCAGAAAGCTTCGAAAGAAGGTAGAGAGCATGTGTTTGCCATCTTTCTGCCTAATATAGAAACCATATGCTGAAATACACTAGCAAACACACTTAATATAACACTTGCTTTTATTAAATGTGGTTTTATAAACGCTCTCCCCAGCCAGGGCACCTTTGCCATGCTGGAGGCTGGGACTTGGCAAAATCCTCTTCCCACTGTTACGTCTATTGATACACATTTTTTGAAAATGAGTCTCGGACCCTCTGAAAACAGGCTGGTTCTGATTATTACCGTGAGGGAAGGGCACAGGAGGGCATCTTTTTCCTCTGATAAATTAAAAGGACTGTAACGGGTGCTTTCTGTAACCTGTAAAAAGGCAGAGCCATCTGTGATTCATTTAGCAGCTCCTTATGGAAGATTTATTTGATTAATTCAGGCACAGGAGAGAGAATATGGATTTCCCCTCCTCGAAAGGCCCATGCACCCTCACACATGCACACACCCGCTCATGGGCAGATATCTCAGGAATGAACTGGTGAGCGAGGGGCCTCTGGGCAGAGATGTGTTGCCCTGCTGAGGGCACGCCCCATTTCTAAACAGCACACAGGCCCAGACCTGGAGATACTGAGGGCTGGGGGGGGGGGAGGGAGAAACAGCCTAGGACGCTGGCTTGTTTTGAGGAAGCAGGTGCCAGGTACCCCCAGGCCCCAGTCCAGGCTCCTCCTGCAGGGTCTCAAAGGCACCCTCAGGGAGGAACCAGCCCTCTTTATTGGCACAGTTTCTATAAATGTCCAGTCTGCTTTCACTTCAAAGTTTCTTTCCTTTTCTAAAAAAATATATTCTTGCTACTGCTGAGCTTCATCCCAGGCCTTTTTGCCATTTTTCAGTGGATGTGTGTGTATGTACAGGCATGCTCACATGTTGGTATGTGTGCATGTGTACATGTAGAGGTCAGAGATAAACTTCTGATGTCTTTTCTCAGGTGCCACTAACCTTGGTTTTAAAGCACAGTCTCTTACTGGGCTTGGAATGTACCAATATGGCTAAGGAAGCTGGCCAGCAGCTGCAGGGGATCTGCTTGTCTTTGTCTCCCCTGTGCCTGGATTCTAAGCACACCCCACCACACCTGGCACTGTTACCTAAGTTGTAGGAATCCGGCGTAGGTCCTCATGCTTACATGGGTTATGAAGCTCATGGCTTTCATCTTCATTTTTAAAAGACAGATTCCTTTTTCAGTCCTCTGATCTATCTAGGAGGATGGAGACAATAGCATGTGTCTGTCTCGTGGTAAGCAAGCTGATGGGTGGCCTATCCGTGTTAGCTGTGTGAGGGTCTGTGAGGGTCAGCTCTGCATTGACTAGCCTTTCGTGCTAGTTTCTGACCTCTAGCACAGCCGGCCTCCTCTGCCCGGGGCTGTCTCTGACTTGCACGGTGTGGTCTGATTCCTGATTAACTAGAGGCTACTGACACCGGTGGACAGCTCAAAGGTAGATTCTTAGGAAAAACAAAACAGAACAAAGGCAAGAGGAATTATAAAATCACACAAGGTTTAAGCCCAAGAGGACTGTGGGTAGTATGGTAAGAGGGGCAGTAGATGGGAGGTTGGAGTATCCTGCTTTCTCCTCTGCTCAGAGCAGACACTAAGAGTTGTTCCCAGATCAAAATCTACTCACCAGAGCCCTCTGGACAGTCTCTGCTGATGAATAGAGTGCATGAATGCCTCCAACTGAAGGTTTCTCTTTGGAGAGGGGTAACCAGGAGTCCAGAAGGAAGAAAGCAGACACAGAGCAGCTAGGAGGCCAGACCTAAGCTTAGACTCTCCGGCTTTCACACCCAGTACCTTCAGATTCACATCAGCTGGTGCAAGCCAGGTACAGAGGGTCATAAGTCTCCGCATTTCACAGACTGCTTCTGCAGTGGACTCTGCTGCTGAGACTGATAGACAGGCCTTCCTGAGAGACTGTGAAGGATCCAACCAGGGTGGGACAGGGTGGCCGAGTCTAAGCTGCTAGAGAGAAGTGGAAGATTTCCATCCGGGAACCTCTGAGCAGATATCCCTACCACCACCCACCCCCATTTGCAGGACCACGGGAAATTTCCAGATCAAAGGCAACCAGGACTCTGCTAGCTTAAGTTATCCATCTGTCTCCCTGCCTGGCCTTAGACATTTCTGTCCAGTGGGGCTTCCCTGGGGAAAGAACAACAGGGTTTGCGAATGGAGGATGTTTTTCAAGTTTCCAGGTCAAGAATTCCCTTTAGAATCCCCTCCTGCTGGTCCCTAGGTTGCCTCTTAGCCTGAAATGGTTCTCAGGGGGCAGAGGAAGACCCAGTTTCCAGATCTATTGCATGTCTTATTGATTGGAAACAACCTTTCCACAAAAGAAAATGTGAGCCAGGGCTCTGGCCCCAGAACCCAAGGGTGGGGCTTGAGACATGGCATATTTTGAAGGGAGGACTTACAATCACGAGCGGCTTAATAGGAAGGGCATTTTGGAGTCTTGCTTAGCAAGTCTGCTGCGTCTGAGAGACCAGTTTAAAGTCGGCAACGTGGCTCTCAGCTCCTGCCTTACTCCAGCTGCTCCTCCCTGTGTCTGCGGCTTTCTGTGTGATGTCTGCATATGTGCACGTGTGTGTAGGTGCACCTCAGGCTCCTTCTGCCTCTTTTTAGCTGGGGCTTCTCTTTAGCCTGGAACTTGGGAACTTGACATAGAGAGAGCACAGGGATCAACCTGTGTCTTCCTCCCCAGCTAGAATTACAGGTGTGTGTGTGTGTGTGTGTGTCAGAGAGAGAGAGAGAGAGAGAGAGAGAGAGAGAGAGAGAGAGAGAGAGAGAGAGAGAGAGAGAATGCTCTGCACATTCATTGCAAGGTCTTATTGAGAGCTCCCGATTACAATTACTGTGACTTCTGACGAAGCCTGAAAATATTTGTCAGTTAAGCTTATCCTCTGGATTTCCACTTCATATCAAGAAAAGTTTACTAACAAACTCTTACTGTAGCTCAGCACAGCTTCTGGATAGCAGCATAGAAATAGCCCTGGTAGAGACCTGAGGAATAAAGTATTTTTCCCAAACACACCCAGAAGGGAGTATGGATAAGGGAAAATATCTGTCTGTCCAGCCCCGGCCCCTGCCCATGTGGTTTTGACAGAAATAAGGGAAATGGGGTATGCCTCCCCCCCCAATAAAGGTGTGTGTGTGTGAAGAAAGGGTGCAAAAGCTGAAGGGAGTGGTAGGAGATGGACAGATGAGGTCACTACTGGGGACGCCGCTTCACAGCATTTCTTGTTGTTCAAGCCACTGCGGGCACAGCTTAGTGTCTTGGCAGTCACGGGGACAGGGATGGTGGAGGTGGGGCTCCTCCGAGCTCTTGGCATAAGGGTCCACTGCAAACTCTACATCCTGCAGCAGCAAGTCCAGGACCACAAAACAGTGTCAGCCGTTCACGAAAAAACTTGACGGGTCTTTGCCTACCCAGACGCTGGTGTGATGCTAAGGAAGGTCTTCCCAGACAGGAGAACAGCCCATACCGGGGCGAGTCCTTGTGGCCTAGGATGGTCCCCGTTCTGGCAGGTCAGTCCTTGAGGCTGTCAATGTAGGCCGTCCACCGGACATGGCACAGCTGCTTCGGATGCTGTGGGGCCACGGGCTGGGCGCCGGCTGGGCATGGGCTGGCTGGCAAGGGCAGGCAGAGAGCTCGGGCACATGCTCTGTTAGCTGGGCAGCAGCCCTCAGTCTCCTCAGGAATGAAGTCTTCAAAGCATATTCCATCACAGGTTTTGTTAATCACACATTATTTGTTGAATAAAGACATTCATCTGTTCTTCAAGAGAATGGTTTTCTGAAATGTCATTCCTAATGTGGCTTCTCTGAGAAGTAAGTCGTCTGTCACCCAGTCATGCGTTGGTACATTCTGCCATGTTTATGAGCTTGGAAGAAGACAGACACAAAAGGTCACATGTTTGCTTTTGTTTATGTGAAATGTGTAGAACAGGTAATTCCGCAGAGATAAAAAGTAGATGGGTGGTTGCTTCGGGTTGATGGAGAGAGGACAAGCCAGGGAGTTGATTGTCACAGGACACTAGCTTTCTCTTTAAGGCAATGGCATGTTCAAAGTTGGCTGTAGTGAGGGTTCCATACATGTGTATGTGTTAAAAAGCAGTGACTCACACTTTGTGTAATTCTTTTCATTGCTGACAAAACACTTGACAACATCAATGGAAGGAAGGAAGGGAGGAAGGAAGGAAGAAAAGAAGGGAGAGAAAGAAGAGAGGGAGGGAGGAAGAAAGAAGGAAGGGAGGGAGGAAGGAAGAGAGGGCTTGCTTGGGCTCATAGTTTGAAGAAACACAGTCCGTTATCGCAGGCAATACATGGGAAAGAATGAGGCTGCTGGCCCCATTATGTCCACAGTCAGAAAACAGAGAGAGACAAACAATGGTGCTTCTCTGGCTTGCTTCTTCTTCCTTTTCATTCAGTCTCAGACACCACCCATGCTTAGATCGTATCTTCCACCCTCAGTTAAACCTCTCCAGAGTACCCTCACAGACATGCCCAAGAGTGTCTAGAGGATTCCAAATCCAGTCAGGTTGACAATAAAGGTTTTCACAAAACTTTAAATGGATAACTAATACAATATGTGGACATCTCCATGAAGTTGTTTAAGAAGTAATCCCTTACTTTTTGCAGTAAGTGTGACAAGAGTCACAAGGGATGATGCAACTGGAGAGGGCTTGTTCCACCCAGAGGCATTCTGGTGAGCGAAAACATGGACTATACCAGTGGACTGAACCTAGCCTTAGATTCCCTATAAGCAGAGGAGAAAGGATTTCCACTCCCAAAGGGTTGTTGGGATGAGAAATGAGATGAGCTGTGTCCAGCACTTAGTACAGAGCCTGGCATGTCACAGGCTGTGAGGACTTGGTGCTGGACATTGTCCTTCTGCTAGAATAATGGCATGGAGCGCCCCTAAGGACAGTCTGTTGGAAATGGAAAAGTCTCTGGAGGTCATACCTGAAGCTGTAACATTCACAGACCACCTCCATTTCATCAGCTTAGATCCTATGTGACAATGAAATATATTTACCCTTCTCCAAAAGATGCCTTTATTCACACCTCTTACAAGGTGTGAACACATTTATGTCACATAATAGCACCGTCACTATCTTTGAATAACTTGAAGTATCTTCAGTGACTGCTGGTGGAGAAATTAAAGTTTCCCTGATTCCTGTCAACCACTCATAGATGCTTTTAGAAATTGTGATGTCCACATCTGAGGGACACTGGATAGAGTCAAGGGCTGACCCTGGGTTTGACTCTGCCACTCTTCAGTGGTGCAACATACGGAAAGTATTTCTTAGGACTTCAGTGTGTTCACTTATAAAACAATAAGGTGTGATGGTGGGGTGGAGGTTCTCTGAAAAGCCTCCAAGCAAAGGACCTCAGCCAGTGGTAGTGATCCCAATGTCTTCACCAGCCAAGGGAGCTGGAATGGCCATGCTGAAGGATATGCCCTACTTGTGAGGCTTGCTGCTTCTGTCCCAAGGATGGGCACCGGCAGCGTACTGGCTAGAGACAGCTTGCTGTTAGGTCCACATAATTACTGATTTTCCATGTGGCGCTGGGTCTCCAGTATCTATCTTACCCCAAGTTCACCTGCACACATGGATGAGCCCTGGCTTGGACATGGTCCATGTAGATGTACAGGGTCATAAAGATAGCCCTTCTCAGGGTAGGAAAATTTGGAAACAGAGACACAGAGAGGAAAATACCATGTGAAAATGAAGACAGAGGGTGCATCCATGTTGTCCTAAGCCACAGGGTACCATCCACTGCCAGAAGAGGAGAGAGGTCTGCATCAACTCTGCTGTGGGACCTCCAGGACCAGCCTCAGCCTTCTATCCAAGGGGGCACCATCCAGTCTTCACGGTTGGTGATGATTTTCATGTGGCAGAGATTGTCATTGTGTGTTGGAGTGGTGATGAATGTGGACACTCCCAATGAGGCTACCTGATCCACCTGATGCCTTTTTTTTCAAGGCTTTGAAATGATAGCAGTTGGACAAGATGGTGGTTCTTATGATGACCAGAGCTGCCCGAATGACAGCCCAGCAACCAGGCTCAGCCTTTATCACAGGAGAGGAGAGCACAGCACACTGGGACAGAGTACTTGTTATCAACCAAATCATGTCTTGGAATGCATAAAGGTGTGTGTGTGTGTCTGTGTGAGTGCACAAGCACACTTGTGCACAAGCATGTGTGCAAGCAAAAAACATCTGTCTTCGCATAAGCTCCTGTGTGCACCAATAATTGAACACATTCTCTGAGAGGAAAAAACCCTTTCTTTCCAAAATACCTTTGGTTATAACCTCTGCCAAGACCCATGATTGGTGCTGGGACAGTTATCTGATAGACAGCCACATTGTCACACTCACCGCTGGAGTCGGGCACCATGGAAGCACAGCAGAGGCACCTTCAGTGACAGCACTGGGACTCCGGGGTCCTTGGACTGGCCAGGCGAGTGCCCTGCGGGAACACAGACCAGCCATGGCAGGGGGGCTGCAGAGACCCCTGCCCTGCATTTCTCTGTACCTCACTGTTAGTGTGCTTTGTGTGCAATCTTGAGCTCTGTAGACAATGCTTCAGCTGGGGCTGCCTCTCAGGATGGGGTCCTGCTGACTGACTTTATTGACAAAGCGATATAAAGTGTCTCCACTGAGCATGTCTGAAGAGAGTACAACATGCAGTTACACACAAGACCCATTTGCCCCCCAGGACAGGACAGCAGCAGCGGCCTGGTGAGGGGCTGTGTCTTCACTGAACCCCTTCCCCTCCTTACACCATCAGCTCTGGAGTGAGGACAGCTTGGCAGGCCTGGGGACCCAGAACTCTGCCGTGTCCCACACCTTCAAAGAGGCCTGTCCATCCACAATGCCATGTAATGATATGGAAACTGCCTCAGAGCCACCCCCCCCCCCAGCCCCTTCTGTTCCTTGCTGGAGCCACCCGCCCTCACCCCCTGCTGCCTTTGATCTTCATCCCACTTGGCTTGGCCCAGCTTGGAGGTCTCCTGCTGCGTTGCCCCAGGATGGTCCCCAGCTCCCAAGGGTTCACCCCCTCCCTGTATCACCGCTCCAATCTGACCTCCTGCCTGCTTCACTGTGGCGGCAGGAACCCTCTGTGATCCCGAGGGAGCAAAGGAGAAAGGTGACTTTGGGCTGAGCTGGGGAGGGCTCTGTAGGCTAGGAAATCTAGGAAATGAAGGTCAGTGAACACCCTTTTCCTGGCCTTCTGAGTTGTACAGTGATGGGGTGAGTGTAGATAGTGGTCAGGAATTCAGTATGGGGGGGGGGGCAGTCTGCTCACCTTCCAGCTGAAGGTGTTTCCTGCCAAGGAAGGCACATCTAAGTTTGTTAGTCTCTTGTGCCTCAGTTTGCCCATCTTTAAGATGCCAGCAGTAGGCAGAGCTTTGTTGTTGGGCTGGCGAGTGAATCTGCTCGGAGCTTCAGCCAGCGTGGGAAGGTTGCCAGCCCTCTAGAAGCGCAGCTGCAGTGGGTCTTGGAAGCTCTTCCTGCCTTCTGCAGCACAGGCCTCTCTCTGCCTTTCTTTTTTGCATTCATCTTTCCTCCCTCCCCTGGCCCCCAGCCCAGTTTGGCTCTGAGGACCTCTGAGGGACTACTGAAGCTGCTTACTCCAGCTCCCTGCCCACACCACTCCCAGCCACAGCCTCCCCTGCCCCAGCTTCCCCTGCTTCCTTCCTTCACTCTGAAGACCCTCTCTAATCTGACCTTCGTCTGCAGTTCTCTGTGAACTTGGGATTTCTAAGCCCACACTACGTCTGAGCTGTGGCATTTCTACTTTCCTATGTATAAAAACAAACAAACAAGCAAGCAAACAAACAAACATACTTGTCCTACCTGACAAGAATGCTTGTTGGCCAGACGAGCAGGTGAGCTGTAGCTGGGTGTAACCTGGACAGATTAGCTTTGGACCCCACCATGGCTTCCTTTCTTCAGGGTTTGGTTCACATCTTTCATTCCCCTGCAGGACCTTGTCACCCTGAGCCACCATAGTCCAGGTCAGTATTCTGTTCAGAGCTAGGCACACTCTGCAGGCTTCCCTAGTTGCTCACTGGAGGCCATTTTCCTCTTGTATTAGCTGTAATGTAATGTATTCTAACTCTCAGAAGATGCTTGCAGGGTCTGCCTCAAACCCCTCTCTCACAGAAGCCACCCTGTACTTCCTCCCCAACAGGGACTGAGGAGCCCTCTGAGGTCTCTTAAAAGACCTCAGATGGCATATATCTGAGGGTCTCTCTCTCCTTCCCTCTCTCTCGCTCCATCTCTTCCTCCCTTCCTTCTTCCTTCCCTTCATTCCTCTTTCCCTTCTTCCTTCCCTCTCTTCTTTTCTACCACCCTCCCTCTCTTTTTCAAATAAGAAAATTACTTATTTTCTTGATTTTTGTGTGTGACAGGATTTTCCATAGACCAGGCTGGCCTGAAACTCAAACCGTCTGTGTAACCAAGGATGGCTTTGAACCCATGATTCTCTCATCACCACCTCCTGAGTTCTGATGGCAGGCATGTGCCACCACACCAGGTTTGTGTGAGTGCTAAGAGCTGAGGACTGTGCTGGGCTTTGTGCTGGGCCAGCACTCTGCCAACTGAGCTATGTCCTCAGTCCCTAGCCAGCTACTTTTAACATTTGGCCCAGATATCTAGAGAAGAGGGATTTGGGTGCAGAGGTGGGAAGGTCAGTTAGGGAGTGGCCTTGTCTGTACCCTGTCATGTGCAGATCAATGATTGACTCTAAAAGTGGATATCCGGTGCGGTCCTTCTTTGGGGTGGACAGGAGGTTGGCAGGCTCCCAGGGCTGGGTTAGAGCCTGGGGTGTCCGTGCAGCAAGACACTGCTGGGGGCTCTCAGAAGTGCCTTTCCTGAGCGAAGCATGGAGGTTCGGGTGAAGCAGGGTGGGATGCAGGTGACTGTTGCACATCAGGTTCCACACACAGGTTGTTGGGAACTGAAGCACAGGAGGGAACCAAAGGTCTTGGGGACATTTGCTACCCATTGACTTCCACCTTGGCCACAGTAAGGCCTGTGTGCCCAGGCAATCTAAGGGTATCTGTGGGTCCTGTCATAAGCCCCTCTTCTCTGCCCCCGGCTCCTATTCCCAGGCCACACATTCCTCCAGCTGTGCTAAATTCAAAGTATTTTAACGCCTGATGTCTATCTCTATGCAGTTTTGTTTTATCATGAGGCCTTTTTTTCCCCTTTTTTTGTATCTCTTTGAAACAGATGTCAGCCAAAGCTCCCAGCCCAGATCAAGGGTGGGTTCAAGGCTTTGAGATGCGTCTGAATGTCCCTTTAACACAGCTCCATCTAATACCCAAATATACCTCAAGTCATTACCCCGTTTTCATAAGACATTCTGAACCATATGTTCGGGAACTAATTAGGCATACAATTCAAGCCCTGGGATCAGGTGGCATGCTGTTGAAATATCTTAACCTTTCATGATTATCTTAATTTAGAGAAAATTCAAAACACATTCAGAAGTCTTAGAAAATGAAGTAAGTAGGAATTTACTGGCTGGCTGGTCTTCTTGATGTCAGGGTCCTTCTTTACAAGCCCAGCTCAGGTCTCCTGGGAAGTTCTCAGGCCTTGCTCACAGCTTGCAGGGATGTGATCAGGGACAAGGCCTGGCTTTCCCTTCCTTCTTCAGCTTAAACCCAGCTATGCCCAGTTCCCAGCCCTGCCGTCACCCATGAGCCAGGCAGAAGATTAAGGGTGGGAGCTACACTTGGGAGTTTTACCACCTTCTCTGACAGGGCATAAAATAAGTAGATTGCAAATAACCCTGCAATCTGTGTTGTTCTGAAAGCTTCACAGCCCAGGCTCCCCAATGTCTGCAGGGGTGATAGAGATGAGACCTCTGCTCTCTGGGTTCCAGGTTCATTCTGAGGAGCAGCCAGGGTTCTTGGGTCCTTTACCTCTGTGCGGTGTGTCTACAAAGTGTGTCCGATGGGCTTACCACAAGTTCTTTGACTCCATCTTTCCAGAGCCTCTGCTCAAGGTCAGGCCCACTCTTGGCAGCCTGGGCTATAATGGGCCCTGCCACAGGGTCCAGCTCCTGCCGCATGACTGGGCCAGCTCCCAAAGTCATTCCCATTTGATAACTAAACTTTTAGAATAGGGTTTCCAGACAAACTGCCTGGTCAAATTAAAATGTGTGGTAAGTATGCATGCATATTTTTTATAACTCTAAGTGTATTCTAACAGGACACTATTACACGAATGAGTTCTGGCTACAACTGAGAATTTCAAGTTAACTGGAAGTCTTGTATTTTGTGTGCTAGCTCTTGCAGACAAATGTCAAGATACAACCTGCTGGAGACAGCCATTTTGGAGGTTCCCATCAAGGAGTAAAATTGGATCAGACCAGTGACATCCTTCCTAGGCCTCAACACAACTCTACCAAGTAGGACTGCAAATGACCTGAAGCTCAGATGTGTCACATGACTCCCCAAAGGCTGCCTAGCAGCGGGGTTAGGGCTTTGCTGGACTTCAAAGCCTGGACCCCTTCGATGCTACCCCAGTGCCAAGTTGATGGTTATCTTTCCCGAGTTCTCATTTTCTCAGCTTGCTCTGGCTCCTCTCAACTTCGTCCCCATTTTTTTTTCCACAAATGTTCAAGGAGAGATTCACTCCCGTCAGATCAATGTCACTGCCGTAATGAAAACCACCACCCAAACCCACGGAGGACGTGGTCTGTGGAACCCTAATGAGAATGGTTCCGATTATGTAGAAAGCAACCTCGTGGTTATTCTAATGTTACAAGTAAATATAAAACATTTAGAAATACTTGGCCTGGCTTTTTTTTTTCAAGTACAGATGTCTGACTGTCTGCCAGTTTGTTATTAAATGCTGCGGTGGCTGGGTACAAAGATCGCTGTGGAAATAAAAGCTGATGTGCTCTGAACACTTGTTTTGACTTTGCAGAGCAGTTGGTGCTGATGAGGTCAGAGCAGATGGTGGCTAAGAGTGGGAACCCCATTACTCATAACTCACAGTGGCTCTCAGTTACTCCCCAAACCCCAAATAGTGTTCTGCCAACCCCAGACTCAGGTGCTGCTGTTCTTCCCCTCACTTTCCTGGACAAAGTCCAAATCACCCTGCATTTGTGTTTGTGCTTGCTGGACTCTTGCTCAGGGCCTTGTCCCCGCTCTTGGTCTGGCTGCCCTCTCTTCCAGCTTCTCTGGCGCACACTTCCTCCTCTTGCCCCGTCTCTGCTGTCACACAGCTCTGCTACATTCTCTTATTTCCTATAACTCTCTCACACCCTCTTGTTCACTTCTTGTCTTCCCACCAGAAAGTAAGGTGGTCTCCTGAAGGTGGGGACCCCAAAATTGTGTCCATTTGCCTTTTCTTCCAGCAGTAGGGCAATGTGAAACAGACACAAGTTGCTCAATAAACATTTGCTGAACAAAGACTCCATCAGCGCACCAATGCCCTGCATCCCTCATCCCTTCTGAGGCCAACGGGAAAAGTAACAACCTCTGCAAATTTCACCCCTGCAGAGAACACCCTGAACAGGACAATCCTGACCCTCTATGCCACCTCTGGGAGGTGTCCTGACCCACCACGGGGGGGCACCTCATTGTAACAGCACTTCCTAGTGTGAGAGGCTACACGAAACAGAAGATTCGGGCTCACCCACATCAACATGACCCTCACAATCCTCCAGGCATAGGTGCTGTGTTGATCAGACATGGAGGGGACACTGCTCAACAGCTTTGTGCCTCAGCACGTCCGAGGCTCTTGCGGGCTCCCCTCTCCCTGGCCCCACTTGTGCCTCTCTGTGCAGCTGCCTGCTCTTGGCCTTCCCCTTGCTGAGCCGCGCCAGCCCTCTATCTGGCTGTGCCATCACTGTGAGTCATCCCGGGCCTGGTGCAGAGGTTGCCACTTCCAGGGCTGCTTTGGCTACTTCTCACCCTGGAACTCTTTATTCTTTGTGCTCATTACCTTCCACAAAATCTTGACTTTGAGATGCTTTAAGGGAAGGCAGTGGGCTCATTTCTGTGTCTCCAACATATAAAGTTCTTTTTGTTGGTGCTGTGGATCAGGACACACAATCTTAGAACCTCCAGTCTTCCGCTCTGAGCAGAACCCTGAAGTGCTATGGCTGACAAGCTTATGCCTCCCTACCCTAGCACAGGAAGCAGTAGCATGGTTCCTGGATCAGGCATTGTATCCGTTGTGTGGTGAGTGTGTGCCACAGAGGGGAGGTGCCGCCTGACGTGCGGAGGACAGAAGACAGCTTGCAGGAGGGGGTTTGCTTTTCCATCACGTGGGTTCTGAGGATGAATTAGGACCAATGAGTGATTTCTTTGGTCCCACCTCGTATTTGAGACATGAAGTCTCTTTAGAACTTGAGAAGTGTGCTAAGCTGGCTGGTCAGCCCCGGGCATCAGGCTGTCTCCTCTCAGCTCTGGAACTTAAGCTGTACATGCCCGTGTCTGCCTTTGTACACGGGTTCTGGGGATGACCCCAGGTCTTCATACTTACAGGACAAGCACATTCCCAATGGAACACCTCCTCGGGTTCCACAGTAGGCAGCTAATTGGTGTCTTCAAATCCCAGCACCCACACACCCAGAAAAAGCTTTCTCTGCTTCGTTCAGAGGTTTCCATGCCTGGTGCCAAAAGCGCAAGACAACGGAATTCCTAGACTTTCTGTACACACATTTTGCCTTCCCAATTTGCCTGAATGTTTTATTCTAAAACTCAGTCCAAAAAAAATCCTTTAAAAATTCAATTGCTAACACTGAACATGAGTCAGAGAACCAGAAATCTATGTGGAAACAGACACCTGTTTTGCCAGGTAAGTGCTGTCATATATACAGATGTGCATTAACATTTATCTCAAGTGAGTCATGATCAGAGCACACCACACGGAAAAGTGTCAGCTCTGGAGAACTGCATCTGAAGCCAAGGATTTCCTCTTCCTGCGTGATCTAGGAGACTTGGAAGTGTTCTGCCGGCAATGGGGCTGGAGCCCGTGCCAGCACCGAAGCCAAGGGTGAAATTCAAACACTGCACCCGTTGTTTGGAGTTGTCACACATGTATCTTTTGAGCTTCTGCACCTGACACATGGCATGGTGAGACAGAACCGCTGGTGATCTTCTAAGGCTACCATCTCAGATATGGCCTTGCTTAGCTTCAGGACCACTGTCATATTTTCAACAACTGATGGCTGTCAGGGAGAGAGCTCATAAAACATTCCCCCAAACTCCTCATGGAGGACAGCAGCAGGAGGAAACACTCCATCATTGGCAAGTGACACTAATGTATTCTATTAGATTTGCTTATCATGTTAAAGAGCGTATTAAAAGGAAATGTTTGGAAACGGGATGGCATGCCATCGGATGATGGATGGAGAATTCCTAATTTGGAAAAAATGTGCTAAGACGACATGATTGATGTGAGCGACCTACTTTATTTTATAAGAAAGTATGAGTTGCCTTGGGCCCATTCGTACACATATTTGGAAAAAGTTGTGTTTTTTTTTTTCCACATTAAGTTTTTATTAAGATTTTCAAAAGAGCAAAAACACCATAGAAGGATGTAAGTCTCAACTTGTCAATGCAGATGTCATAGTCGCTTGCTTGCTTGAAGCGTTTCTCAATGAGGCACTTTTCTTGCCAAAAGAACACCTGATGGGGAGAAGAAATATGACACCCCTTTCCCCGAAAACTGACAAGAAGAGACGTTAGTATTTCTTTATTTATTTACTGTGCTTAAAGCTCAGGCGGATCTTCTGGTACTTACATGTAGCGATCCTGGAGCGACTTACATCTCCCCAGGGCCCAGACATTTGCTGCAAGCAAAGACTGAGGCTGAGTTAACCTCAGATGTCAGAGCCCAGAGATGAGGAGCCATCCCTTTATGGAACTGATCCTAGGTTGGGAAGTCAGGATCTAGAGTTTCCTTCAGGCTGTGGAGGACTACAGCACAGCTGATGGGAGACGGAAGCCAGGAGGAGGCAGAGTCTGAAGAACAAAGCATCCATCTTAAAAAGCAGAGGTGGAAGGGTGAACGCCCCCTAGCTTTCTCCAGGACTATCATCAACTTGTCACAAATGCCCAGGATTGCTGAATGCCTTAAGTCTAGAAATTCCACTTCTAGAAACTTCTTGTAAAAAATAATTTATGAAGAGACACAAAGCTAGAGCTACCAAAATGTTAACTATGTGATTACTTACAAAGTTAAAAAATGGGCCAATCTACATGCCTGACAGCAGGAGATTACATAAATAAATATAGATGCTTAATACAGACTACACACAAAAAAATAATGTTTCAAATAAAGCAGAAGAAGTGTCATGACACACAAAGTCGGGAAGGTAGGCCATAGGTGTGTGTGTTGTGTTGCTCTTTGAAAACTATGCATGTATATATTGAATATATTAAATGTCTCTCTTTTTTCTCTTGGTTTTTCCAGACAGGTGTAGCCCTGGCTGTCCTGAACCTCTGTAGACCAGGCTGGCCTCGCACTCAGGGCTCTGCCTGCCTCTGCCTCCCGAGTGCTAGGATTACAGGTGAGCCCCACCACCGCCGGGCTAAAATTCTCTTTTTAACTGAAATCAAATATAAGCTTGAGAACAGCCATCTGGACTTTCAGAGGGAGCGCTTCCGAAGCCCTGGAGTTTGCAGGGACCACTTTCTTACTTCTGTATGTTTTGTTTTCTACACAGAGATACACGTTACCTTGGTAATAGGCGAAAGCCATATTGAGTGGGACATGTGAGCGTTTTGTACTGGGGGCACTCACAGGAGTCCCTGGACACAAGTTAGTGTCTTCATGTATTAGAACAAACACCTGAGAAATAGAGAATGGAAAACTATTCCGTTAGCTAGAATGGAAACAAAGCATAAGTCATCCTCAGAACTGAAAATATAACGACTCATTCACGCCTTAAATGTACCAGACCTGGTTAGAACCAGAGAATCAATGTATCAGAATCTGAATGGTTGACCTGTTTCTGGTTGGGATGCTTGGCCGTGGTAAAGGCTATAGCTCTCTCCCAAATTAGTTTATACAATTCACACAATAACTGGCTGGTTGAGTCTAAAAATTATCTCAGAGAAGACATACACAAGAACAATTTTTCTAAAAAGAAAACTGAGATGAAACTGTCCTACATGGTTTTAAAAAATATACTACAAAGTGAAAGCGATTAGTCACAATGCTGTGGGAACATCAGATGTGTTAGCAGGAAAAACAGAACAGGACAAACCCTGTGGGTCGGTACGATAAGGCCTGGAGCCTAGAATGAGGGAGGGGTCACGTCAGCACAGCAGAGAGAGGTTGGATGGTGCCAATATGGTGTCGAAATAACTGTTTACTTGCTTGAAGGAAAAACATTGTTTGTTTTTTTGCTTTGTGACACAGCCACAGAGAAAAAAATCCAAGTACATTAGAGGTGAACATATCACCTAAGGATATGAAATGCGCAGAACAGGCTCAGGGATAAAGGGATGAAATAAGTCCAGAACCTGAGACTGAGGACTGAAGGAAGACCTCAGACTGCACAGCAGGAACACACCTTTGCTTGTAAAATACTTGAATATCTGGAGTGGAGAAGACACTCTAGGAGGAAATGCAATTTTTATGACGAATGGCAGGTGAAGGGGAAATGATTTGTATTTCTGGTTTTGAAGCAGGGGTTCATTCTGTGGCTCTGGCTGATCTGGAGCTTACTGTATACACCAGGCTGGTCTTGAACCTGCAGATACCCTCCTACCTCCTGAGATCATAAGTGCTGAGATCATAAGTGTGTACCATCATCCTTGCCCGTACAAAATGTTTCTTATTTTAAGAGGTTTGCTTCTGTGTCTATTTGCCACTGGGAGAGACTGTGTGTGTGTTTGTGTGTGTGTAAGTGTTCATGCATGCATGCGAGTGTGTGAGTGGGTATATGTGTGAGTATGTTGTGAGTGTACCTGAGTATGTGCATGTGTGCATGCATGAGAGTGTGCACATGTGTGTGAGTGTGTGCGTGAGTGTGCGCATGTTTAACTGCCACATGTGTGGAGGTAGCTCCAGAGACTTGAAGCTGGGTTGCAGTGGTTGTGAGCAGCCGCTGTGGGTAACGGGGGCCTGAGCTGGGGCCTCTGGAGCAGAGCGTACCCCCAGTCACTGACTCTCCCGCGCCCCAGAGAGAACAAGGGAAAGACCAGAAGGCAGCAGTGGCTCAGCAGGGCCAGAGGCTCAGTGCCTGGCTGATCACTTGAGTTCAATCTCTGGGACCACACCGTGGAGTGAGAGAACTCATATCTCTCCCATCATCAATTAATCAACAAGTAAATTAAAACTGAAGTTTGAATTTTTCAAGAATAAAAAGACCATCAAAAGCCAGAGGCCCAGAATTTATTGCCAATGTCACAAAAACAGAAGGCAAGACAATAAATGAAACAAAAATGAAGGCCATCATTCCAAAAGAAATGTTGGAAAGATTGACACAAGCTTTCTAAAATAAAAAATAAAAAAAGAGTAATACTAATACGGAGCATCACTAAGCATGATAGTAATCAAACGAAAACAAAACATTTACACTCACTATAATTCCAATTTCTGTCCAAGGATTGTGTGTGTCTGTGTCTGTACTTGTAGCTGTCTGTCTGTGTAACAAGTAGACATAATTGTCAAAGGCAACAGGATTAGAGAGGTTCCTTCCGTTTGACTCCGGTTCTTCCATTATGTTTTTCTGATTGCACAGTTTTGCTCTTGTCTTATGTGGTCCAGCCTGGTCTCAACCTCGTTGTGTAAACCAAGGATTACCTTGAACTAATGGTCCCCCTGTCTCCACCTCCCAAAGACCAGGGTTTCAGGGGTGCACCGGCTTGTATGACGCTCACACTCTAACCCAGGGCTCACGTGTGCTAGGCAGCAACTCTACCAACCGCACTGCAGCTCTGGCCCCTCCGTGTATTATTTTTATAATACAAACACTATGCACACATCATGAATTTGTCAAGAGTAGGGGGACATTCTTAGCGTGGAAGATCCAGGGCTGGGCCCCCTGGTGCTCACCTCCTGGGGTCCTCTGAGAGTCTGTTCTTCTTACTGAGGAACCCACAGGGTTACAGCACGGTCCCTCCAGCAAAGGGGATCTAATGCCCTGGAAGAGCTCACATAGCTGACTATTGTTGGTGCTCGAGGCTGAGGTGGAAATAGAAAGACACGTCTCTCCCAGATCACAACAGCAGTCCTCATGTTGCAACATGTCTTATACTCAGCTTTTCTGCAAATAACTTCAGTTATCTTTGGTATTTTCCTTTAAGGGATGAACACTTGCAATTCTTATTCCCATTTTATAGACAGAGAAATTGAGTCTCCGGCAATTGAGCATTTGGCTGGTTACATGGCTTGAAGATAAGGAGCAGTTGGAGCAGCTTCCATTTCTTCCACAGCCTCCAGCCCCCAGCCCCCAGCCCCCAGCCCCCAGCCTCAGCCCCCAGCCCTGAGCTTCCTTTTCTTGATGAACACACTGCTCAGCCCACAGATGCAGCGTCTCAATGTGTGGTGTCTCTGGGCTCCCTTGCTACTTGAAGGTCAGCCTGGCCAGGCCAGTACTCTGGAGGCCCAGGAAGGGACTCAGCAGAAGGTGCTGTCCTCCGCACACTGCCCAGTGATCTGGAAGTTTCTTTGGCTCCCACATGCTTTCCACACTCTGCTAAGGGCTTTGCACTCAGAATGTGCTCATGTGGCAGTTTGCTTGATCAGTGGACTGGCCAGAGAGACCTGGAGGCTTCTGTCTAGTCCCCTCAGACTCATGGTGACCTCAGGCCATCACTGTCCCCACACGAGGCTCCTCTTTCCCTTCTGCAACAGAGGTGTGATGTGGTCTTTAAGGATGTGAGGCCACTTAGCATGGTGAGGAGCACATCCAGGTTTGCTTCACTAACACACTGAGGTCAGAGAACAAATGTGACAGATAACATTAATTATCTGTGATGGGATCTAGAATCATCTGGAGACAAACTCTGAGCATCTCTTCAAGGGAGTCTGCAGGTGGCTGAAGTGAGGAGGGAGACTATTCTAACTATGGGCTGCAGTCTTCCACGGGGCCCAAGACCGAAGGAAAGGAGAACGCTCTCTGTTTCCTCATTGCCTTTGTGCCTCCACCATGCGGGACAACAGACTGTACCCTAGACTGAGAATTAGAGCAAACCTTTTCCTCTTTGAGGAGCATTTGCTGAACATTTTGTCATAGCCATGAGAAAAGAAACTGATGTGTGGGAAGACACAGAAGCAATTGTAGGGGAGCGTGGAGGAGAAGGCCCACACTGTCGTTCTAGGTCTACCTACTTATGCTTTCATTAGCCCATGGCAGATGCCCAAGGATGAATGGATGCTAAAATACCTCCATAATTTTCCATAGTTGAAATCAGGAGTGCAGAACTAGAAATGACTTTGTAGGCCACACTGCCCAAGGCCCTCTCTCAGAAACCCAGAAACAGCAAGCGCTTGTCCAAGGTTGCCGAGACCATGCATTTATACAGGTTGAATGAGCTGGCTTAAAGGCATCAGTGAAAGCTAAGAACAGCTGGCTTGGCATGGGTTAAGGGCCAGGGGAACCCTAGGGCAAAGCACCCCTCATCCTAGAACCCCCACATCAACTCTTCCAGCCTCAGCCACCCCTGGAGAGACCTGATGCTCTTATAATGAAGTCAGAGTTACCACAAAGATCCTTGAGGCTACTTAGCTGAGGAATAATTACATGTGTCTCAGAACCGGGAGAGCAAGGGTTTCTATCCAACAACCCATGATGCTCTTTAAAAAAGGGTTTCACTATAAACTGCAGCTGGGGTGGGGAGAGGCAAGATTTTCAAGCCAGGATGCTATGTTCTAATTCCTCCTTTTATGTTTTGGCAGCATCTCATCTGTATGTCTCTATCACTGTGTAGACATATTAAAGCAACATTAAAGCAGATTAAAAGAGGAACAACTGCCATCCATAATCACGCTGTAACTGAACTGCTCACATGCCTGTGCCTCCTTGTTTAACTGCAGGGGCAGGGCGCGACTGTGTTCGCAGTGTCAGCAATTAAGCAATCAAAAAGTACACAGCGCCACAGGAAAAGTGCCCAGTTCACAGAGGGCTCGCCAGGTCCCTTTTCCTGTCCTCCAGCCACCCTGCTGCCAGCTCAGTGCAAATCTCCCCAAAGTTTCCCCAACTCTCCATCTAGGTCTGTGTGTGCGACTGAGCACACAGGCATACAGACAAATGGTGCTTGTTTTACCGTTAACAGAATCACATTATGTGTTGTTCTAGAATATTGGCTCTCGACCTTCTTAATGCTGTGGCCTTTTAATACAGTTCCTCCTGTTGTGGTGACCTCAACCACAAAATTACTGCCATTGCTACTTCATAACTGTAATCTTGCTGCTGTTGTGAATTGTAATATAAGCATCTGTGTTTTCCAATGGTCTTAGGTGACCCCTGAGAAAGGGTTGTTTGGCCTCCAGGATGAGAACTGCTATTCTAGAACTTGCTTTTTCCTTCCTTGATGGGTTATAGAGATCTCTCCATGATAGTGCAGAATGCTACTTCCATTTTCTGAGGTGAGGAAGCATCCTTTTCCCAAGGTAAACCTGCTATTAGTGGACATGGACGTGGTTTTTACTTTTTCAGAATTTGAAACAGTGACGACTCAGTGTCCCGCAGCCTTGAGCTTTCTGCTGTTCTCTTAACACCTGTTCTTTATGGCAGCAGCTGGCTGATAAACTGCAGAATATCTTGAAGAGGTTTCTTCTATTACATCTCCAGTGCCCAAAACTGTGCCTTGAATGGCATTTTTATGCAGGAAGTATTTGATGAATAAATAATTGATAAGAGAAAGATGTAGTTGCAAAATATTTTTGTAGTCAATGCTTGTCAAAGGCCCATACTTTACAAAGGCATTTTGATTTCCTAATCATATTCAGTCTTCAGAACTACCCCATGAGGTCATGACTTCCTGATGAACTGTGGCCTAATGTCAGGGGTCAGGAGGCAGAGGTCAAGACTGTAATCCTGTCCTGAGACTCTCTGTGTCAGTCTTTGAAGAATCTACTTAACCTTTGTGGGTTTAAGTGATTGTTGTTTTTCTGTACTTATTACTATTATTTGTGTGTGTGCGTGTGTGTCTGTGTGTGTACAAAATATAGTGCCCATGTGGAGATCAGAGGGCAAGCTTGGCTAGTGGCTCTTATGGTGTGTGAAGCAGGGTTTCTTCCTGTTTTCCACTGCATATGGCAGAAGAGCGGACCCGGGAGGTTCCCGTGGGTTTTCCTGTGTCTGCACCCCATGTGCTGTAGGTGTGTTGGGATTAGAGATAGGTACTACCCTGCATCCAGTTTTCACACTTGCTGCTCCAAGGATTCAAACTCAGGTCCCCAGGTTTGTGAAGCAAAGGCTTCCATGGAATAAGCTAGCTCCCTGGTCCAGTCCCAATTTTCTTTCTTTTTATTTTATGTATATGAACACTTTGTTTTCATGCACACCAGAAGAGGGAATCAGATCCCACTACAGATGGTTGTGAGCCACCACATGGCTGCTGGAAATTGAACTCAGGACCTCTGAAAGAGCAGCCAGTGCTTTTAACTGCTGAGCCGTCTCTCCAGCCCCCCAGTCCTAATTTTAAACATGTAAATATAGGGTGGGTGAACACACACACTCGAGTGCACACTCGTGTGCGCATCCTCCCCACCCTCCCCTTGAGAGGGCTCATGGTATCTAAATGTGACAGTCTATGCCAACTACCTCATCCCCAGAGAACTCAATAAAAAAATTGATCCTTTCTGTCCCTTGCCCTTCATGTCCTGTCTACCTGCCTAGGGACAGTCACCTACACAGCTGCTGAGTTGGAGTTGTCCAGCCTCTGAAACACCTCCCAATTTTCCATAAAGAAGCTCCTGTTGGCCCGGCCTCCACTCACCTCTGGGAGTTCTCAGAAACCCACAGAAGAATATGCTTGCTTTGTGTCTTCCAAATGTAATAGCAGCAGCGTTCTTCAGGAACTTCTCATTTGGACACTGATCCCATTAAGGAACAGTGAGCTGCCTACTTCCCTAGCTCTTGAGGGCCAGCACTATGATTGACTAAATTTGTTAATTGCAGGTCAACTGCAAATTTCCTTGTAAATGGTACATGCTTCATTGGTGAAGTGAAAATGACCTAAAACTTCAATAACTATCTGATTTTTAAGTGATCCCATGCTTCCATGTTTCTGAGGGCTTAAGGCCTCTTAGCCCACACTGCTCTGAGCTGGTGCCTTACGGAGCTGCTAGCTGCACCCCTGTGGCTAGCAGGAGGAACTGGGTTTGTCTTTCTTCCCCAGAGCCAGACAGACCTATGTTTTTGCTTCTCCTCAGCCAGACCCACCTCAGGAAGGCTTCCTGTGGCCTTTACAGTTTGTAGTGGCAATTTCCTGCCCATTACCTTTTCAAATGATGCAAAAGTAAAAGCAATCACCACCCCCAGCAGAGGGAGAGGTGAGGTACTCCTGCCGGGCAATGACAAAGGGGGACGTCTCCCACTGGTGAAGCTGCTTTGCGCTCACTGTGCACCAGGTCGGTCTCCTCCACTAGGCAGGACACTCAGAGATGCTGTCGTGGGAGCTCCCGAGCTGGAATTCCGAATGCTAGCCAATGCTTGCCACGCAAAGACCTATGCGGGCAGGCAGCAGGGGAATGCTGCTTTCGTTTTTTCATATTCTGCTGCTCAGTATGCTTGCGCTCCTATTAAGCTTAAAATTCTGTGTTTTTAAAAGGAGATATTTAATGGACCTGTGGTAGATTTGTAATTACTTTATATAATTTGTTTTTATGAAAGACAACATTGTGAATGTCAGGTTCTGAGTAGAAAAATGTGTCTGGAACCTCAGAAAGATAAGCCCTTCTGTGTGTGGTTGAGGGCTTGAGGGAAGACAGCAAAGGGACGGAGTCTGGCGACTTGCAGGGGGCTCCCCTCTGAAGGATGCAACCTGGATGCCCCCCTTTCCATAAGTGCAAAGGTAGGGTAGCTTGTCAGAGCTCAGCTCTGTTGGTTTAACAGGCACACCTATGCTGCTTCTCTACTCCTCCAGTGAGTTCTTTTGCTCTAGTGTTTGTCTAAAATTCTTTTCTTCTGCCAAGGTATAAAGATCTGCAGGAAAATACTTTAAAAAGTCTCGACTATGGTAAGATCTGGCACCTGCATGCATTTGATCCCATCACCAAAAGAACCGAGTTAGAAAACATTCTGGTTCTTTCCAGTGGCTCTGTAGTTTCATCAGCTTTTACTGGGTACGAGCTTCTAGGAAGCACAACGACTAGTTCGTTTTCCCTTCTTTTCTTTTTATCCACCAGAACAAGAGCAAAATGTGTAGACATAATCTAATTTCTTTTCCAAAATGTCAAAAGTTAAGAACCTTAAGTGCAGGGCAGTGGTGGCTTCCAGGTGGGGGGATTTCCAGGAGTGTCAATGATTTCTGTACTTAGTCTTGTTTAACATAAAACTATACATCTAGTTTTACAATAACAAAGGGAAAGAAAGCTTCCCCGGCCGCGGCTCTGTGGAGAAGGAGCAGTGGAGGACCTAGCTGTGCTCAGACAGCTCTCTGACTGTTTCCTCTTGTCACTCTTGGTTTTGCTATGGACATGAAACAATTTGATCAAACAATACTACCTACCTCAAACTATTTTCTAAGGAAATTATACACATGTGTGTTTTAAGATCTTGATTGCACATTTGATTTTTAGTGGTATGTGTGAGTCAAATGGTAGTAGAGAAAAATATACAGTCAAACTGACACATTTCTCTGTCGATCATCTGCTAAAGGTAAGAGACAATTTCCTCTCCTTTGTCCTCGCGTCTCTGCAACACTGAGGTGCACACCCTGGGAAGGAGTGGAGAGAAAGACATAAATTCTTCACTCGAAATACAAAGAAGGAAAGACAGCTTTGTGATTTCTCAGCAGAATGGGAGGCCCAACTCCATTGGCTAAATGGTCCCATATGTGGTAACCACCAAGACTGGAGCTCTCCATAGGGTGCAGGGTGATGCCAGGACTCTGTGTACACTGGCTAGACGCTGGCTGGGCAAGTTGAGAAGCTCACTGAGCCTGTCTCCAGGTCTTTAAAATGGGGTGATGATGGCTACTGGGAAAGGTGATAAGAATGGCATATGCTATTGTATCTGTACCAAGAGCTTACTGCCTCTTCTAGACCAGGAGCAGATGCTCTGGTGAAGATACGAATTCAGGCTCTGTATCTTAGGATCACTGATTTTGGGGGAGGGTCATGAATTTAAGTCGGGTTTTCTTTCTTTCTTCACCTATATAGGCTTTTACTTTCTCATTGGGGAAACAGGAACATTTTGTTAGTGAATTAGAGGTGGGGAGAAAAGAAGAAGAGCCTTTGGAGTCACAAAGCTCTGGGTAGAGATTTCAACTCACTGATTTATGACCTGAGACCAGTGTGAACACCAGAGCCTCAGTTTCTCATGTGGAAAATGCTTTAGTGCAATGTTTAAAGCACCCGCTGAGCTGAGGTAAGAGCCCTCATTGAGGAATATCCAGATTATCTCTCATCTGAGATGTCCTGGCGAGGAGGAGAAACGAAGCCAACAGCACAGCTGAGCAGGTGCCTTGCAACCCAGGTTCATGGGGGCTCAGAACACAGGGCTCTGATGCTTGCCCAGGGAGAATGGAATTCTCCACAACGCTGGACTTGGACAAGATGATCACCTGGATTGAGAAAATGGGCCAGCTATGCCCGAGGCTGTCTAGGGAAGAGCTGCAGCCACAGGCAGAAACTCTCTAGAACCCCTCATCTGGAAGGCAGTTCAGGAGTTCCACAGTGGCCAGCTGGGCCGCAAGACTGCAGCCCAGGCGAGTGGGCTCCGCTGTTTTGTCTTCAGCAACACGAGGTCACAATCCTCTCCCCTCCCCAGTCATTTTTGCACATACCTAGGGACCTCTTTAGGGTCTACTTTCTGTCCACAAAAAGTTTTCCCCAAGTCTCCAAGGCAGGCTCAGGGCCTCTCTAATTCCTGGGTTTGCTAGACACGGGAGCTGAAGCCAGCTGGTCTGGGGTTTAGCCAAATTCACTGTTTCCTGGTACAAAGTTTTTTGCAACAGGTGACCATTTTGGAGAACGTGTACTTTTAGGAAAAAGCGCATTTGCTCACGTGGCCCCTTCCACCCACTGGCTCTTTGGTGAGGGCCTTTATCTTATTCCCTTCACATTCTACTTTCCCTTCGCAGTTCCTGGGCCTCTCAACTCCCACTTCGCTGTTTATGCTGCAGCTTTGGCCTTTCTTATGCTCCATGCCTCCCCGGCAGGGCCTGACCACCTCTCCTGCTGCCCAGATGAATCCCTTTGCGGGTTCCGGTCTTTTAAAGGAGTTCACCCACATCTGAAATCCTTACTCACTTTCTTTGCGCGCACATGGCAGGGGCTCTTGCACAGAGGGCGCTGTCGGGGTGGGAGGCGGGGGTTCACCGCTCTGAGAAGCAGGCCGGCGCTGGGAAAGCGGCAGCGTCAGTCCGTAACAGACAGTCACCCGGCTTGGGGTAGAGGGCGGAAGCCGGGAACCTTTGCTACCTGGAGCAGGGAACCTGAGGTGAGAGGCGTCTCCTGTTCTCCTCAGTTGAGCACATGGCTCACTCTTCTAAGTAATTTCAAATTCATGACATAACTTTGGGGAATCAACCCAACTCCTACAGTCTCAGCAAACAGAGGTGGCCACCCCAGGGAGGAGGTATTTGGGAGATTGGAGGATGCTGCTGTTCCATACTGCCATGGCCCCTTTCCGGAAACACGATTGGACCCCAAAGTATTTTGTAGCTGGTTTCAAAGCAGTTTCGATTAGGACTTTGTAAATTTAGATTTAAAAAAGAAACACAAATGCATGACTACAGGGAGAGTAAAAGCCGCACACACACAAATACATAGAACATGAAATGTGTACTAGAACAGTGTACAATGCACGTGACGCGTATAATAAATATGAGGTCATTAATGTGACTGAATTAACATGGGAAGCAGACGCCGTAAATTAGCAGCATTTGGTGAAAATCAATGCACATTACACAGTCAACAGTACCTAACGCAGACACAATGACTTGTAGGTCCTGTGTCTGAAACACAAGGTGGGTCGAGTTGAGCCTTGCGCGGGAGGGAAGCCACAGTGGTCTAGATCCTGGGCCCCAACCTGGCTTCACACCCCCAAAGCTCAGTTTCCTGTTGGGATAACAGAATTGCAGTTTTTCTTACAAGGGTCAAAATCTAGCTTGGGGAAGGGCGTAAATTTCATAAATGACACGGAGGGCACACTCAACACGGTCACTGTAAGCCCCTTCGGTCCCTGGAGCGTACGCCCAAATGTTCTTTCTCAGACACAGAAACCGTTTAACTTGCTGTTTACCAACGTAGGCATCTCCAGTCCATTCAAACTTTGAAATGAATTTCATTTGCACGATCTGAGGCCGGAGAGCTCCGTCGGCGCGAGGGTTGAAAGGCGGTTTCGAAAGAGATTCAAAGCGAAGTACAAAGCCGGGCTAAAAAAATCACCTTCCAGGCCCTCTCGGAGCAAGGCCGTTGGCTTGGAGCGGCGTGCGCACGCTCTTCCCGGCCGGGCGCCGCTTAGAGGGGGACGCAGCGCGCACTGCCCGGGAACTCGGTTTCCCCGGACGCGGCCGGGCGTAGGACCTCCGCACCACTTGAAGGCTGGGTGCGTGCGCGGAGCAGAAGCTCTTCTGTTTGGGATGGGACGGAGAGAGCGCCGCCCGGCTCGGCAGCCCGGCCCCGCGGACAGCGCCCGGCGGCGGCGGGAGCGAGGCGTGTGTGTTTGCCACCACTTTAACTCTAGGTGCCTGGTTCTCGCCGAGCTCCCTGAGGCGGACGGAGTGTTAGACAAGCCCCGTCGCCTGTAGCTCTCACCTCAGAGTCAATATTATCTCAGATGGGCACAATAGACTGGAATGAAAAGCTAATATTGAACCAATGCGGTCCCCGCTCGCGCCGCCGCGGTGCGAGCCTTTGTTGCGCGGCCCCGGGCGGGCTGCTGGCGGCCCAGCTAAGCGGAGGGCTGCGGCGGTCGGGGCCTCTGTGGCGCCGGGGGCGGGGGTGTGCACTGCGGGCCGGGAGGCTCTCGGGGCTGCAGCACCCTCCAGGCTCCTAGGCACCCGCCCCACCCCCCTCCATGGCGGCCTGGCCTTCCACTGCCAGAGGCTTGTTGGAAGACCTGACACGGGCAGCGTGGGCACCAGAAGCAGTAATGAGCCCTAGAAAGAAACCAGAGCCCAGAGCTGTTGGCAAGGGGTAGACCTCGGAGTCGGTGTGTCCAAGGAGTGCTATGGTCTTGGGACGTCACAGGGCTCTCCCTGCTGTGCTAGCCCACCACTGACAGGCTAGGCGCTAAGAAAGCACCAGGGTTCTCCGCTTTGACTCATGCTCGGTGGTGACGGTGACGGTCCCTAGAAGAGGCTCTAAGACCCTTCTGAGTCTCCAACGGGAAAGACAGGGGAACCACACAGGGGCGGGGGCTGCTCCTCTGCTTGCAGAGACCCTACCCACACCCTTGGCTCTTCACTCCCAGGCTTTGCTAGCTCCGAGTTGTGAAGGAGGCTTTCAGGACAGGCAATGAGCCTGGGAAGCCATCAAGGCCCAGGATCTCACCGAAGAGACAGCATGAACGGGCCCTGTGGCTTGGCTTGGTTTGGGTGGCCCATCTAAGGGTGGGAATCTTTGCTGACCTTTCCAGTTGGCTGGAGTGAGCTCTCTGGAGACTGGGTGGGAGGGAGACTGGGCTGCCCAGAGTTCTTCCTGGACTAACCACAGCATCTGCAGTTAGGTGACAAGGCGGCACATTGCCTGCCTGCAAACCTCCCTGGCCCTCCGCTTTCTCACCTGGAAAGTGGGCATCCTACCATTCACACTTTGAAAAGCTCACTGCCTCGTGGGTGTGCAAGGACACACTTAAAGTCCAAACTCCACCCAGAAGAGGATCTGTTAGCATTTCCCAAGTCTTTCTGGCCCTTTTCCCCAGCGTTCAAGAATAATCCAAAGGAGAACGCCTGGCATTTCTTTCTCTTCCCCCTCAGACGGCTATGACCCCCTTTCTAGGCATAGCTCCTTACTCCAGAAAAGTAAGGAATTAGAGAGAGAGAGAGAGAGAGAGAGAGAGAGAGAGAGAGAGAGAGAGAGAGAGAGAGAGAGAGAGAGAGAGCGCTCAGAGAAGCCTAGAGAAAGCATTTCAATGCTCCTTGCATCTAGCCCTCTTCTGCGGGGGCTCTGGTCAGAAGCAGTTGAGAGAGCCCAGGAGGAATCATGAAGGACCCCTCCTGTCCCTCCACACCCTGGACCTCTGTGTGCTTTGGGGCAGCAGCATCGGGGTGCCTGGAGGGGGAGCCACACTCCCTGCCCAGGAATGGCAGTAGACAGAGCCATTTCCTGACTTGCTGGGCAGTCACCCGGCAGGCCTGTCCTCCGTCCCTGACTCCTGCGTCCCTGTGTGCCAGAGCATCTGTTTTCTTGGCCATAACCTCTCATTTGAAGGCAGCTGATGGAGAAAGAAACGGTGACACCCACCCCCTCTTGGTTACTTCTTTGAATCATCAGGGCTGGGTGCTCTCTGTGTGACTTCGGTAAGGCTCACTGATCTTGGTGTGTTTCCCAGGTAGTTTGGAGTTCTGGACCAAAACGTTGGTTTCCAGAGATCCAGAATCTCACAGGCTGCCTGACGCCGCCTCCTTCCTGCAGTCATCCAGTGCAGCAGAAGCCAGGAGGGGGAGAGACCCTCTCCAGATTTCCATACCCCACCCCCAACTCTGCACTTTGAACAGTAGTGTCCCGGGCGCTCTTCTGGGTTTCCAGCAAATTCTATGCGGATTCTACCGCTTCACTTCAAGAGAGGAGCTCGGATGCTCCGTGAAAGATGAGGCCCCTGAGCATCTGGTGGCAAAGCGGTCACCATAGCCGCCTCGCCGCCACCTGCGCAATGATCAGAACCCGATCCCCGCCGCAAGGGGGCGTACACTAAGCCGGGGTCCACGCAGGCCCAGTCTCTAAACCACAGTGCAATGACATTCGGGTCCTTGTGGGTGGAACTGTGTGCCTCTGTGCGGTATCTGGCTGTCTCCCTGGCCTAGATGGTCCCAGTCCCCAAGTTCTTGTTGGAGCAGAACTTGTCCGTTCGCCCTCCTTCCCTTACAGGAAAGCCTGTCTCCTAGAGGAGGGGAAAGTCCAGCGAGGACGGACTCCCGAGCTGAGTTGAAGCTAACGGCAGGTGGGACGCAAGGCCACCCTCTCCTCGCCGTAGCCAGGAGCCTCCTCGGGGGTCCTCTGGCTTTTGGACTGTGAGCGGTGGCCGTGGGCTGCAACCTTTGCACACTCGGCGAACTCAGAGTACATCCCTCCCGCTCGCGTCGCTTGCCACTAGGCGCCGCTGCGCACACGCGGATCGCGGCCCGAGCGCCTCGCTTGCTCTGCGAAAACGGCTGGGGAGGCCGCCAGAAAGGGATTTACCGTGATAATTTAAAAAAAAATTTAAGGTCTTAATTCTCCTTTTTCGTTTTCCCACAACCGCTTTCAGAGGCCGGGGACTGGGTTCACGGTTACAGAATTTGGAGAAACTTCACAGCCGGAGCTGGGCTGGCCCTTCTCAGCACAGCCTTACACAGGCACCGGCACCCAGTGGAGTTCCCCACTGCCGGGCTCTCCAGGGTCTAAAAGCCCAACGAAAATGTAAAGAATACAAACGTGAGCAAAGCTCACCTACCCCAACGACCTGTGAGACACTTCCTCGGCTTTTTCCGATAACCGCGCAGGCAGAGCAGAGAGGCCTTGCAGGAAACTCAGAGCAGATGCTTATCAGTCCCCAGAAATCTCTGCCCCTTGATCCCTGAGGAGATTCAAGAGTCCAGGCTGCTCCCGCCCCTAGCACCTCCTGAGGAAAGTTCGTGGCCTTGGGGGGGGGGGTACAGGAAGCATGGCAGAAGTGAGGTCAGTGGATTTTTTTTTTAAACTTGATTGTTCAGTCTGTGCTGCCCTGGCTGGGGGCAGATAATAAGAGCGACATCCATGTCAGGAGCTGGCTTTCCTGAATGTTCATTATGTGCTAGACACTGTCTGAACAATTTGCTTTGCTTACCCTCTTGCCACAATTGCAAATGCTGCTGTATTCCCATTTGGAGGAAGAGAAAAGAGGCAAAGAGGGCACCCAGCTTGCCCAAGATCACACAGTGAAGCTATGAAGGTGTGTGTGCGGGGGTTATTGGGTATAATGACAAATAGTAAAATTCACACTTTGTACTGTACAGTTTTGAAAATGGGTTGTGTAATTTCCTTTTGATCACACTGCCATCCAGAAACTCACTGGCCACGGCTACTGTCTGCTTCCTAGACAGGCAGGCTGTGTTTTTCCATACAACAAAATGAGGTCAGGAGCAACTGAGGTGTTGACTCAGGTCTCTCCAATAAGAGACAAAAGCATTATTAGAACTTCCACAGTGTCTTCTAGTCCTCTGCCTGCAAACCCCTGGCGCCCAACCCTAGGTGACTTGGGGTGCACACCAGGCAAAGGAGGCAGCCCTCCTGTATGCACAGCCCTTTCTTGGGACCTTGAGGATCTAAGGAGGTGTGTGTTGGGCTAGTCCAGGCCAGCAGTGTCCTGTCCATGGGCTCTGGGTCCCAAGCTGGACCTGAGACCCCAGAGCCACATTGCGCCTCTGCTGGCCAGTGCGGTTAATGAGTTACTCTGGTTAATTCCTGTGCATGACACAGAGGCCAGATCCTTCCAGCACCTCTGGCTGGGAGCATGAATTAACATAGATTACTTGGGCTTCCACACCCAGCCTGACTCACCGGAAACTGCTTTTCTTCCTCAGTGAAGGTGGGGTGAGGGTGGCACAGAGCCCCCTAGGGTTCAGGTACTTGAGTGCCAAATGCTTTAGCTTCCTTCAAAATTCAAGGACTGACCACCTGCAGGCTACCCAGAGCCCACCCCAGGGAGGGGCGGGGAGTCCTAGAGGTAGAAGGAAGTTTGAAAGAGGCTGGTGGCTTGCTGAGGTACCATAAAGTGGTGAAATTTCCTTATGTAAGAGCCTGGGGGGGGGGGTCCTTGTCTGAAGCTATGGCTCATTCTCTCAGGGGGACATCCTGGCACAACGAGGGTAAGGGTTAAACAGATACCAACCACACCATAAGCACTCAAGGCCAAATATTTCAAACCCACAATATGGGGGTCTCAGTCAGATCTCCCAGCCAGGCCTTGATTCCTTGGCCCTTCAAGGCAGCAGCTGTGATCTCCTCAGCCTGCTGGGGGAAGTCCCACAGTTGGCCCTACAGCCTAAGGGAAGCTTTTAGTGGTCCTAATTTGGAGTAGCAGTGTTTCTGGAGTATTCTGGAGGCCTAGCCCCACCTCCTTGCTCCCCGAGAGGCCTTGTAGTGAGACCAACAGGGATTGCTTCTAGCTTCAGAATGCCCCACTTGAGCCCTAGCTGCTCTGAAGCTCGCTTGGCTAGGCACAGCCCCGGATTTCTGCCCTTCACTGGCTCCAGGCTTCTGAGCCCTGGCCTCTATTTCCATAGCCCATGTGAGAGAGACTAGGGAAGAGATTTCTCAGCTATATGTTGGGGATGGTTCAGGCCTGAGGAGAGTGTGGGCTCAAATGTGCACCCTTTTCATAGGGCGGCATCTGATGCCTATAATTTTAGGCTTGCCAAAAGAAGGGTTGGGGGACAAAGAGTCAAAGCCATCTAGAATAGAAGGTGAAAATGGGACCAAAGGACTGGTAGTGCAAAGGTCTGAGGCAAGAGCAAATTCACACCACTTCGAGAGCAAAACTGAGGCTCACGTCTGTCTGCTGGGCTAACTATGTGTGTTTGCACACGCTTGAATACATGGGGCATTCAAAGCGAACGGGCAGCAAAAATAGATCCTGTGGTCTCCGAATTAGTCTGTCTGCAGCCTCGACAAAACCAGAAACTCTTTCCTCAACTCCTTTCTCCCTCTGGGGCCCCTGCGCTTCTGCCTTCTCAGAACTAAACAACAGCAGACAAAAACCAAGGGAAGCGAACAGGAGAGCTGGTAAGGAACCCACCATCGCCGCTACCCTGGAGCGCCAAGGCCCAGAACTTGGGTGGAATCACATCTTTTTACATCTTTCACATCTTTCTCCTCCGCATCTACTTCTCTGGGGTCTCAGGCAAGCTAGTCACCATACACACACATTTTATTCCTCTTAAGATAAATGGCTTCGACCTGGGAGTAATAGATTTAAAGGACGCCAGAAAATTTTTTTTATCATTAATTGTAAACGTGAAAAATACCTGCTGGTACTTTAGAAGAATGTAATTGGCACAGGGTGTGGGGGAAGGCGGCTGATGACTAGATAATAGATCTTTAACCACCAATAAACAGAGAGCAGCGCCAGCAGACTGGGGGGTGGGATGTGATCATGATTATGCCTCAGCGTGAGCCAATGGGGACAGGGAAGTCGGCCCTAAAAATCATCCCAAAACCGAAGGCAAGCTCGAAAATGCGGACAGGGCCTTGGACCGGAGACGCAAACCTTAGCGCCTAGTTGCGAAACCTGGGTTTGCAGAGCAACCGAGCCCCGGGACGACAGATGTTAGAATAAAAATAGTTACAGTAGTAATACCAGTCACCATAACAATGCCAACGCTACTAACGACAACGGGGCGACCACACAAGCACCACCGCAGCTCCTGACCTACGACCTCAGACTCTTTCCCCGAAAAGCCCCGCACATCCTAGACAGAGCTGTTTCGGGGTAGGAAGGGAGAGCCCTCCAGACAGGAAAAGTAGACAGTGGGGCGAGCGCCGGGAGCCACCGCCGGGAGCCACCGCAGCAGCAGCTTAGCGGCCGCTCACCTTTCCACTAGCAAACGAACGAGCGGGGTGGAAGAGCGCGAAGGCGGGCCCCGGTCGGCCGGAGGCGTGGGAGGACCCCTCCTGGCGCTCCCGGGGAGCCCGGGAGTTGGCTGAGGGTGGGGATGGGTAGGGGTGACGCGGGTTAGCCCTCGCCCGGAGCCAGTCCACGCGCGCTTACCCTCGCCGGCGCCCGGGCCTGCAGGGGACAACCGCAGAAGAGCTCTGGGCGCGTCCGTCGGTGCCCGGCGCCGCAGGCTTAGGATCCGGGGGTCCGCGGCACAGGCAGCGCGGGCCGGAGACTCTGCGGGGACCTGGGTGCCCCGGAGGGAGTGGTGTCGGCGTAGTAGGAGGCGGTGGCTGAGTGGAAGGAGGGGGAGGGAGGAGGAGGAAGGGGAGGAGGGGGAGGAGGAGAGGGAAGCAGAGAAGGGAAAGAGGAGGTAGAAGGGGAGGAGGAGAGGGAGGAGGAGGAGAAGGAGAAGGAAGAGGAGGAGGAGAGGGAAGCGGAGAAGAAGAGGAGAGCCGCAGTGGGCACCGCGGACGCGGGGAGCCAGCCCGGAGCTGGGCGGAGGCGCCGGGAGGTCGGGGCCGGGGCGCGGTCGGTGGCTCTGCCGGGACGGCAGCGCCGACTCCGTTCCGTTCTGGGCTCGGATCCAGGCCTCCGGGTTCCCAGGCGTTCGCCTCCCTCTGACGCACTTTAAAGCGTCTCCCCCCCTTCCACCTCAGGGCGAGTAATAGCGACCAATCATCAAGCCATTTACCAGGCTTCGGAGGAAGCTGTTTATGTGATCCCCGCACTAATTAGGCTCATGAACTAACAAATCGTTTGCACTACCAGTGAAGAAGCGAACACTTCCATGGATTGTCCTTGGACTTAGGGCGCCCTGCCCGCCTTTTGCAAAGGAGAGAAAACTTTTTTTTGCCTCCCCCGAGAACCCCCCCTTCCCTGCCTCTAACTCCAACCCCCCCCACGCCACCTCGCTCAAAAAAACATCACCCCAATCCACGCCTGCAAATTCTTCTGGAAGGATTTTCCCCCTCTCTCCAGGTTGGGCGCGTTTGGTGCAAGATTCTCGGGATCTTCGGCTGTGCCTTTCCTCCCCCTCCCCTCCTTTCCTCTCTCCTCTCCTTCCTTTCTTCCTTCCTTCTCCCTACCCCTGCCCCCGCCCCCACCCCGAGCGAACGAGCCCCCGATTCTCGCCCGGCCTCGCCGCAGGCAGCGGGCAGCAGAGGCAGCGCCGCGGTCGCCGGGAGCGGGGAACCCGGGGCGCGCGCTCCTCGGCGCAGCATGTTCCAGCCGGCGCCCAAGCGCTGCTTCACCATCGAGTCGCTGGTGGCCAAGGACAGTCCCCTGCCCGCCTCGCGCTCCGAGGAGCCCATCCGTCCCGCGGCGCTCAGCTACGCCAATTCCAGCCCCATCAACCCGTTCCTCAACGGCTTCCACTCGGCCGCCGCCGCCGCCGCGGGCAGGGGCGTCTACTCCAACCCGGACTTGGTGTTCGCCGAGGCGGTGTCCCACCCGCCCAACCCCGCTGTGCCGGTGCACCCCGTGCCGCCGCCGCACGCCCTGGCCGCCCATCCCCTGCCCTCCTCGCACTCGCCACACCCCCTGTTCGCCTCGCAGCAGCGGGATCCGTCCACCTTCTACCCCTGGCTCATCCACCGCTACCGCTACCTGGGCCACCGCTTCCAAGGTACGTGCCACGTCGCTGGTGTGCCGCACGGCACCCCGGCTCCGCGCGCCGGGCCGGGCCTGCTCCGGGTGGGCGCTCCGCGGGGCCTGGGCGGAGGCCAGCCGAGAGCGGGCAGCGAGGCCCCCGGGAGCGGCCGGGCCCCAGTCTCCAGGCTGGGACCCGCGGTGGCCGCTGCCCGCCCGCCCTCTGGCCTGCTGCAAAGAGGAGCAAACGGGCCGCGCGGGGTCGGGCCGGCCGGGGCGAGGTGCTGGGCTGCGGCGCCCGCCGTCAAGAAGCCTTGAGCCCCGGAGGTCCCCCCAAGGGTGTTCCTGGACGGGTTCCTCTCGGGCTCGGACCGGGCCACATGGCCAGACATTCAGCTCTGCGTAAACCCACCCCGAGCCCCCCACCCCACCCCCCAGCTCAGGCCTGCGGCTTCTAGGTCTCCAAGCCCTTTGCGGAGGCAAAGCTCAGAGCAAACTGGGCCCTTCCTGCGGTTCTGGGGGCTCGGGAGGGAAGGGGAGCAATCTCCGCAGCCCCTCTGGTTCTCCGCGACCCGTGTACTCGGGGCACCCGCCGGACAAGCCGGAAGGCAGGTTCTGTCCGCTTTCTGTTCGGTTGATGTTTTTTTCCCCCTCTGAGAGAAATAAAGAGATAGAAAAAGAAAAGGAAATTAAGAAAAAGAAAAGAGAAAACCTAATCGACAGAAGGCCCGACCAGAGGAGATCTGTTCGAGTGTCTTCTTTTTTCCGGTTTATTAATTTTGTTCGTTTCTGAGTAGAGGTTGGAAGGAAACTTGGAACTTTAGGAGAAGGGTTCGAATTAGTTTGTCGGCTGGAGTCCGTAAAAGACCCACCTCCAGCCGGGCAGGATCGATAGCCCCGTGTCTCTTCAATAACGCCTTGCTTTCCTGTCACAGTCTAGAATCGGCGGCTAGATGCCACATCGCCATTTCATATATATGTATATGTTTAAAAACCAGAAAACACCCCAAACAAAAACCCCAAACCAAAGCAAAACACCTTTCTTACCTTAGCCCCGCGCTGAGTTTGCCTCAATTCCTGCTGGGACTACCGGCTAGTTTTTTATTGTTCGCGTTTGGGGTAAATAGATTCACTTCCTTTCATACGAAAAGCAGAAATTTCCAGCCTTAAAGTTTAGCGCTCGACTTCCCCACTCTGCGTGTTACGTTCGTGGACAGCCTGGATCATCGAGGCCACGGATCATCGCAGAGTGTGCGCAGCTCGGCCTCCCCGGGCGTTGGTCTCTTTCCTTTCCTCTCCTCTCCTAGCTCTTCGCGACCCGGGACCCCAGAACCGGCACTCCGGAGGCAGCGGCCGTAAACACTGGGTGTACTCGCCTTTAGACTTCTGCTCTGCCGGGCTGCAGCTTCTCGGCCGGCCTCTACAATTTCCCAGAAAGATAAAAAGACCAAAAAAAAAAAATCCTGAATGAGTAGCGCCCCGATGTTATTCTCCTCTCATGTCAATTTTTTAAAAATAGGCTAGAAAATAGAAAACTTCCTCCTCCTCTTGCTCTTCCTTGTTATTACTTCTACTTCTACTTTTGGATGGGGCACCCACCTCCCAGCCGGGGCTCTGTGGTCCTGTCTTCTGCCCCCCGACTGACTTCCAGCACTGACTTCCAGTGTCAGGACAGGTCCGGAGCCTGAGCAAGGGCCCCTCGGAGACAATGGCTAGTTGGGTACCGCTCAGGTTGAAAGCGGGACCCGGGTCTGGCGGCTGGACCCCTGTCCTTTGCAAAAGCTTAGGGAGAGCGACCAGCCGCCGCGGGTCTGGCGCTTTGGCTAGGCAGAGGCCCAGGGAGCTCTGCGGGGCCAGTCAGGCTCCGGAGAAGACCCTAATGGTACCTTTGCTGTGCCCCCCTCAGGGAACGACACAAGCCCGGAGAGTTTCCTTTTGCACAACGCTCTGGCCAGAAAGCCGAAGCGTATTCGAACCGCCTTCTCGCCGTCCCAGCTTTTAAGGCTGGAGCACGCCTTCGAGAAGAATCATTACGTGGTGGGAGCGGAAAGGAAGCAGCTGGCGCACAGCCTCAGCCTTACGGAAACTCAGGTGAGTGTGCCCAGCGGCCAGGATGAGTGTGCCCAGCGGCCAGGGTGAGGTGCCCAGCGGCTAGGATGAGTGTGCCCAGCGGCCAGGGTGAGTGTGCCCAGCGGCCAGGGCACCCGTCCGGACCCAGGCAGCCGCAGCCCAGCATGTCCATCAGGCCGGGCTGGAGGGGCCGGTTTCCACGCAGAAGCCCCGGATTTGTAACTCTCCGGTTGATCAGGCTGGGTAGGGCCGCTGAGCTGCCTGGCTCTTCGGCTCGCTGGTCAGGCCCCTGCACAGCAAGTTAAGTTGCCGCCGCACTTTTATCAAGAGTTTTCCTGAGAATCCCGGACACTCGCCTGGGGTCCGAAGGCAGCTAATCGCAGGAGGGTGTTCTGGTAATTGGGCTCTACGCTGCCTAGGGTAAGGAACGGAATGCCTGGGAGTCGGATCGGAGGCCATGCAAGCCTCCGAGAAGGGGACGCGTTCTTGCCGTTTTTCGTGCGCGGCAGGGCCTGAGTTAATCTCCAGGCGGGGAGGGAGGCTCCGTATACAGTAGGCGCAACTGTACTCGCAGTGGCGAGGCAGGGTCAAAGTTCTCAGTAAATAGTAACGTTTTGGGGGCAGAGTAAAGTTGCAACTTTTCTTCCGTGAGAAGTTAAAATAGAGGATTTTGTTTTTCAAAAGTTCCCTTTCCCCGGGGGGGGGGTTATGAAGAGGCCTCGGGTATGTGCAGAGCCGACACAGGCAAGGCCCACCTGGCTTCTCCAGGGTAGCCAGGCAGCGGCGGCGGGCTTTGTCCCCTCGCTGCCCACACTGCTTGGTCTTTGTGTGCGTGTCAGGCCCGGGGCACACGGAGCAGAGCATTGGGCAAACGCGGGGAGGGGGGGTTGGGGGTGAAGGATGAACCACCTTCCCTTTTAATTAGCAAACTCAAAGCAAATTAAACTCAGCCTGTTCCACTCTGCTTTTTCATGGGGACACCTTGGGGGAACAGGAGCGTTGGGGAGAAAATCTGGACCCTGTGGCAGTCGTAAAAGCGCGTGTGGAGTGGCCTTTCAGGAGCCCAGGGACTCTGGCTGGGCCCCTGTGGGCTGCGGGCTCCAGCCACCAGTGTCTCCACCGTCCCGCACTGCTAGACAAATCTGGGTAGTGCTGCTGAATGAAGGACCCACCACCCGACCTCCCCAGGGAGCCACTGATGGCTACTGACTTCAACCTCCCCGCTTCCTAAACTCCCGGCTGCAGCTTCAGGGAGGCCGGGCTGACCACCAGGCCTCTCTGGAGGCTGAGACCACCAGGCTTCTCTGGAGACTGAGGCCAAAGCTGATCCTACCCTGTCTGAGGGTTGGACAGAGCAGAAGGAAAAGGCCATCTTCCTTCTTCCTCCTGCTCAGTTTCATTTATTCTTCTCTATGTCACAGTCTTCCCGAGCTTTCCGTTTGCCGTGTCATGAGTGAGCCTGTCCAGCTGCAGTCTTCCTGCCTCCTCTGTGCTCTTTAGTCTTGCTCACCTGCCAGGCCAGCAAGGCCAGGCAAACCCCCATCATCTACCCCCAAACTTGGCTGCCTGGCAGAGGCGGAGTTATATTTAGGAAACTCCAGACTGGTAGAAAATAGAAAGCACGTTAGGACGGCAGAGATGAAGGATTTTCTGCACTCACTGGCTATTCTTTTCTCTTTATCTTTTTTTTACTTATTATTCTTTTTACAAAGTTTTTCATGCTTTGCAAAAAAGCCTTTGCTCTCTGTGTGTGTGTGTGTGGAAGGAAGGGCTCCGGTGAGGGTGCTGTGGCCCTTGGAGAAGTTCCTTGGTATGTCCGGAAAGACAGGGGATTAGGTTTCCCATAGAGGACTGGCTCTCAAAGGGGGGTGGGCAGAGTGGCCAGCCTTTAGGATTTGTATCTGGGGGGCTGGAATCAGGCCGGGCCTGCACAGGACTCTGGCGTTTGACAGGAGGGCACTTGGAAGTATCTAATTAACAATGCCCACTGGCCTCTCCCCACAGGTAAAAGTATGGTTTCAGAACCGGAGGACAAAATTCAAAAGGCAAAAGTTAGAGGAAGAAGGCTCAGATTCTCAACAGAAGAAAAAAGGGACACATCACATTAACCGGTGGAGAATTGCTACCAAGCAGGCCAGTCCGGAGGAAATAGATGTGACTTCAGATGACTAAAAGTACAGACCTAATCCCGCAGAAATGGACAGCGTGGAGCAAAAGAGACAGGGAGAGGAGGGGAAGAAGGAGAAACCCTACAAAAACAAAAACAAACTGCACACACATTCACCGGCGAGGGAGAGAGGGATCCAGAGCAGTGGCGCTCGGAACAGACTGGACAGCGAGGGCACTGGACCGGGCACAGGACTGGGCACCGGGCACCCCGCACGGATGGCAGAGGAGGAAGAACTCTTCATCAACATGCAACCCTCGTCTAAAGAGGCAGCTGAGTGAGTGAGAGAGACAGAGACTGGGAGGGAGAGAGAGAAAGGGGAAAGGAAAAATGAGAGAGAGAATGATTCTATCCTTGTGAGGCAAAGGCATGTCTGACAAGGAGAGCTGCCAGTCAAATGCCAAACCAGGGAAACAAGATGATTGGCATTCCGCGTATTGAAGTCCATTTAGAAATGATAATGATTTTTGAAAAAAAGGCACAGGACTTTTAATTTTGCACTTCACAGTGTTCCCCCTCATCTTTAATTAGAAATTACATACAAAATTCCATGTCTAGCCCCATCCTACACCTGTTTTAAAAACTTGAATTGCATGTGGCAGTTGTTGGGCGAATGATGTCTAAAAAATGAATTGTAATTTTATTCTTTTCTAAAAGACAGGTTCTGTGTATTTTTATTTTATTTTTCTGAGAAATGTGCAGTCTGTAAAAACACTTTTTGATACCTTCTATTGTCAAAGTGATTGTGAAAGCTAAATGAAGTAGGGCTCGGAGATAGCAGTTGGTCCTCTTACAGAGAACCGAGGGGCAGGATGGGGAAGGAGGGTGGGGGAGGGCGCCCTGAAAAGAACAGAACTCACACTAGGGCAACACAACAATAACAACAAAAGCCTAAATTAATCCCATCTCTTGAATATTTCCTTTTTTAACGTTCTTAAACTTTAAACCACCAAGGCAACTTTTCCTTTCAGTGGCTGGAGAAATTGACTGTATCCAGCCACTCGACGTAATGGCCATTCAGAACTTTGTCTATTGCAAAAATGGAAGGAAGAACTGCAGTTAGTGGGGTGATGGTGGCCAAGGACATGGGGTTTTCAAGCACTGAGTTTCTCTTCCAAGACCATAGAATTACTAAAGAGGGTGACAAATGCTTCCTTAGTGTCTTCTATACCAGAATGTAAATATTTTTGTGTTTTGTGTTAATTTGTTAGAATTCTAACACACTATATACTTCCAAGAAGTATGTCAATGTCAATATTTTGTCAATAAAGATTTATCAATATGCCCTCAGAGCAGTTGCTTTGGAAACTGAAGTGGATCTTTACAAAAGTAACCCTCTAATTCGAATGTGGGCCTTCTCCAACTAGGCTGGAGAGACCCTGACTCCCTAACCACAAAGGAGCCAAGGCTGGTGGCTTTTGGGAGGCACGTATTTAAAGAAATGTGAATGGGGAAGGAAGATGATTCAGTCAGCCAAACTCTTTCAGAAAAGAAAAGGGAGAAGCTCTTCAAGCAACTTTGCTGAAGGAGTTTAGTTTCAACTTCAGACTAAAAACTTAAAAAAATTCTCTTCATCTCTTCTTTCTTTTTCTTTTTCAAACTTAGAATGCAGTTCTGAGTTGAAGACCATTCTCCCAGGAAAGCTCGTAGAACCTGAGTTCTGGAGCTCCTAACCTCATTTCTGACTTCAACCCCTTAAGGACATCTCAGTCTCCTCTTCTCTTCTTTCCCTCTTTCCTTCCTCTCTTTGCTCTAATCTGCCAAAGGTGATGGGGATGAGCCCAAAGGCCCCAGAAGCCTTATAAGGCAAGCATTCCGAGAAATCGTCCACTCTTAATTTTAACATTAAAGAAAAAGTTGTAACCATTCTCAAAGAAAACTTCACTCTTTCCCCCTCCCCCTCCCAGGGGTATGAGGTTGTTTTTGCATGCTTCATTTGCTTCCTACCCTGATAGCTGCATTAATCAGTTTTATTTCCATTGATAGAGAAACCTCGTCTGTTCTGTTCGGGCTACAAAGCGTCCTGTGAGCTTTTGTGAAAGTGCAAATCAGTTTAAGCAATTATCATACCAGGAATATGAAGGGAAAAGAGGAGGCCTTGCCCAGTGGTCTCCTTTAATCTCTTAATCCACGGATCCAGGGGGGCTGCTGGGACATAATTTAGGACAATCTCCCCCACCCTTTACACTGTGATAAGGCCAAGTTACAATGCAGGGCACAAATACAAGCTTTGTTACATCCTGCCTTGGAAAGTTAGGCTTAGACATTCCGCGCACGTGTGGGGACAGGGCACTACGGCATCTTTGCCTCCTGTTTTTCCTCCCTCCTCTAAAGCAGAATTCATTCTCTGCCTCACTCCCTCTTTTTGCCCCTGTATCTCTGTCACCCTTCTCCCTTGGTCTTGCTCCCTGGGTGGACCTGGCTGCTCATACTTTGAGCTTGTAGACCCGACCTCGGCAGGTTGTGTCCTGGGTACAACTCGGAACTTCCACAAGACATGCAAGGGGTTTAGGCTGGTTCCACAGTAGGATGGACGATTGGTTAGTTCTACCCGGTGCGGGGCAGTTGCGGCTCCCCGTCCTTTTTGCTAGAACAAGGCAGGTCGCTCTTTCATTCTGCCCACCTTCCCAAACCTGGAATGGCTGGAATATAGAGTATAGTACCCTCACAATTGAGGCTGACCCTTCCATTAAAAAGTCCCATCTTGATAAAAGCTTTCCGAAGTAACCATATACTTAAATTTAAATACAAGAAGGGGGGAGTGGTGAAGAATTTTTTTAAAAATGTCCTACGCAGTGTGACAGCAATAAAATCATCAGAGAATACTATTAGCTTTGAGGGGGAAAAAAACCTAAAAGCTTTATTACAAACCAAGCTTTGAAAATAGGGGGGATTAGGCGGCTGAAAGGGTCCCACAATGGCAGGAAGAAAAGGTTTCATGCTAATGAGGTTAATGCCCTTTGTATCTCGGGCCTCCACATCTTCATTACCGCTATCTCCGGCTGCACGGAGCGGCTCAGAGAGCCGCAATCCACTCCAACGCCCCCCTTCCCGGCCCAAAGAAGGATTTGATAGCCGCTCTGTTCAAACTAGATAATTATATCTTTTCAAGTCGGAATTAAGATAAAGAAAGTGAGGCGGAGGCGGCTCGCCTTGATCCACTGCAAACAAATTTGGCGCACTTTCGAGTCCTTCCCCCGCCTCAAAAAGGCAGGACAGTCAGCGTATTAGCCGCTCGTTTGCTTTATTAATTCATCTATTTAAAGTGGCAGGATTAGAGCGTCTAATGTGGGCGCGGGCTGCCGTGGCGCTGAGGAATATAAATATTTGCGAGATGCCATCCCACGATGCCTATCTGGGCGAAGGGCTGGGGCAGGGTGCGCGGGGCGCATGTGCTTCCGTCCGTTCCCTCTGCTGTGCACTCGAGCTTGGCTGCAGCCCGCGGGAGCCTGCGCCCACTCGTGTTCAGTAGGTGCCAGGCCTGGACGCTCCTGGGCAGGGCTCTCAGTGCGCTTGGTGGGCACAGCCAACTGTGTGCTGCTTGCCCCGCGTACTGCTTGTGACTTGTAGGCTTTGAGTTGATGACATATTTC
>CM053762.1:68809066-68839431 GCA_028658305.1 Pachyuromys duprasi
GCTGGCAGAAACGCTGGGTTTCAGGCAGTCACCGCTGCTAGCTAATGTTGCCCGGCACTCGCTTCTGGCAGCCGGAGCGGGCACGTTGGCCGAGGCCCGGAGCCTGCCGGGCCACCTTTGTCGTAGGGGCGGATTGTGGCAGCCAAGCCGGCCGGGGGAGAAAAGGGGCTCTGGCCTGCTGGGCCCCTCCCCGTCCCGCCTTGAGGTTCAGAAAACAAAGTCCTGGACACACTGCCTGGTCGGGGGAGGGATTCTGGAGGTTCGGAGGCCTGGCTCTGGGCCCTGCTCTGTGGTGGTAAGGTAGGGGCCAGACTGGGCTGTCCACAAATGGGCAAGTCGGTGCACGGGTGGGTTAGTACGTTTGCGATAAGTGCGCGGCCCACCGTACCTCTGTGAGTGCGTGTTGGCCCCTCAGCCGAGAGTTCTCAGCTAAAACTCAGTCTGCTTGTATTGGTGCTGATTGTTGGCTTTAGCTGAGGAGGCTCGAGGTCCCTGCAGAGATGGTGCCGACATGTGCGTCTGCCCTTGTGCCTCCAGATTGCTTTGAGTCTGGACAAGAACTCGTAGCCATAGGGCTGCGAATGAAGTGCCTATTAAGGTGTGAACATACAGCTTATTAGACTTGCACACTGAGTCTGGTTGCACAAGATATTTGTGGATCCTGTTCCTTTGCCTTTTAGAGGATGGTATGGCGTGTGTGACTTGTGCGAACACCTCTTCCTGCTTCAGTGGGGGTTCCCTTAGTGAACATCCCTGCCCAGTATTTGGAGTTGCCTGTTTGTGTCTTGGGGTCTGCCCGTGAGATGGGAGGAGTCTTGGGTTGGGGTGTTGCTCTCAAAGTGCGCCGCCGGCTTTCGGAATTAGGTAAACAACAGCCGGTTTTTGCAACTGTGCATCTTTTTCTATGCCGCTCGCTATTATTTCAGCAATTAGCGCGTGATTTATTTGGGTGCCGTCTGGGAGCAGCGCGGGCGGGGTCGAAGATGCTGGCCACAGCGCTGGGCCACCACGCCGGGATGCCAAGCCGGATGCCAAGCCGGATGCAGAGTCCGCGGATCAGCCCCTGATTTATTTTCCCCAACCAGCACCATAGTGAGGGGGAAGTGGGAGTTTTGAGAACCCTCTGACCCGGGCAGTGACCCGGCTCTGGGAGGCAGCTTCTCCAGGCGCGACCCTGTGCGCCAGGAAACCCGAAGCGGTGCCACGCTTGAAAGCGAAAGGTCCATTCATCAGCCGCGCCCCAGCCTCTAATTGGCCTTTTGTTCATTAGAGCCTGTTGCCCAGCAGGGGAGCTTGGGAGGACCCGCGGGCTGCAAGTCGGGGTGCCTGGTGCGGGCTGTGGCTGTGGCTGTGTCCTGGGCTGAGGGCTCTATAAGGGCAAAAGCCGTCGCGCTCCTCCGAGGGGGCGCCAGAGCGCGCCAAAGTCACAACCACGTGCAAAAATGCTCTCCTGAAGGCTCTTCCCCAAGAGCCAGGCCTGGTCGGGGCTGAGGAAGCTCTGGCTTCCCCTCCTCAGTTCTTCTTGGTTCTCCTGCGAACCGAGCAAACTCAGCCCCATGGTTCCCAGTCCAGCTGCAGCCTCTGGGGCTGACAGGACTCTGCTTTTCTTCACGCTTCCGGTCGGTCCCTTTGCCAGGGCCTGCCACTCACCCTAGAGGCTCTGCACTTTTCTCCCGAGGCACCCACCCATACTGGAGCCGACAACCTACTTCACTGAAAGGGTAACTGGTGAGAAATTTTGGCACAAGTCATGGAGGTGGGAATCACCCACGCACCGGGAACAGATTGGGGAGGTGAACCAGGCCTCCATCACTCCAAATTCCTCACCCGGCTTCTAGTCAGCCCATCTATCTATCTGCTATCCCACACATCATTTCCAAACCAGACCTGAGCCCCCCATCCCCTTACCGTCCCTCTGTACGCGTGCCAGGGGAACCCTAGAGACAGCACAGAGCTTTTCAGAATTCACACAAGGATCAAGACGCACCTGAGGGGCCCTGTCTGGGCAGGGGGTGGGGTCGCTTTTGGAAAAATGAGCGGAAAGACCAACTTTGGCTGGTGGAGACTGGTTGTTAGCAGCCTCCCGGATCTGAACCTATATATAGGACCTGAGGCCGCTCCTGTCCCCAGGTACCTCCACTACCTATATATAGCTTGAGTCTCCATAGCCTGGACTGGACCCTGACGTCAGGAAGAACTTGATCTTGCCTGCTTCATGCCTGCTTCTGAAACTGATCCTTGAAATGAGAGAACAGACTCTACACAATTCCCATGGCCTTGACATAAGGTACAGCGATAAATATACACCACTAATGAGCAATTACCATATAATCACCTTCCAATTAGCTCGCATAATGATGAATTAAACATTCTAGCAGGCGGGATTAGGTTTCTTACTTTGTATATTATTTACGAAGGCTATAGCTTCTGCAAAGAACCAAATATCAAATTAGATGGGGAGTTTTCACTTGGGGGGTAATTAGGTATTCAGGCCAAAGGGCTGTGTTCTGGTCACTCGTCAAAGGAGGTTTCCTGCAAGGTACTGACCAGTTCCTTGGCGGTTTATGTGGCAGTTTCCTTTCTTTCTTTAGGTTGTAATTGCCTTTCCTCTTCCCCTTACCACCCTGATCTTGGGATGGGAGACTAAGATAACTGAGGATGCCAGGGCCAGGCACCAGGAGAGACCTCATTCTAAAGGAAGGATGGTAGCAGAGTCGCTTCTAGGATTGTGTGTGTTGGGGAGGGGGGCATCTGTGTGCTCTGGTCCTGGTTCCCTTTCTTTGCAGCCCTGGGTGGACCCTTGGGGGTGGGGGTGGGGGAACCTTTGCTCCCTGGGAGCTGCAGAGTGCAGGCCCTCATGGCTTCCAGAGCCCCAACGAAGCGCCTGGCCTTCTGCAGGTCCCTAAGGGCCTCCAAGTGCTCCTTTCCTACTGTAGTCGCCTTTCCCACCCTAGGTACCGGAGGGAGAGGCAGGTGGAAATAAGGAAAGAAACAACGCACCTCGCCCCGCCTGTAGCCACCTCCCCTGCTCAGAAATGAATTTGGGCAAGAGATTACTTCCTAATCTGAGCTAGCGCAGCTGACATTTGGGAAGAAGATGAAAATGGCAGCTCAATTTCATTGTGAAACGGGGTCATTTCACGGGGCTCTACTCCCCAGGGAATGCGGTTGCTCCTCCTCCTTCCCAAACTGGAGGAAGAGGAAAAGCCAGGGGAGAAACTGGAGGGGTTGGTGAGCTGCTAGCTGGTGGTCCCAGGGTCAGTGGTAGGGTAATAGCTGTCAGCCAGGCTGGGCTGGCTTCCACCACACCTCACTCACAGTCCACCCACAGGACCCTGCTTCTGTAGTGTGGAGAGGGCTGCCTCTCCCTCTGGACTAGACGGGAGAGTGTCTTTCTTACAGAGGGTGCTCATGGGAGGCCAGGAAGGTCATGAAAGTGCAGGGTTCCCATGGCCTTCAGCAAGCTTCCTGCATGCTCCCTGGGTAAGCAGGTCTTTCTTGGAAGGGACAGATCCTGCCCTGTGATACCCCTCCTAAACTTGGCTCACAGAGCATCAGGGTCCTAAGAGCCAGGACTTCTCCCAGCAGAGCTTCCGTTTTCTCCCAGACAGGCACAGTCTTTGCAGACCCAAAGCTGATCAGGACATGTTTGATGATCACTCAACAGGTTCCACAGTGCCTAGCTTCTGCCCTCAACCCAGCTACCCAGCTACAGTCTGATCTTGGAGGAGGCAAGGGGAAGCTGCTGTTGCTTGAGGAGCTGTTTGTTCCCTAAATGCTGTGCTCAGGGAAGGACTCTTGGAGGCCTAGAAGCTTCTGAGGAGCCATCCCCCATGAAGTGCTGATCCTGGGGTGGGTGGCACCAGCCTCAGTGCAGGCCAAGAGGAGAATGTGTGCCCAGGCCTCTGGGGAGTGAGTCTGAGGACAGGAGCTCCATGTCTGCCTGTGGCCGTGTGTGTCTGAGGAGCATTCGTGTATCTGAGCACCTGGATGGGCTTGCGTAGCATGGCACACTGAGCAGGTGGAACACCTGCCACACATGCAGGCATGTATATGGTCTGGGAGGCCCATGCGTTGCCTGTGTGTGGTTTAGAAACAGTGCGGTTTCTTCTGTGTGGATGTTGTCTTGTGGCCTATTCCATGACTGGACTTCAGTGGCACCCCACCCCTGCCCCTCAGCTGGGCTTCTCACTCAGTGCACAGTGTGGACGACAAGGGCTGTCTGTGTTGGGCACAGGGTCCCCAGCGGATGCTTTGCTTACTGAGCTGCAGCTCCCTTCTGAGAAGATCCTCACTGGTACACACCTAGTCAGGACTGTCCCTTGGTCACAGTAAGGTATGCAATCCCCTGTGACCCTCAGAGTTGCTGGACATTTTGTAAGGGCCCAGCCCCTAGCACTCAGTACACAGAGGATTAGAAGGGAGGACACAGCTGTGAGGATGGGATGGCTCATGACTCAGCATGCTTGTGGGTGCCTCAGTGAGGTTCAGGGAGTGAGGAGCTAACTTCTCATTCTACACAGTGCTCCCTTCAGCAGAAACAGCTTGTCTCTGAGGGGCTCACCTCAACCCCTTCTTGCTGCCCTCTCCCTCATTCTAAATGACTGCAATTATGTCCTTCCATGAAAGCCAGAAGTGGCGTGTAATTCTGCAGCTCACTTGAAGTGGCAGGCTGCTGCTTTGTTAGGTAAACGATGCCGCTCTCATTCAGATGGTGAATTCCTACTTGTATAGGAATAGTGCAGAGGGCTCCTCGAGTGGACAGGGGAGGGGTCAGGCTGAAACTTAGGGACAACTCCCCTGCCATCCCACAATGTGCTTTTCCCAAACCTCAGGGCTTCACAGCTGTGAAGAGGTTTTTTCTGTCTAGAGGGTGGCAGAGGAGGCTGTGAATTTACTCATGTGCCCATGTGTGAAGTGTACACACACAGGCTGGCAGGGTAGTTCCATTGGCTCTCTGTGTACAGCTCGGGAAGACACAGTTCAATCCCTGTTCCTTGGTGAGAATACATGGACCAGGAAGGAGTCTCTGAAAAGCCAGGCTGATGCCCATCTCATAACCATGTCCCCTTTCTGTCTCCTAAACTAAAAATAGCCACAGCACCTACTGGAAACCAGGATCTTCTGTTATCAGTTCTGTTTCCACCTCACTTGACTTTCTAGGTCCTGTGGAATTCTGCTCATTAGCTGGATTGGTGTCTTCATCTAGAGTGAAACAATGGGTGCTGGAACACATCTGGGGACAACAGCCTTAGGGTTTGGAAAGCAGCTGTGCTCAGGAAGGGTGAGAACCTGCCTTTCCCACTCTCTGGGCATTCTTCCTTATTTCTTTCCTTTCTTCTACAATACCTAACACTCCTAAAGCTATTTAAATGTCCACTGATAGGGAACTGGTAAAGCATTTATGCCAAGATTTACACATCAGTTAAAAGAATAATCCACAACTGGAGTTCTAAAATGGGAGGGTGTTCTAATTAAATTTCTGTTGCTGTGGCAAATACTGTGATGAAGAGCAGGAGGGGTTTATTCAGCTTCTAATTCCAGGTCATCGTCCATGACAGTGGGAAAGTCAGGACAGGGACTCAAGCAACTAGACTCTTCACATCCACAGTGAAGAGGAAAGAGGGTAAAAGCATGGATTCTTGCTTGCATGCTTTCTGTCTTTCTTCATGCTTCATTGTTTAGGGCCCAGCCTAGGGCTGGCACTGCCCACCAGAGGAAGTCTTCCTATGTCAATTAACAATAAAGATGATTGTACGGGTCTACAGGCCAATTTGATTTAGATAATTCCTCATTAATATTTTCTTCCCAGGTGATTGTAGGTTAACAGCTGAGATCTGTCTATATTAATTGATAAGAGAAAAGGACTTTCATGGACTCTGCCAGCATAGGAGAAATGACACACAGGGTGTGCATATTTTCTGGCACTTTCTTCAACTCTTTCTAGAATGACCCAGAGGAAGCTTGTGGAGGTATTGCTGATGATCTGTTTCAAATGTAGAAGATTATGGCTTTCTGCCTCCCTCCTGGCCATTCCTCCTCCCCTCAAGATGCAGCCCAGCTCTTGAATACTAAACTCTCTTTCATCATGGGGTTTTCTCTTATGGAGACTCAGGGTCCTGGAGGGCCTGGTCCTGTTAAGTGATGAGTGAATCCAGTTCTCTTGTCTCTCCTGGAACCTGCTCAAAGTGTCATGGGAATAGTTAGGAGTGTGGCTGTCCCAGATTTCTCCCCAAGCAGGATTCTCTTACTGGCTGTGGCGGGGTAACCTCTAGCCTTCAGTCTTGAAAAGTTCAGAAGCCACAACGTGGGCTATCTCTTCTGAGAAAGCTCTAGTGTGCTGGTTTGAATGAAAACATCCCCATAGGTTCATATATTTTCATGCGTGGTTCAAAGGGGGTGGAACTGTTTGGGAAGGATTGGGAGGTGTGGCCTTGTTGGAGGGGGTGTGTCACTAGGGCAGGCTTTGAGGTTTTGAAGGCCCACTCCAGTTCCCAGTTCTCTTCTGCCTCTCCTTCCCTCCATTTTCTCTCCACTTTGTGCTCATGGTCTCTACATGTAAGCTCTCGCACTGCTCCGGTGCCATACTGCCTGTCTGCTGCCATGCCCCCTGCCATGATGGCCATGGCCTCTATAACTCCATGGAAACATGAGCCCCAAATTGTATAAGTGGCCATGGTCATGGTATCTTACTACAGTATAGAAAAGTATCTATTGACGGAGTCTTAGGATTTTCACTGACATTTAAACAGGTGACATAGTGGTTACCAGAAGCATTGCTCAGCTGTCTGCTCCTTTCCATTATCATGAAAACATCCATCAGCATAAACGATGACCACGCAAATAGCGCAGCACACGGGCAGCCACCTACACGCTGCCAGAGCTGAATTGTGTGCTCTCTGCAAATGTATAGACAGAAACTCTAACTTCCGTTAGCTCAGAATGGAGCTTATTTAGAGACAGTGCCTTTAAAAGGTAATCGTGTTGAAGCACAGCCATTGAAGGGATCGCTGATGGGCTGAGGGGATGGCTCAGTGGGCAAGAGCTTTAACATACAAGTATTTGACATGCAAGCATGAGAAGAGGAGTTCAGATCCCCAGAGCCTACATGGGAGCCAGAAAGTCACAGCAGCCAGCCTCTGATCGCAGTGTGTGGACATCAGTGACAGGAGACCCCAGAGCAAGCTGGCTAACCATGCTATCTGGGGCAGCAAATTCATGGTAGAGCAAGAGACTGTGTCTCAGTATATACAGTGAAGAGTATTCCAGAAAGACGCCCGCCATCAATCTCAGGCCTCTACATGCATGCATGGATACAGACACATGTATACACATGGGTACAGACGTGTGTGGCTCATACATGTGAATGCACACGGCACCATATGTGTGAAGAAGGTAGGGACATGCCTTGAGGATACACTCCATAGAAGAGTGTTTGCCTGGTTTGTATGAAGCTCTGGGCTTCATGTCCAGTGCTGGGGTATGGGAGAAAAGGAAAGGGAAAGAAATGCAGGCATGCTGCACAGAGGATGTGAAGTCACAGATATGTATCTACAAACCAAGAGCTGGAACAGACCATTCTTTCAGTTGGACCAATCCTACTGGCATCTTGACCTCAGACTCTAGCTTCCAGAACCATGATAAAATATATTTAATTTTGTTGTGTACATCACCCTGTTAGCTCCTCTGCCTTATTATACTGACCCTGAAAAGCCAATACAGATGACCAGGTCAAGTTGATTCTTGCCCTGTTTACCCTTTCCAAGTCTTCCATCTCAGGTTATTGTGAAGCAAATTTCAGACTTTATATATTTTCCCTGGTAACAATTTTAGGATTTACCTCTAGCAGGATTATTTTCAAGGTTTAGGCATAGTTCTGTGATTCCTCAACAATTCTGTCTGTGGAGCAGGAAGAAGAGCTCTCAGGGAGCATGAGGGAAGCTGAGTGTCATGTTTGCGGGAGAAGGAAAAAGGTGACCCGTCCTGCCAGAGAGCCCTGGGGAGCCCTGGGAGACAAACAGGGGAGGGCCAGAGGTCAAAGGTCAGAGGTCAGACTTCAGGCTTCATTAGCTATCATGGGGAACAAGGCGGTCCAGGCCCAGGGTGGCAGGAGGTGATGCTTCACAGAGGCTCTCTACCCCAGAGGCCTCCCTGAGAGGAAAACAGCCTTGTCTTGGGCACACCTGGCTGCCCCACCACCCGCCTTGGATTTCAGGAGCACCAGAAAACATTCGGGCGCTCCCTAAGGAGGGGCTGAGGACATGGCTCTCTGCCCACAGCCAGGCCCCTGAACTGGCCACCAACCAAACACTGACTTCCTTTCCTGAAAACACGGCAGGGAACAATGCCCCTGTGTGGTGGTGTCAGAGGAAGGGCTGGCACAGCGGGTGCAATGAGGGTGGGTGTGGAAGAGCCTTCAGGGAGAAAGGGGAGAAGGAGTCTGGTCTCCAAGGCAGCACCAACAAAGTAGAAACAAGATCGCTTCTGCCCCGCTGGGCCCAGAGCAACCTTGGGAAATTGCTTTAGTGTGTGGGTGCACAAATGGCGGCTGAAATTTGTGATTTGGGCACAGCCCCAGGTAGGAGACAGGGGTATAAGCTGCAGCCCGGGCATGAGTTTCAGTGGTCATCCCCAGACCCCTTTATACTGGCACAGGAGCTGTGCGATCAGAAGGGCCTGCAGGCCTTGCTTACTTGTTTGCTTTATTCAGCGTATACAGGTGCACAGAGCGAGGGAGCTCCCCTTTTCTTGGGGAAAGGGAAAAGAGAAGGGGGAAGTAGGTGAAGTGGGGGACTGGGAAGAGGGGAGGGAAGGGATACCTTTGGGATGTAAAGTAAATAAACAATATATATATATATATATAAAATTAAAAAGTTTTTTTTTAGGGTGTGTGTGTATGCATATGAAGATCAATGGTCAACTCTTGGGAGTCTTATCACCTCCTGGGTCCTGGGGATGGAACTCAGTTGTTAGGGGTGCCTTTATCTTGCAACAAAAGCTCAGTCAGTGGCTGGGCACTGCTATCTATATTGCTGTGTTTTGGGGAGCACTGGGTGCCATTGTTTTCTCAAGATGCTCTAGGCCATCTTCCACTGCTGCCATCTTGTTACCAAGCAGTGCCAACTCACAGAGGAAGACAAGCCCTGAGCAAGAAGTCCAAAGACCTCAGTTTGGGCTCCAGCTCTTTGTCGGTGTGACTCTGAGCTAGTCCCTTCTCGTTTCCGGCCTCCAGTCTTCTTCTCTGCACACGAGGAGTTGGACCAAAAGCCCTCTGCAGCATGATGCGACTGTGGTTGTCCCTCAGCCCATGGCTGACCAGGCTCAGGCTCCATGAAAAGCCTCACTGGGACAATGACTGAAAATCCTCCCTTTTGGCGTCATCAGCCTGATTCTTGGCCATCAATGGCTGCCCTTGTGCTTCATCAGAGCTGGGTGGAGATGGCACATTTCCACACCGTGCACAGGCCGACCCCAGTGGACACACGACACAGAAGCCACACACAGGTTCGTGCAGGCCACTGCTGTGAAGTGTGTCTGTGGGCAGCATGGCTCTCTATCCTGACCCCTCCAGGGCCTGGCTGGTTAGACCACCCGCTCTCCTCAGTGGCACTGCAACACTTAACAAATGTTAACAACAAGGTACTAGGAACTTTGTAATTTTGGAGGAGAGCTTTTGTAGGGACATGTATCTGGGGCCACACAGCCACGCAGGGTGGAGGTGCTTGTAGCTAACGGGAGGGTTAGCTGCGTCTGGGTTGCCTGGCTGTCCATCTCTGCAGGCCCAAGTCTTGACGAGACAGGCTGGACATTGTGGAAATCCACCTGACTGATGTAGCTCACCCTGAAAGTCCTAGGTTAGGATTAGGGGTGGCAGGGAGAAAGGAAAGAAAAATGCCCAGGGCAGGCCTTAAGGCTGTGCTGGGAACAGGATCTTTTGCATTTTCTTCCTCCTTCGCTGAACAGAACCTAGCCACTGGCTCAGCACTCATTACCTTATAATTTTTATTTTATTTTATTTTATTTTTATTTCAGTTTATTTACATTCCAAGTGTGGCCCCTCCCTCTTCTCCTCACTGTTCCTCTTTCCCAGAAAAGAGGCATGTGCCCTCCCCCTCTCCCCCTGTATCAACCTTCCCCAGCATATCAAGTCACATCAGGACTAAGCACATCCTCATCCCCTGAGGCCAGGCAAGGCAGCCCTGCCAGGGAAAGTGATCCAAAAGCAGACATGTTAGAAACAGTTCCCCATCTCGTGCTCGCTCTCTCTCTCTCTCTCTCTCTCTCTCTCTCTCTCTCTCTCTCTCTCTCTCCCACACACACACACACACACACACTTGTCAAGCACCCATATGAAGACCAAACCGCCCATCAGCCACATATGTGCAGGAGGCCTAGGTCTAAACTATGCCTGCTCCTTAGTTGATGTCTCAGTCTCTGTAAGCCCCCATGGGTCTGGGTTAGTTGTCTCTGTTGGCCTTCTTGTGAGGTTCCTGTTCCCTCCAGGTCCTTCCATCTCTCCCCCAGCACCTCCACAGGACCCCCTGAGCTACTCCCCATGTTTCCCTGCAAGTCCCAGCATCTGTCTCCATCTGCTGCTGGCTGGAGTCTCCCAGAGGACAGTCAAGTTAGGCTCCTGTCTGCAAGCAGAGCAAAGCATCATTAATAGTGTCAGGGGCTGGCTCTCTATCCTGAGGGTGGGTCTCAGGTCCCCTCCCCCCCAGTTATTGGTTGGACTTTCTCTCAATCTTTGTTCCCTCATTATCCCTGCACTTCTTGTAGGCAGGGTAATTTTTGGATGAAAGGTTTTTGTTGGTGGGTTGTTGTTCTCCTCCTTCAGTGCCTGGCTTGGAGGCGGTCACTTCAGTTTTTGTATCGCCCCTGTTGCCATCACACCCTAGACCCCAAGCTAGGGCAAAGCCCTTTTTTGTCCCCTGTTCATACCAGTCAGTCCTTGTTGTGGGCAGCAGATGCCATCCATGATGGCTGAGCAAGGAGATTCTGCTTTAGTGTGCTCTGTGGAACTAGCTTCAGTGGAGCCTGCACTAGGCAGGTTTCTCCTGGGCCAACTACAGTTCCAGGGTGCCATGGCCTTTTCTGGTGGTGGTGGTGGTGGTGGTGGTGGTGGTGGTGGTGGGACTACCAGAGCTGTGTGACAGAACTGGAATGTGGAGAGGTGTCCTAGCAGGAGAAATACAAGTGTGAGGCCAGTACACAGGAGCCAGACAGGGACCTGCTCACGCTCATCCTGTGCTGGTCAGAGGGCTGCTCTGATGAACCATGCTCTCTGCTTGGGGCCGGTGGGCAACAGAGAGTGTACAGGGTGCTCTTTGACAGGCACGTCGAGGATCAAAGCCAGCCACACACGGCATGCATACTGCTGGTGAGGTGTGGACACAGCACGATAAGACTGCATGCTGTTGGTCATGCTGCCTGGCCTTATAGAGCAGTGTCATATCAGATATCCTGCATATCAGACTTGTTACAATTCAGACAGTGGAAAACTACAGTTAGGAAATAGCAATGAAGTAATTTTACAGTTGGGGGTCACCACACCACGAGTGCTGCAGCATTAGGAAGGTGGAGAATCACTGCCTTATGGGACAGAGAGGTGGTAAACAGTATGCCAGAAGAGGTCGGAAGGCTTCCTGGAGAATGTGAGTCTTGGGCTCCAGTCCTATCCTGCTCTTGGCCAGCATGCTCTCCTTTGTGCCCTGGGTTTGCAGGCATGGTGCACAGGGTATTCCTCACAGGGATGACTTGGGGCTGAGCCTATGGACTGTGGAAGAAGGGGGAGTGTGTTCAGGGCCTACCTGCTGGGACCCCGTATCTGCCCCTGTACCTTGTACTCAGGGAGCCTGTGGCACAGGCTCTCCTGAGGATATCCATATTCTCCAGTTAGGACGCTTGCTAGAAGCTTCCTTAGCCCCCTCCCCTGATCTTCCCTCTCTACCACACCACCTGAGAGTCATCAGAATGCTGCCAAGTGGTGGGGCCTTCAAAAGGCAAGGCCCTAGGAAGCCAAAAGGTGGCTGCCAGGCAGGCCCAGTGTCCTGAGAGGTCGCCTGCTCTACAAGCTTCCAAGACCCAGATAAGAAATCATAGGAATCCCCGGGTATGAGCTGTTTTGAAAGCCTTGGCCCACGGTTTCTCCTTCCCCATAGGACCTAGATGCCAGCTGCCCTTGTCCCTCCACACAGGAGCGGAAAGACCCTGGCTGCATTTGGGATTCCATTTGGTGTTGATTTTCTTGTGCCACAGTGATGGATGCCACTATTCACATGAGATCGGGGAAGGTAGATCAGCCTCTTCTTACAAATCCCTTGGGGGTGTGTTGCGCTGTATGCCTGCCTTTTGACTAGAATATGATGTTCTAGTTCTTTGGCTCACCCAGGAAACAGGAAGGAGCCTTTGCTACTGGGTATGTGGTCCTTACAGCTCCTGGGGAGAAGCTGTCTACTGAGGCTCCCCCTGTTCAAGGCTGCCCTTTTAGGGTCAGGCTCCATCTGTCTGGGCCCTGAGTCCCCTTCTGAAAGGATGGACTGTAGGGCCCTTTAAGAACTATTTTACTTTAGTGGAGTTTCTTATTCCTTTACCTTTCGTCCATCAACCCCCCAACACGAAGTAGGAGAGAAAAGAGGTTAGAAGGGACAGGGCACATAGACCTCTTTGGATTTAGTTCCGGCTGGTTAGGGGCAGCGGTTCTTTGGGAAAATACCAATCTCAGGATATTCAGCAAAATCAGCAGCCTTCTTCTTTCTCCATCTCTTTCCTCTAAGCCTCTCTCTCTCTCTCTCTCTCTCTCTCTCTCTCTCTCTCTCTCTCTCTCTCTATCTCTCTCTCTCTCTCTCAGAGTATCCCTCGAAGCATCCACACCCCCCCCCCCTCGGAGCATGCCCTCTGAAGCCTCTCTTGCCTCTGGTATTTATACCTTCTCAGAGTCCTCAGAATCCCATTAACTCACCTGGCAAAGATCACGCCCCTGGCCACCCTATCATTTTACATGGCTGCTGGGACAGGTCCCCAGTCCCTCTTGGTGCTTTTGGCAGGCAGGAATATTGTTATTCTCATGGCACAGGCAAGGAAACTGAGATTGGTAGGGAAGTAAGGGACTTTCTGAGATGCCATCAACAGAGCCCAGGACCTTGGGCCAGGTCTTCTGATACTCAAGCTAGCACTCATATTATTTCCAGTTTAGCGGGCTGGTAAAATGTGGGCAAATTTAAACAGCTCAGTGATCTCTGAGTCCTCTCTTCACTGGTGAGCCCTGGAGATCAGCTGAACTCAGATATTTTGAGACACAAAAAGCCACAGTTGCTGGTGCTTTAGGTCTCCACTCCTGGGGATGCATACTCTAAGGAAAAGGATGGGAAAGAGAGCAGGACCCGGGGCCTAAGACTGGGGTCCTTTCCAGGCTAGCATCTCTGCAGATGAGTTGATTTCCTCTGAGCACGTCTGGACAAACAGTTTCTCCACCTGGCCTCTCTGTTAGGTCCCTGGGAGGTCTTAAAGAGCTGGCTGCAGAGAGCTGGGGCTGGGGTGAGCTTCAGCCTGTGGAGTGCACCTCTGCTGTGGCTGGGGCCCTGCATTTCAAGTTTGGGGCCAGCACAGTCCTTGAATATCTGTTTGGAAGCAGCAGGCCCCCAGAGCATATTATCAGGTTATTTCAAATCAGGAGTTTAACAGAGCACAGCGCTGAAGGGAAAGCCTGGGAGGAGAGATGGCAAATGAAGTTGGCAAGGGAGAGCATCCAGGGGAGAAGGGAACAAGTCCAGGCCAGGCGCTGGAGTAGGCTTAATGATGTTGGTGACAGCACAGTTGATCTCCAGGGCAGAGGTCCTTCATACAGAACCCGTATTCCTGAAGGCTCACAGTGAGCCTGACAGCTAGATGGAGTTTTCTTGTCTCATTGTTTTACAGATGGTGAGAAGGCCCGGAGAAGTGCTGGGATGTGCTCAGGGTCACCACGTGGAGAGTAGTCTGGAATTCCAGGTCCAGGCAGCTGCTCATTCTTCTCCTGACGCCATCGTGTTCCTTAAAAGGCCTTGCACTTTCTTTGAGGTGCTGCAGCAGTTGCTCAAATAGTCCTTCTCGGTCCTGTGTGAGTGCCTCTCTCTGTCTACGTCCCTACCCCTAAACTTTCTGTGCTGGTACTTAACAATTTTCCAAGATGGCATGAGTTGCTTGGGTCATGTGATTCATGCAAGGCAGCGGAAATGCTTGGAGGCTCACGGCCTCAGCGTTGGGTGGTCTGGGGGCAGTCAGGGGTCCCTGAACTGAAGACACAGCTTGCTCAGGGCTCCTATGCAAGCTTGTGGAGTGGATTTAACCCCAGCACCCATATTAAAGACAGTGAGCTGACTCATGCCTGGAATCCCAGTGCTGGGGAGGTGGCGGCACAGCATGGAGAGGCTGCGCAGCCAGCAGAGCCAGCAGGGAATCTCTGGTCAGAAAACAAAGTGAGGAGCAGGTGGCTCTGTGTAAAGGCCTGCTGCCAAGACTGTCAGCCTGAGTGTGAGTGGTAGGCTATGGCAGGGGTCCGTGGGTAAATCAGGTGACACACAAGTCTTCTAGAACCCACAGAAAGCTGGGCACAGTGCTGTGCATCTATAGCTCCAGAGCTCCTGCTATTAGATGCAAAAACTGACAGGAAAGCCAGCTCTCAGGACTGCCGTACAATGTAAGGGAAGCTCAGGGCCAGCCGCCTTGGCATATGTGTGGTGAATAGAGATCTGAGGATGACAAACATAGACATATGCATGCACACACACCATGGTTGCCTCAAGGAGGCTAGGGAGACCCAGAGAGTGAGGGAGAGAAAACCCTGCTTGCCCTGACAGGAAGGACAAGCCCGAAGCTGTGCCTGGGGCTCAGCACCTCTAAGACTCCATGAGAGCTAGAAAGCCTCCTGGAAGTGTTTCCTTGCGGTTCCTAGGCCTTTCTGGTCTTGCTTTATTGATGCTGAACCTCTGGTCTCCCCAGGGGACTCCTCTCTAAGAAGTTACCAGGGAATAAATCCCCATGTTCAGGTTTGTTTCCGACACTCCCACCAGACAGGGAAGGAAGGGCATGCAGATCAAGAAACTGGCAAGAGGTTGGGGCGGGGAGGGTTCTTCTGCCAGAACCCCTCATGAGATTAGGGGTGTACATGGAAGCTGTGGCTACTCAGGAGTGGGAAAGGGGGCTCCTGGGACCTTGCTGGTCCATGTGAGAACAAATCTCACTCACAGACGATGGCAATGTCTTCTGGAGGACCCAGATCTAGGACGGTAGCAGACACTGGGATGGCAGGGGGCCCTGGACTTGGGCAGGGCTGCAGACATGCAGGATGGGATGCTGGCCCAAGACGGAGTGTAACTCAGAGGACAGACATCTAGCAGAGGACACTATGTTATTTATATTGACATTTTCTGGGTCAAATCACTCTACCCAAATTTTTGGTATGAAGTAAATGTACAGTTGCACTGAAAGCTGGGTAACCCTGGCTAACAGCTAGAGAAGATGTTGATCCACAGTGCAGCTCAGTGTGACTTCAGTTTGTCCCCACATGTTTAATTGCTAGAGGATACTGGTGACACAGCAAAGGTAAGGAGGCCACTAGGGTGAACCCTGCCTCTGTTGGCATGCCAGAATGTGTGCTTGACATTTACTTTGGGTGTGTGTGTGTGGCCTTCCTGCCACAGCAGGGAATACAACTCAGAGATAGTTGTGGAGTCCATAGTGGAACACGTTAGGTCCTGCAGTGACTTGGCCACCTTCCAGGAGGTGATGTCTCACATCCTTATATGGCCATGGTTGTGGGCTGAGGACATGTGTGTCGCTGAAAGCCTGTAGCGCGGGTAGCTCTCGCTGCTTTGCCGTTGTGCTGCCCACCCTCCTCTTTACATGGTGTCTGGGGGCTGCTCTGGGTTGGTTAGTGCTTGGAGGCCTCAAAACTCCTCATCTGGGATAGCTCATAGACCTCCTGATAGCCCTCAAGGTCAGAGGTCATTTGAGCAGATGCAAAGGTGGGCACTAGACAGACAAGCTATCCAAACCTGGCAAAACACAAAGACTGTCTTTTTAAAATTTTTATTTTTTTAAATTCATTTTACATCCTGGTCATAACCCCCTCCTTTTTCTCCTCCCTCTTACCCCTGTCCCCTCCCCCAGCATATGAAGTTGCACCAGGACTGAGCAACTTTGGCCTGATGTAGTAGCCCTGCCAGGGGAAAGTAATCAAAGAGCAGGCAACAGAGTGGACGTCAGGGTCATCCCCCATTCCCCTTACTAGGGAACCCATATGAGGCCCAGCTGCCCATCTGCTGTCAGTGTATGGGCCTAGGTCCAGCCCCCACACGGCCCTTGGATGGTGCTTCAGTCTCCACAGGCTCCCGGGCCCTGGCTGGTTGGCTCTGTTGGTCTTCTTGTGTTGTGTTCAGGTGCATGGCTGCAGAGCAGGGCCTAACCTCTGCCTCCTGACTCAGTCTAGTGTATTTTGTTGTTTTGCACAGATGGAGAAACATGAATATTCTGGAAGACATCACCTGTTTAGCTGTATGCTTGTACTTATTATCTTAATTTAGAAATATTAACTTAAAAAATTCTGTCAACTAACACATGTTCCCACACTGGCTTTCACACATTGGACCTGAAGAGACACTGGTCAGAGGTGGCCCCTTCCTGACCTGCTTGTCCTCCTTAGATCCAGTCATAGGTCAGGTGAACATGGACAGGAAGGCAGAGGAAATACCTCAGCTCAAGGTGTTTGAGACCAACAACTTCTTTAGTCAAGATGACAGAAGTATTTACGACAGGAAATCCTTGGCAAAGACAGTCTAATGGTTTCCCGAGACAGCAATAAACGCACTTTAGCCTGGAGCACTGGACTTCTGAGGCCCGGCTGCTGGCATCCGACTGGGGCTTGCGCATTCCTAGGAGGGGCAGAATCTGCCCTCTGATTGGGAAGGATGGGACAATTGGCTACCCACAGCTGTCAGGCTTTGGCACTAGGGAGATTTATACCTGTCCCTGCTACAGGCTGGCCCCTCTGCTCTGGGAGGGAACAGCTGTTACGTTTGATCAGCTTTCAAGAAAGACAAAGCTGCCATGGGCCAGACACACCCACTCGTCTGCTTCCCCACCCCAGCACTTTCGATGAAGTGACTTCCTTGCTTGCTTCCAGCCTCGGGTTAGAGTGTGAGCTTGGATCCACCTTCTAGGACTTGCCTGTTAGGCAGTTAAGAAATATTCTGAGCTTTTCCCTGCCTCTCTCTCAATGCATTTCAGTAAGTCTGAAGTGGGAGTGTTTTATGATCACGTGAACTTTGGAAGTAGCAGGTGCGGGGCAGAGCACCATCAGCTACGCTGGGCACGTGAGTCAGCAGCAGGCTGTACTGCACATGGAACCCAGGGCCTCGGTGCATGCTAGGCAAGCACTCTATCACTGGGCATATCCTGGTCCTCCTTTGGATGCTAAAATGATACTTTATAGGAAGTCATGAAAGGACGGCACTAGATTTGTAGTCCTGCTTGGAACATGGTATGTTTCCCCACATCACAACCCCTTCTCACCTAACAGGTAGTCTTTCCTTCTCAGGTCAATGGGGAGACAAACTCAGGGAGGAGACACATGACCCTGTGTTTCTGGGGCAGAGACACAGACCTTCTCCCGAGTCAAGAGGACCTGCACGCTGGACATGTTAGCTTTGTCAGGTGGAACAGTGTACATCACCTAAGCTTGCTAATGAGAGAACGTCTGGAAGTGCAGGAGTTAGGGTCCTCTAAGTAGCAGAAGGAATAATTCCCAGCAGGGGAGACTCAGAGAAACCCAGATAAAATCCCACCAAGTGAAGAGTGAAATTTGAACATCCATGACAGCCACGTCTAGCTCTCAGATGTCTGGATTCTCTTAAAAGAGAAAGGGGACAGATGATAGTGCATCCTAACGGCTTTATTGAGGACAGCGGGATGCACAGCATTGGGAGATAGAGGGGAGCTCTCTGTGGCCCCTCCCAGGCGCTCCTCCCCTGCTGAGGCTGGCTCAGCCTGCAGAGAACCCTGGTGTGCGTGACAGAAGACACACTCTTTGCTGACATCAGGTGCCAGGGCTGACAGGAGACTACAGGCTATTGGTTCTTGAAGGGTGGCTGGAAAGGTTGTGATAAACCCATGGGAGTTTTATTCCCAGAGCAGAGAAAATACAATCCACAGATCTGCTGTGGTGATTGGAGTTAGGATGCTGGAGAAAGTTGTTCAGTAGAACGCACCATAAGCATACCCACATTGACATGTGGAAATACTCTTGTGTCTAAGCATACACATCACTGACTTCTGTTAGTACGTATAGACGAGAATATGGGTCATGTATATATCCAGACAGGAAGACTATCTTTCTTGAGAGCTGTTATTATAGATACTCTGGCCAGAAAATTTTACACATCCTTATTTATTCTTTAAAAAGAAAGATAGATAGCATTCCTATTTTGTAGAAATCTGTAAGTTCCAGGTCTCTTGATGCCCACAGAGGGCCTGCAGATTGAGCAATTCCTGTGTCTGTGCAGTGAGTCTCATCTTCTAGTCACAGGTTGACGTGACATGCTGTTCTGATGGACCGATGTGGCCCAGGACCCGGCTCACCCCTGTGAACGTGGTTTTGTCTTAGATGATGAACACAAAACCACACAGCTAAACCCAGGGGAGAGTGTTTGAGCTCTCAGAGACTTGGAGGTCCCGACAGTGCACTCATGGCAGATGAGCAAACAGCCTGTAGCCTGGTTCTCTGACAGAATAAAGCAGGCTTCAGGGTGCTCTAACAGAAGTCGGCGATCTGCAGAGAAATGCAAGAAGAGCACTTCCCCAGCACTGTAATTGCCCCGGGGGCTCCATTTCCCAATCCCTGCCCTCTCGTGATAATGTCTCATGCTTTGAATCCATCACAGCATTAATTCATCCACTGGGCAGAGCTTCCTCTTCCACAGAGTCACCTCCAGACATGTGCTTTACTGATCTAGGCGTTTCTTGCCCAGCCCGACAGTGAGAGGACCATCACAGGGCCGGGTGTGGCATAGTGAGCAAAGCACTTGCTGTGCAGCATAAGGTCCTGAGCTTGGATCCCCAGAACTGACACAAAGCCTGGCTACAGGGGCAGACACCTGTACCCCCAAGTCTGTTATGAGCTGGGAAGAAGAGACTAGAATTCATGGATGCTCTCACACTACCTAGCCTCTATTTTCTTATTTGTTTGTTTCCCCCCTAACCTATATTTATTTGTTTGTTTTCCACCTAACCTCTTATACACTGAAACAAACAACACAAGGGGACTCTGTCTTAAACAGGTGTTAGGTATGGACTGGCATTGTCTTCTTACAGCCACAGATGCAACCAGGCCTATGTGTATACCTCTCCAGGTGTGTGTATTTTCATATGTGTATGTGTGTGTGCGCACACACACGAGCGTGCACACACACACACACACACACACACACACACGCGCGCGCACGCGCATGCACACATGCACAATTAACCACTACACTGCTTTATATTTGCCAGTTCCAGGAGGGCACATTTGGAACCAACCCCATGTAAGTGCAGTGAACCCCATGCTGCATGTGAAATCAACAGACAGCAGCAGGCCTTAGCTTTGGGGCATAGAAGGTGTGAGTGGGCAGGTAGAGAGCTGTCCCCTCTGCTATAAAGGAGGGACACTGTACCCAGAGCTCAGCCCAGACTTGAGTGAGATCCAAGGGAAATGGGGATCTCATTCAGGAAGAAGGTGGAAGGACAGTTCTGTATACGAAAGGATAGTGTACTTTCTGTCTTCCGGCCTCACCAGCAGGGAGAACTCAGAGGCAATCACCCAGAGCTAGGCATCTGGCTGCCAAGCCTCTGAAACATTCTCTAGAGTAATGAGTAATTAGCAGAGTCTCTTTACTGAAAGGAACCGAGGATGTGCGTCGGTTCTGAGCGAAGTGATGGATCCAGGCCGGCACTTACAGCAGGCTCTGCACAAGTGGGGAGGCAATTACAACCAATGTTCTTCAAGCCTCAAGGGTGCCCACACCAGGTGACCAACCATCTGTGCAGTTAGGCTGACCAGGGAGGCCGGAGCTCTGCCAGCCACTCAGAACAGAGTGAATGGAAAACAGGGGTGGAGGACATCGCCTCTGTGAGGAGGGTGAGCCAGGGCAGGAAGCAGTCCCTGCCCATGGGGCCTAGTGAGGTGGAGGAAAGAGACATCCGGTGTGCTCTGGAACCAGCAAGGCTGCTCACGGGGAACTGAGGCTATGCAGGACCTCCACATAAAGCAATGCCTCAGGCACACCGTCCCACCTCTCACTTGTGTGTCCCCTTGGCTGATGCTGCTTGGAGGTTGGTCCCTGAGGTGACACAGAGCAGGGCAGAGTGTAAAGGATCTGGGAGCAGAGAGGCACAGCGCTGACACATCATCACGGCACAGAAGAGCAAGCTACACAGCTTACAAGCCCAGCTCAGGTCTGCAGAACACAGTAGCTTTATCGCTGACCATCACAGAAGCCATCTAGGAACATGGGACTACGTGCTGGGAGATCCTGGGGCTCACAGACTGCTGCGACAAGTCTGTAAGGGAGATGGTCCCCATTTCATGCCGGAATGTCACGTAGCTTGCCTAAGGACTCAGCCACTGGATGGCAAGGTTTGAGTTGGAGGTCAGGCCTCTTTGTTTATTTATTTTCGTGTGTATGCCTTGGCATCCATGTTCAGGCCAGAGGGTAACTTGTGAAAGCCAGTGCCTTCTTTCTCCCATGGTGGGGACCAAAGGCAGGTAAGGGAGCCTTCACCCACCAAAGCTTCTCACTGGCCCCGGAAACTTTGCTTAGAAGTAGCTCTTCCTGGGTGGAGGGGAGGAAGACCCTGGCAGTTTCACAATCCTTTGCAAATTGATCATGGTTTGTGGGTATTACGGTAGCTGAGCTGTGAGATGTTGAGTTTTTGCTTCGTGATTTGGTGCAGCAAATTCTGCTCATGTTCAGCATGTTCTTTTACTGGCATCATTAGACCCCAGTGGTCATATTGGCTGTTGTTTTGGCCACCTACCGAAGGTGGGCAGACCTCTCTTGTCAGTCCAGTAAGGTCTAGTCCCCAAAGTGGAAGCTTGTTGGGAATGGAAACCCAACTTCAACAATGATCATTCCATAGTCTTGCTTGTTCATGGTCCTGATGAAGTACTTGTGGAGGGAATACCATTATCTTTCTCATTTGATTTTCCTGATGATAACACTGAACACCTTTTCATAATCATATTATTTATTAGTCGTCTTTTATGAGACATCCATTTGAATCTTTTGTCCATTTTCCCCATTGAGTTGTCTTTTTGTTGAGCCTCCAAAGTTCTTTCTATATTCTAAAATACATTTAAAATTATTTCATTTATTTTTATGTGTGTGAATGTCTTGCCTGCATGTGCATGTGTGAACCCAGTTCATGCCAGGAGCCCTTAGAGGTCAGAGGAGGGAGTCTCTGGACCTGGGATTATGGATGGTTGTAAACTACCATGTGGGTGATGGGAACCAAATCTTAGTCTTCTTCAAGAATGAGTGTTCTTAGCAAGAGTTATCTCCGTATCCCCTGAATGTACATTTTGGGTCACATATATATACATGTATGCATATATATTTGACCCAAAATATAATATATAATATTATTGTTATTAATTATTTAGTCTTTGCTCCTCTGGAAGAAAGCATACCATGTATTTTTAACCAGAAGTATCAACACATGAGCAAATTTAGTGCCAACTCATGTATTTTTATTAATAGAGTCTTAGAAGAAAGGAATTTTTAGTTAGTGTTGATGTTATGTTATGTGAGACACACTCCGTATGTAATTCAGATTTGTCTTGAACTTGAGATCCACCGGCCTTAGCCTCCTGAATGATGAGATTATAGGGTTGTTATCACTGATGTTTTTGTACTGCTGGCACCAACCCCAGATCTTTCCATATACTAGGCCTGCACTCTCTCACCGAGCTACAGTCACTGCCTAATTTTAATGGTCACATGTAGGTTTGTAATTTGTTAAGAGTTTAGTTTGGGCACATAGTATCATAGGTCAATATTTCCTTTTAAGATTTTATTGGTGCATATTCATTGTCTGCAGTAATGGGCTTTCTAAGGACATTTCTTAAAGGCATACATGCTTTGGCCACATTTCCCTTTCCACAGCATTCCACTCTTCCGTTTCATTAGTTCTTTGTTCTTCAAACAGTTTTGATTCTACCTTCATACACGTGTAAATGTATGATTTTTGAGACAGAATCTCATGTAGACCTGGCTGGCTTTGAACTCACAGAGACTACTGGACTACGCTTTCCCAGTGCCAGGATTAAAAGCATAGCTCACCATTCCTGGGCTGCCTTGTTCCTGAAAAAAGGTGTCCTTGTGTAATCCAGCTGGCCTCAAGCTTGAGATCTCCTGCTTTGGTCCCCCGATTTCTAAAATAAAATGTATCTGCCAACTGTGCAGGTGGGGGGGCACACGAGTGGGAGAGCTAGCCTTGCCCCTCCCTCATTGTAGCACTTGGGAGAGAGGACCTGCACCTCACTTAGGGGACACAGGGCCCTGATAGTGAGAACAGGGGCAAGCCAGCCCCCAGGGTGTGAGAGCTGAGGGCCGGCCCAGCCCCCCCACCCCCATGCCTGCAGCACGGGGAGAGTGGGCCCTGCATCTTGCCTGGGCAGCACAGTGGAACTGGCTCAGCAACAGGAGAACTGGGAGAAGGTCCAGTGAGGATCCTGTATTGATGGGGTCAGAAGCAGAAACCTGGAACCAGACCAATGGCTCACTGTAACGAACATTTGCAAGTGAGCATGTGTGGACAGAGGGATGTACTGTGGGTCACACTGTCACACACTACAGCTTCCTCAATGAGATGTCTTCTATGCTGTGTGTGTGTGTTATTTTGTGGTGGAGGTTGCAAGGGGGAAGGGTAGGGATGAGGGATGAGGAGGTGAGCTGGGACTGGGTGCATGATGTGAAACTCATAAAGAATCAATAAGATGTGCCACCATGTCCAGTCATAAGAGTCATGTAAGAAAACAGATGGATGTGGCCTCAAGGCAAACCTGAGTGCCTGAGTTTGATTCTCCAGCACTCACATCCCAGGGGGGCATAGCAGTGCAGTCCCAGTGCTGGGGAGATAAAGATGGCAGAATCCCAGGGGCTTGCTGGCCAGCTGGTCTAGCCGAACCAGTGAGCGCTAGGCTCAGGGAGAGACCCTACCTCAGAAAATCAGAAGACATTTGATGTTGGCTTATGGCCTCCACACAAATATACACACATACACACAAAGTGCATGCACGCTCATACCTACACACAGAAACACCCACACCTACCCATGGTTATTTGCTTGTTTCAGCATCATTTGTCCCCTACTGAATTGCCCTTGCCAATATCAATTGTTATTACATGTATGTCCAATTTTGGACTCTGTATCTATTTTCACTCTAACATCACACCATCTTAACTACTCTAGCTTCTGTGTAAACCATATATACATGTGTGCATGCATGGCTTACGTATTTAGTTAGATAATAGGGAATGAGGCAGTATGGCTTCATTGTCATACTCTCTATATCCAAAATTATTTTGTTTGTCCAACATAATCTCTACATCACTTTTAATCAGTTTTATTTCAGTTTCTAAAAAAACAAACACAGATGGGAGTTTTATTAGATTGCACTAAATCTACAGATTAATTGGGGGAAATCAGCACTATAACCGCAGTGAACCTTTCAGCTGTGAACACAGCGCATCCCTCAGTTGAGCTAATTTCTTTCAGAAGTTCTTGATTTCCTTTGGCAATGCTTTATGCTTTTCAACGCAGCAGCTTATGCATTCTTGGGGACCCACATGGAGACTGAGCTGCCCATGGGCTGCATCTGAGCAGGGGGCTCAGGTCCTGTGCATGCAAGGTCCTTAGTTGATTCAGGGCACATTTGTGGGTTTGTTGTCCCCTCTGGGTCCTTCTATCTCCTCCTTCTTACATAAGATTCCCAGAGCTCTGCCCAAAGTTTGGCTCTGAGTCTTAGCATCTGCTTTGATCCCCTGCTGGGTGGAGTCTTTCAGAGGATATCTATGGCAGGCTCTTCTGTTTTCTCTCTTCAACCACTTCCAGTGTCTATTCTGTTTGCCTTCTGAATGAAAATTAAGCATTCTTTCTAGGGTCCTCCTTGTTGCTTAGCTTCATTAGGTCTATAGATTTTAGTATGTTTATCCTATATTATATGTCTAATATCCACGTATAAGTGAGTATATACCATGTGTGTCTTTCTGCTTCTGGTTTACCTCACTCAAGATTATCTTTTTTAGTTCTATTCATTTGCCTGCAAATTTCACCATTTTCTTGTTCTTAATAGCTGATCAGTATTCCATTGTGTAAATGTACCACAATTTCTGTATCTATTCCTCAATTGAAGGACATCTGGGTTGTTTCGAGATTCTTGCTATTACAAATAAAACTGCTATAAACATAGTTGAGCAAATGTTCTCGTATGGTAGAGCATCGCTCAGGCATATGCCTGGGAGTGTACAGCTGGGTCTTGGGATAGGGCTGTTCCCAGTTGTCTGAGAAAGCACGAGGTTTATTTCCAAAGTGGTTATGCAAGTTTGCGTTCCCACCAGCAATAGAGGAGGGTCCCCCTTTGCCACATGCTCACCAGCACATATTGTCACTTGAGTTTTTGTTCTTAGCCATTCTAATGTGTGTACGATGGAATCTCAGAGTCGTTTTGATTTGCATTTCCCTGATGACTAAGGAAGTTGGGGCAGTTTCTGACATGAACTCAGTTGCCTGCTTTTTGATCACTTCCCTCTGGCAGGGTGGGCTTACTAGGCCACAGAGAAAGAGGATCTGGGCAGTCCTGGTGAGATTTGATAGGCTAGGATCAGATAGTAGGGGAGGTGGACTCTCCCTTTTCAGTGGAGTGGAGGAGGGGATGGGGGGGAAGAGAGAGAGAGAGGGTGGGATCAGGAGGAAAGAGGGGCTACAATCGGGATACAAAGTGAAAAAATTGTAAAAAAAAATAGTAAAATAAAAATTAACAAAGAAAATGTATCCTTAAGTAGTCTTGCTTTGTGGTGTGATAACAAATAAAATGGATTCTAAATTTAGTTTTGAAATGTTTCCTGCTAATCCAATTGGTTCATTATTTACTTTATTTGTGTGTGAGTGGTTTGTCTGCATGTATAGCTGCGCACTTCTTGTGTGCCTGGTGCCTGACGCTGCCAGAGAGGGTGTCAAATTCCCTGGAACTGGAGTTACAGACAGTTGCGAGTGTCCCGAGTTTCTGGGATTCTAAGTGGGTCCTCTGGAAGAGCAGCCAGCCTTCTTAACCACTGAGCCATTGCTCTAGTCCCAGCTCATCAGTAGCTTTTCCCATTAGCTTTGTATCTGTGATTTTGCTAGGTGATTTGCTTTCACAGATGTTTTCTGGATTAATTAAGCGTCTCTGTATAGGGTTAATGCTGACGATCTTAGTTTTTCTTTATTCTTATCTTTTTTCTTTTATCACTTAGTGTGTTAGTTCGGCTCTCTAACACAACATTGATCTGAAGTGGAGAAAAGCTACCATTTCTCTTTTCCGGCATATCAGGGGGAAATTTTCAATCGTCCTGTCCTGAGTATGTGTAGCATTTGCTGTGTGATTTTCCTGGACTATTTCTTAGGCTGAGGAGGCTCCCTCTACTCCTTTTTGCTGACAGGTTCTTACTCTTCAAAACGATAAATAACTGTGTGTTGGATTCTGTCAAATGCTTTTTTTTCTTTCCTGCATGTGTGAATGGCTTAAATAATTTTCCTCCTTATTCATTTAATGTAGCAAATTGTATTGATTTTCACATTTTACACACACCTTGTAAGCCTGCTTAGAGTGCACTGCATTTGTTGATATTTGTTCACAGCTGGTGTCATATGTGTTGATATTTGTCCGCAGCTGGTGTGGAGCTCAGTTTTAGAGCTCGTACTTGGCATGTGTGTGCCCTGGGTTTGGTCCTCAGCACCACACAGACAAAAGAGTGTATGTGTTCAGGTGTGTTTGTGTGTTTAAATATGTTTGGATACTTCTGTGTAAGGGAGTATGTTTTTGTGTGTGTGCAGCAGGCGAGGTTGATGGCAGGAATCTTTTCTTATTTTTGTTTTTTTTGGCTTTTCCTTTAATCTAATTCTTTGAGGCAGGAGCTCACTCACACCAGAAGTCACCCATACTGCCCGTCTTGCTCAGCCTTTTGCTCTAGAGGAGTCCCTTCCCCGTCTCTAAGGCTAAAGTTACAGGTGGGCCTTACACTCTGACCAATCCATCTCCACAGGCCCAGGAGTTTTATTTACTTACTTATTTATTTTATTAATTCAGCAGTACTGGTTTCTCAGGGTCTGGCGGCCCAGACCTGACCGTATGCTCACAGTTTGCCTGAGCTTACAGAGCTAAGTCAAGGCCAGCTTGGGCGTGTAAGGAGACTGTCTCAAGATTGAAAACACATGTTTGAAGTCTGGCAGTGCACCCCAGTGGTAGAGCACTTGCTTGGTTGAGTGGTTTTCTGGGTTCTGTCCTTAGCCTAGTAACACACAGATATACACACACTCACATACACACACACTTACATATACACACACACTCACATACACAGCCACACAATACACACTCACATACCACATATATCCACGCTCATTCACACTCATACCCACACACACATACACACAGAGAATATTTTCTTTCATACTCATGAAAGATGCTGACTTGTTTGTAGTCCCTTTGTTAATTTTGTGTTAACATTTTTGCTAGAATTTACCAGTGTCATAATCCTCTCAGTGTGCAATTTTCTCCAGCAGGAGTTGTGTTCAATTTTTCAAGACTTTTAAAGCTTATTTTAATGTTACCTGTCTGGATGTTTTGCCTGCGTGTATGTGTGCATAACATGTGTGTGCAGGACCTGCAGAGTCCTGAAGAGGGTGTCAGAGCCTCTAGAACTGGAGTTAGTGACAGTTGTGAGCCCAAGGTTTATCGGTTTAAATAAAAGGGTGACAGAGAAATCGCATCTCTTCTTTAGTGTTGAAAACCTCTTGTATGTCCAGGAATGTTTCCATTTCACACATGTTGTTGAATTTATAGGCATGAAGTAAATGAAATTTCCTCATTATTTCTTTAGTCTTTGTAGGATCTATACTGTTTCTTCTGTCATCTGTCTCCACGATTCATTTTTTTTTCCTTTTTCTTCATTGAAGATAGCCAGAGGTTCATCAGTTTTGTCAATATCTGAATTGAAAACTCTTGATTTCACTGCTTTCCTCCACTATTTATTGGTTTTAATGATTTCTACTCCTATAGCTATTTTTCTTTCTTTAGTTTTGAGATTAATTAGCTTATCCTTAAATTAGAAGCTTATAAATGACTAATTTGCTGATTTTTCTTTTCTGATATATGTATCAACACTGTGAAATTTCTTTAAAAGCCGTTTCAACTCTATGCTATCCTGATTTTGATACTTTAAAAATATCATTTGGTTTGATTTTTTATTTTTACTAATCCGTAGACATTTAAAAACATGTGATAGTTAATGTTTAAGTAGTTGGAAATTTTCTGGGTATCTGCTGTATTATAGTTTGATTTCATTTCAGTAAAAGAACATGTTTTAAAATTCTTGGTTCTTTCATATTTTTGATATTTTTGATGACCTTTGATATATTATTCCTTTATTTGGTATGTGAATTTTTGTGTAAGTAAACCCCCTTCTCATCCAGTAATGTGCTTGTTGTATGAACATGAGGACCGAGTTTAGATCCCTAGCACTCATTAAAAAATAAAAGAAAAAACAAGCAGAGAGTGCAAATCTGCGATCTCAGAACAAGAGATGCTGAGGCAGGAAGAGCTCTGGAGCTTGCGGGCAGTCGTGCTAGACAGTATGCTCTAGGTTCAAGGAAGTATCCTGTCTCAAAATTAAGGTGGAGAGTAACTGAGAAAGACACCCAACACTCGCTTCAGTTGAACACACAAACACACACACACACACACACACACACACACACGGCCCAATGCAGCTTCAGCTTTGATCACACTCTACTCTTAAACACTATATCATGGCTATATAGCATATTAATCTTGGAACGGAACACTTTGCTTCCTCTTCTGCTTTCTGTTGTATATCTTACTAGGATATAGATTGTAAACCTTCAAGCATGGAATCATCATTTTTCTTAGTTAATTATATTTTAAAGAAATTAAATATGAAAAAACATATTTCATATTAATCCACATGTTTACTTGTCTGTTCCTCCTCATTCCTTCATGCATGTCTGAATTTGTCTAGTGCCCCATTTCTTCAGTTTGAAGGAATCTTAAAATCATTTTTTGGTAATGCAGGTCTGTGGGCTGTAAATTTTCTAAACCCCACTTTTTGTTTAAAAACATGAAGATGTCTTTATTTGATCTCCTCTTTTTAATGGAGATTTCTACTGGATATAAATTTATACTTTGATAGTTTATTTGTCATTGATCATCTGTCAATCAGCAGTTTATCTATCTACCAATGTCACTCAACATATTTATTTATATCTACTCACCTGCCAGTCATCTGTTCCCAACTGTCCGTCCGTCTGTCCAAAAACTGTCCGTCCGTCTGTCCAAAAACTGTCCGTCCGTCTGTCCGTCCATGCATGCAGTCTGTCTATGTCAGGCACTGCTACACTTCTCACTGTCATGCTTTTTTTTCTTGTGGGAAATCACAGCCCTTTTTCTGCAAGTTTCTCTACTTTGTATGTTCTTCTCTTTCTTTATTGGATTTCAGCAATTTTATTAGGAGGTAACATAGTTACATCTTATTTATTGCTTCCATTTGGGATTCATTGAGAATTCCTGGCTCTGTAGACTTAAATTCACGTAAAATCTATACAATTCCAGGCAACATTTCTTCATGTGTGCCTTCCTTCTCAGATTCTGATGATCCAATTACATGTGTGTAGATCTCTGTGTAGATCACATGTTGTGAGCTCCTGTTTCTAGCCTCCCTCTTCTGTCTCTTTGTGTCAGATGATGTGGTTTCTCATGCTCCGCCTTCCAGCTCCACGAGCTTCCTTCTACTATGTCTAATATGCTTCTGAAATCATCCAGTGCACTTTTCATTTGAAATATTATACTTTTTATTTTAACGCTTTCATTTGGTTCTACTCTCTAGTTTTTTTTTCTCATTGTACTAATGTTTTTATTTAGATTTTTGGAGCTATTTTTGTAATTGCTTTAAAGGTCTTCTCTGCTAATACTATCATTGATACCTTAGTGAATCTATTTGTGTTTTGGCCTATTTTTTCCTAGTTCTTTGTGGCATTTTTTGCTTCTTTTTGACTGTAATATTTGATGGAATGTTAGACATATTATTATGCTGTTTGGCTGTGGATATTTTGTCTTCTAGAAAGTGTCGTATTTCATTCTTTGGGTGGTTTATGAACTTGGAGCAATAATAGTGCTATCCTGTTGTTTTCAGTTTGTTAGGGTGTACCAAGATAGCTTAAAACTAGCCTTGGGCTTGTTCAGCTCTGAAGGTGTAAGCTTTTTCTATTTCTCTGGGACATCTTGGATACTGAAGGCTGTTTAGCCAGCCTGGTTAGTTAGCACCTGAATATCTCCTGCTCCTCTAGAAATGTGGACGGTTTTCTAGCCCTGCAAATTCTTTGTCTAGCTGTGTGGAGTATATTTTACACATTTTAGTATTTATACAAAATTTGTGGCATGGCTGTGGCATCTTCTGGGACAGTACTCTGTGTGGTTTCTTCTTTTCTAGAGTTCTGTTTCCTAAGTGTTAGCTATCTTAATCTCCAAACTTCCATCTCTTCCACTAGCTCAGCTGTAATGAAAACAATGTTTGCCCATACTTTCTCTTCAGAGCATATAAATCTTTTGCCTTTTGAGAAGTGTCTGAAAGTCTGGGCTAGAGTCATAGCTCAGCAGTTACCAGCGACTGCTGCTGTTGCAGAGGACCAAAGTTCAGTTTCCATCCCCAAGTTTGGCCTGTTCAACACACACACACACACACACAGACACACACATACACACACACACATTTAAAAAGTGTCTGAAAGGTAGACATCTCAAGTATACATGATTTGTGTTTCCTTCTCTCAAGGGGGTCGGTCTTATAATACCTGTCTTCTAGTATGAGAAAATAATTTCAATCCAGCTAATTGTTGATGGCTGTGAAGTAGAGGCCTACTTTAAAACACCTGTGTAAGAAAGCGCCAAATTGGTTTCCAGAGTGGTTGTACAAGTTTGCATTCCCACCAGCAATGGAGGAGGGTTCCTCTTTCTCCACAACCTCTCCAGCATGCGTTGTCACTAGAGTTTTTGATCTTAGCCATTCTGGTGGGTG
>CM053762.1:68839931-69054415 GCA_028658305.1 Pachyuromys duprasi
TTGCTCAACCATGTTTGTAGCAGCTTTATTTGTAATACCCAGAAGCTGGAAACAACCCAGATACCCCTCAACTGAATAATGGATACTGAAATTGTGGTACATCTACACAATGGAATATTACTCAGCAATAAAAAACAAGGATATCATGAAATTTGCAGGTAAATGGTGGGAACTGGAAAGGATCATCCTGAGTGAGCTATCCCAGATAGCAGAAAGACACATACGGTATATACTCACTCATATAGACATATAATATAGGATAAACCTACTAAGATCTGTACACCTAAAGAAACTAATCAAGAGGGAGGACTCTTGCTAAAATGCTCAATCCCTAGTCAGAAAGGCAAAGCAGATGGACATCAGAAGAAGAAAACAGGAAAGAAGTTAGGAGCCTGTCACAGAGGGCCTCTGAAAGGCTCTTCTCTGCAAAATATCAAAGCAGATGCTGAGACTTATGGCCAATTGTTGGGCAGAATGCATGAAATCTTATGAGAGATGTGGGAAATAATAAGATAGGGAGAAGACAGGAGCTCCACAAGGAGAGCAACAGAACTAAAAATCTGAGCACAGGGGTCTTTCCTGAGACTGATACTCCAAGCAACTACCATGCATGGAGAAAACCTAGAACCCCTGCACAGATGTAACCCATGGCAGTTCAGTGTCCAAGTGGGTTCCATAGTAATGGGAACAGGGACTGCCTCTGACATGAACTGATTGGCCTGCTCTTTGATCACCTCATCTTGATGGGGGAGCAGCCTTACCAGGCCACAGAGAAAGACAATGCAGCCAGTCCTGATGAGAGCTGATAGACTAGGATTAGAAGGAAGGAGAAAGACCTCCCTTATTAGTGGACTTGGGGAGGGGTATGTGTGGAGAAGGGGGATGGAAGGTAGGACTGGTAGGGGAGGAGGGAGGGGTTTATGGGGGGATAAAAAGTGAGTAAAGTGTAATTAATAAAAATTAAAATTAAAAAATCATTTGGAATAAAAAAAGAATGCAGGAAGTCATGCTGTTCAACTTGGGCACGCCAAGAGCTCGCTCTCTGTGGGAGCAAACTAGTGGTGGCTGGAAGGCTTACAGGTGGCTGAGGTGATGCCATTTGCAAAAGAAGGTGACAAGCTGAATGGGACATAGAGCTTCAGCCCTTCCCTCTCCCCATAGCACCCCAGAGTCACTTGGTGCCATCCCATACAGTCAGCTGACTGGGGGTAAGTTTGTGAATCAGTGGCCCCTGTTGGAAAGTGCTCCTTGGGAGTCTTTGGTATGTAGAATGTCACTATTGAGACCCAAGATGGCAGGATGTAACTGAGGAATCACACACACGCTGTTTGAATCCCATTTTGCCTCTTCTTGAATGTTTTCAAATTTAGCAATATAATGCCTTTTGAACATCCAATGCCTTTACATAGTTTGAGTTCCAAACCACAGCTAGTCCTGGGTGGGTGGATGTGCTGGGGAGCTGACCTTGCACATGCTAGGCAAGTATTCAACCACTGAACTGCAGCCTTACAATGTCAGTTCATGTTTGAGAGTCTCACTAAATTACCAGGCTGTCCCTGAACTCACTCTGCAGCCAAGACTGGCTTTGAACTTAAGGTTTTTCTGCCCAAGTTTTCAAGTGGCTAGAAGTACAGTCCTGCACCATTAGTTTAGGCTCTGATGAAACCTCTTTTTTTTTTTCTTTTTGTCTCAGTTGCCCAGACCTCTCTGCTGAGAAGGCATCTGTAAAAAAAGGCCACTGTGCTTGCATCTTAGAGATACCTCAGGGATTAAAATGTATAAGCAAGCAAATGTCCATAGGGGTTACATCAGGAATTATAACAACAAGCAAATGTTGCTGTTGATTCTTATGTTCTCCAGTGTTATGGCAAGACCTTAGTTATTCTATAAGTTTTCAAGTTAGATTGCCACTTGGGTATATTTTCTTTTTCTTCTTTGAAAGTAGACTAGCTTGTAGCTCCCATTACCAGGAGTCTTAGCTAGGGCCACCCCGTAGATTCCTGGGTGTTCCCACAGCACCGGGTTTCATTGCTCCTGAAATGACTCCCAATTCCAGGACTCTCCCAGTACCTCCCTCCGTCCTCCCACCCGGTGATTCCTCCCGCTCAGTCCTCACCTGCTCCCAGTCCTCCTGTGACGTCATCTATTCTGTTTCCCCTTCCTCCTGTGGTATCTATTCTATTTCCTCTCCCAGTCCTACTGTGGTATCTATTCTATTTCACCTTCCCACAGAGATTCTTCTTGTTACTTACTGTCTCTGGGTCTGTGAATTGTAGATGATTAGCCTTTACTTTACAGCTAACATCCACGTATAAGGGAGTACACAGAGTCAGCTAACCTGCCACAGGAGCTCACAGAGACTGAACCAACAATCAGGGAGCCTGCCCAGGTCCTCTGCATGTCTGCAGGTCATGTAGGTGGGTCTTTTTGTGGAACTCCTAGCGGTGGGAGCAGGTGCTCTCTCTGACTCTTTTGCCTCTGCTTGGGACCCATTCATACTGGGTTAAGGTAAGGAGAGGTGCCCAGTCTTGTTACAACTTGAGATGCCGTGTTTGATTCCTATCTTTGGGAGGCCTGTCCTTTTCTGAAGGACATAGAGGAGGGGACCTGAAAGAGAAAGGAGGTGGAGGAGGGGCTTGGAAGAGAGGAAAACTGCAGTCCGGATGTAATGAACGAGATAAGAACAAAGTAGAAAACTTTAAAATGTATTTATTTTTAAAAAGTATTTCATCCATTCACTGACAGCTTTATTCGAGTAAGCATTGTATCTTGATCATCTCACCTCTACCGCCCCCTCTCACTGCCCTCCTGCATTCCCAACTTGCTGCCCTCTCTCCTATTTTATTCTTGGAGCCCACTGAGTTCAATTAGTGCTGTCCGTTGGAATATTGACTGATCTGGATCCTGTGCAGGTGACCACAGCTGCTGCCAGGGCTCACAAATGCAATGGCTCATCACATCCAGAATGCAGCATTTCCCAGGACCCTCCCAACCTCTGGCTCTTGACTCCACCTCTCTCCCATGATATTCAGTAAAGTAAAGGAAATGGGTATGTTTCTGTCTCCCTCTCTCCCACTCTCCTCCCTTCCTCGCTCCAACTCCTCCCCTTCCTCCCTCCAACTCTCCCCCTTCCTCCCTCCAACTCTGCCCCTCTTCCTCCCTCCCACTCTACCCCTTAATCCTTCCCACTCTCCCTCTCTCCCCTCTCCCTCCCTCCCAGTCTTCCTCTCTCCCTTCACCTCTCTCTTCAACTCTCCCTCCCCCTTTTCCTCCCACTCTCCCTCTCTTCTGCCCACTCTCCCTCCTTGTCTCCCTCTTTCCCACTCTGCCTCTCTCCCTCCCAGTCTCCTTCCCTCTCTTCCTCCTACTCTCCCCCTCTTCCTCCCACTCTCACTCTCTCCCTGCATTCCTTTCATTTTTTGAGAATGGAAGGAAAGGTCTCATTATGTATTTCTGGCTGCCCTGGAACTCATTACATGACCAGGCTAGTGTTGAACTTACAAAGATAAGCTTGCCTCTCCCTCCCAAGTGATAGGTTTAAAGGCATGCACCATCACTCAGGTAACATTTTCATTTCTGCTTAGAGAGACCTGACTTACATGTTTCATTACAGCTGCATGGTATTCTACTGCACAGAAGAACATCCACACACATGTATATACTACATCATACGTGTAGACATGCATCATACATACTTAGCTAGGACCACCAGAGTTGCCCACATAGGAGCTTTTACAGGAAGCTGCAAAGGCTGTCCGTGTTTCTTATTGTGGTAAGAGCTTTCTGTTTGGTAGGGGCTGTAGTCACAGAAGGCTGGCCAGTAGGGATGGAGATAGGGCTCAGCAAGTAAGATGCTGGCACTGTTACTGAAGGCCTAGGTTTGGTTCCCAGCACCCACATGGCAGCTATCAACTACTGGCAGCTCCAGTTCCAGGAGATACAGTTCCTACTTGGACACACAGGCACGCACATGGACAAAATCTTTAGAGAAAAGTCTGACCACAGGCCTTGGAGAGCCATTACGGGGACTGCCCTGGGGACAGTGTCCTTCCTGGGGAGCATCTGCGAGTGATGAGAAGGAGCTGGTGTCTACATAAGGGAGAGTCTCTAGTTCCTTCGGACCCCTGGGGGCTCCTGGGTGGCCCTGGATCACATGCAGGGCAAGCTGCTCCTGCTTGTGGGCTCTGAGAAGTTATGACTGGCTGAAGTCTGTGGGGTGGTGGAGTAGCTTAAAGCGACACCTCTTATGGATAAGGTTCTGTCCTTGCGGACTCTGGAATTGTCTTATCCTCACAGCTTGGCAAGGCCTTTACATCTGGCAGCTGTGTCAGTCACTGATGTTTTTGTAGTTGTCTAATGAGGTCAAATTCAGGGGAATCATGGCAGAGGAGGCATGTGAGGCAGAACTGTTGGTTCTTTGACTGAAGAGAGAGTCCAGTACATGAGAACAACACAAGTCAGTCAACATGGAGAGAAACTGAGGCCATTTCAAACCAGAAGATGAGTAGGCAGGAATGGAGTTTTGCTTGTGTCCTTGAAATACAGGCAGGGAGGGATCAGGATTTTTGACATCATACAAACCTATGTCTAAAATGCTGGGATGAGCACGGAGTGACAACCTCTGCAGGTCTGAGCTTCTCATCTGTCCAGTGGGGACAGTAGGGTCACCAGCATGTACCTGGCAGGGTTTCTGGTTGCTATGGAGGAGTGTGAGTCCCTGAAGAGCAAGCCACCTGCTTGCATTCCTCCCCCTTGCATACAAAGACGAAACGAAGATAAATTCAAGTCTCTTCTCAGCATGTGAAGTAAACCCCACACTCAGAAGCTTGGTAACTATGCAGCTGGGATGTCAGCAAGGAAAACCTAAAAGCCCCTCAAGTTTGTCATTTGGGTGTGTATATATGTGTGCAAAAAGAGGCTGAGTGGAAAATGGTTTGGCTTCTTCATTCTAAGCACAGATTGCTCTAGGTACCCATTCGTAAGTCTCCCTTTTTCTAATGATTTACTTTAAGGCTGACAATAACAGCAAGCCAATGCTTAATTGTCTTTCTATAAAACACTCAAAGTATTACACTAGCAGGTCTCATTAGCTAAAACAGAAACGCTGCTTAGAAATCCATGAGGTGATGCTTGTTAATGAACGATGCAAATGATTCTCCTAACTGCTCAAAGATTAATAATAGACAGCTCGAACAAACAAGTTTCCAGTCCCCAGGGGGCATGGAGACACTGGATCATAATTAGATGAAGGGGCAGGGCAGCATTCCTGTTTGTGTGGGTCTGCGCTTTCCTTTGTCCCCAGGTCTGCAGAAGGCGGGAAAACTCCGCCTGACTCTCATTCTGGGGAAGGACCCTTCCAGCCCAATGGAAGTAATCTCTGGGTGGTTCCACGATTCCAGGTTCTGCCCCCACCCCCACAGGCACCCTGGGGGCAAAGTGATGCTGTCAATAGGTCCCCCGAGAACCAAGCTTAGTCATTATTTTTATCCACGGTGTAGTTCTGAAATAGAGCAGAGAGTAAAGGTTAGGTGTGGCAGGTGAGTATTTTCAGTCACTACTGTGATAAAATCAACCTGGTTCTTGGAATGGTACAATTTTGGAAAATTAAATATAGAGTGATCGTTGGACAGAGAATTCATTTTGGGTATGCATTCCCCTTGCCCTCTGAGACAAGCCTGTGCCAGAGATGTAAGCAGATACACATGAGCTCATGTTTACAACACTAGCCAACAGGTAAAAATGACACAAATGTGCAAAAAAGAAAAAAGGGAATATCACTCAGCCTGCAAGAAGAAAATTCTGATACCCAAGCACTGTAGGTGAAGCTGGGGGGCATCTGCTAAGAGTCTGTGCTGTGTCACATATGAGGGGCTTTCTGTTCTAAGGAAATGGAAGTAGAAGGTAAAAGGCCACACATCTCAGAGAAGAGAAATCACACACATTCATATAGACGCTTGTACACACGAGGAAGAAAACACAAGGGTGAAAACACTCTCTTTTTCTGAGAAGCTAGGATGTGGGAGAGGGAGTGAAAATCCTTTTTGTCATCTGTGCATTTACACATGTGTGCACTTCTGTAGGTGTGTGTACCTAGGTCTTAAGTGTCTCTCCTCAGGGCTCTCCACCTTCTGTTTATGTTTTTGAGGCAGGTCTCTCTGGACTGGAATTCTCCACATAGGCTAGGCTGGGTGGCCCCCATGTCCCTGCCTCCGCAGAGCTACAGTCACAGCCATGTACCATCACACTCTGATTTTAGAAATTCTTTCTCCTGCTCTCGAAATGATCTCGAAGTAATTGTACACATCACCCTATCACTTCTTTGACTGCACGTATTACTAAGTTCTTCCCCCAGGCAACCCTGGAAGGGTGGGTGGCAGCATGATACTTGTCCATTTTAAAGCTGAGAAAACGGGGGCTCAGCGAGATGAAGTCTCGCTCCCAGGGGTCCTCCATGGCAGCATTGGAGCTCAATTGGTGTGCATTCCCTGCAGTGTGTGCATGCTCAAATACACAACCACAAACACTTTCAGAGTACCTATTAGGTACTTACACTTTTCCCACAAGGTTTCCCTGGATTCTCATTGTGATCCCCGGAAGTGGTTAATGTCACCATCCTGGTTTCACAGATGGTGGGCATGGATTCTTAGAGAGCTGAAGCAGTGGACCAGAGCCCTTCAATGAAGAAATGGCAGAGCCAGGGTTTCAAGTCAGGTAGGTCCCCTTGAGGCCAGCTGCGTATTCTTGTGCTGTGTGCTATGTGCCAGGCCTACCTGTGGACCAGCCAGAGTGCTTGGCTCCCCCTGTCACTGCCACGGTCCTTCTGCCAGGGCAAGACGGACACTAAGACCTGCCCCAGCTATAGCTGGAAAAGCTGAAGCCCCCTTGGGAAAGGGCCACACAGATGCCATAGCCAGGACCTGGCCATGCTGTTGCCATCACAGTGGCTCGTGCTCGACTCTGGGTCACTCTGGGGAGAGGTGGGCTTGAAAGGGACCCCCAGCCCCAGAAGTTTCAATTGTGAGCTCAGAAATTGGATTTGGCGACTCTTACCAGCGTCTTCAGAGTTGATCCACAAGCCCCCAGGCTCCTCTCTCGGAGACATGACTGTGCTTACAGACATTGCTTGTGTTCATAGTTTTGGCAAGGCAGCTCGATCGTGAGTTAGATATAAAAGTGTTCAGGGAAAGACAGTGACACATGATTGAGGAGTCAGGGACACACTCAGTGTAGTGTGGTTTCAGCACAAAATCTAAGCAGCTGCCCTCATTCTTAGAGGAGAAGGTGGAGGGAAAGGGAAAATGGGCTCATTGTCATTTTGTTCTTGTATGGATTAAAAATACACATGATGCTCTTGGATCTGGGTCTTGGAATATGTGAATAAGTCAGCTCCGGAGGCAGGGTCTTTACCCCTGGTGTGTGCCTGTTCCTGTGGGGAAGCCAGGCGGCAACATCGTGTACCTTCTCAGTCACTCTTCACCGTAATTTTTGAGATAGCTCACAGTAAGCCTGAACTTCCTGATTCAGCTACACTGATGGTTAGCAAGCCCTAGGGATGCTTCTGCATATGAGTTAGTGGGGCTGCTGGGGTATGTGGTGGTTCTTTTTTATTTTATTTTCACCCTTGCACTCTTCCAGCTCAGGAGTCTCCATGGGTCATGGCTCTTAGGTCATGCTGGGTGGAGCTGACGGCAGTTTGAGTTCACTGAATATACTGAGCGCGCAATATGAAGCCTGGGGGCTCCGATCCCAGCCTAGCAATCATCACCACAAATGCCCTCTGGTTACCGCAATTCAGAAACCCTCCCCGAGTCACCTAAGCTGCTTGCTGATAGCTCTCCCACCCATGTTCCCTAAACCATCTTCCGCTGTAACTCACAGTGAGGAGTATTTTCCGGAATGGCCTGGAAAACATAGACATCCACCCATGCTCCCAGATCACATGTGTGCACCCACAGTTTTCATGTGTGCACACAGGCGCTCACACAGGCACACACCCAAGCACAAACAGATGAGCATGCTGGGTTAGCAGTGTCCAGGAGCCCCAGGAGGCAGGACCCCTGGCAAGGGTCCTGTGCAGAGCCCTCCCCAAATGTCACACCTAGCCACGGTGGGTGAAGGAGACAGAAGGCGGCCATGAGGATCCTCAGCCTCACAGTAATTCTACTCTAATGCAGAAGGGACAAGATGACGAGGGACTTTTTCTAGGGCTTACACAGGGTTGGCGCCCCGATGGGGCCCTTTGGGTGCAGTGGTGCTGGAGTGTGGTGTTATGGCTGGGAGAGCCCGAAGAAATGGCCTCATTGTTTCAAACACAACCCTGGAGTCACACCTGCTGGAAGAGCAGCCAATGGGATGCTGCTCTGAGGGGTTGCCAGTATCAGTCTGAGCAGCCGAGGAGAGATGGGATGGGTGCTGATCGGTGTGGCCGACCAACTGGACACTGAACGGCACATGTGCATCAGACACTGCTCACCCACATGCTGGTAGACATACAGTGCACTGACCAGGAGCACCAGTTCACCACAGCTCACCATAGCTCACAGACTGGGAGCACCAGCTCACCACAGCACACAGACCAGGAGCACCAGCTCACCACATCACACAGACCAGGAGCACTATCTCATCATAGCTCACAGACTGGGAGCACTGGATAAAGGTGCAATTTGCTCCTGGGATTATGTCCTCCATCAGAATACATATCTGGTGAACAAAAATCAGGCTGGAGGATCAGACTGAGCCAAAACAACCTGCTGGCCATTCCCCTTGTCTCTGTACACACATGAAGGCTGAAATAAAAACATCCTACAACAATACTTACCTTTGCTTTTTGCATTGATCTAGTTCATTCCCACCCCACCTCACCCCACCCTACCTCACCCCTCCCCACCCCACTCCACTCCACCTCATCCTACCCCACACCATCCCACTCCATCCTTTCAAGAGATGCTGGTCTAGAGGCTGGAGAAGTGGCTTAGCAGTTAAGTGCACTTACTGCTCTTCCAAAGGACTTGGCATCCACATAGCATCTTAACAACTGTCTATAACTCTAGACCTAGGGCTCTAGCCATCTTCTGGCTTCCATGGGGCACTGCATGCATGTGGTCCACAGACATACATCTAGGCAAACACGTGTTTACTGCTCATGCAAAGGATCTGGTTCTGGTCCCAGAAGCCATATGGCAGCTTCTAACCTTCTGTAACTCCAGTTCCAGGGACCCAACACCCTCTTCTGGCTTCTGTGAGCACATGGTGCAGATAAATTCACACCGGTACACATACATATCATTTTTTTTTAATCTAAAAATGAAACAGGACTGATGTGTACCTGTCTCATGAGTGTACTGCTGGCCCTGACTGTGGAGTCTCCAGAACCTGATGATCAGGTATAGTAGTGCTTTCTTGGCACATGATGGATTTCAGCTTGGTGCTGCTCTCTGTCTACATTCTGGCTTCTTAGAAGAGTCCTGGCTGCTGGAAGTGGTCCACATCTGTGTGGCATTACCAAGCCTTTGGCGTTAGAGGATCTGGGTTCAAATCTGAGTTCCATCAGAGATGACATGAGCTTCAGGCTTCTTGTTGGCATTATGGGACAGTTTCCAGACACAGATTTAAATCTGTGTCACAGAGGAGGAGTCAGGAGGACACACGACAGATCCTGTCTGGTCCCCAAGGTCTTGCAGCACTTACTCCCTGAGAGTATCAGGAGATGTGTGGCTTCCTAGTCAGTTGTTGGTAACTCATGGGCTGTCTGGTATTCAAGGGGGAAGTCAGACACTTCAGATTTTCTAGACAGTGCACCAAATGCCAACTTTACATGCCATGGACGGACACTTGGAGGAAGGAGAGCCAGGTACGCGAACCTTCTCCTTGTTGTACATCCAGAGGAAAAGTTGGAGTGGTCAATGCTGTTTGCCAAGGGTGACACACAAGGAGAGAGGCCCCGAAAGCTGGGTGTAGAGTGGGATCCAGTAGGTCCTGGGAGAGAACAGATCTGCCCCACACCTCAGTCCTTTGGCATATTTAGCTACCTATCCAAGGCTGATGGTCACCTCTCATTCTTAGCTCTGGGGTCCATGGCCTCCTCACAGTCCCTAGCCGTCATTCAGTTCAGTGGCAATGGAGTCACGGTGGCTGTCACCGGCCACATCTTAGAGGAGGGCAGCATGTCACATCTGCAGCACTTCATCTGGCAGTCTGGTTTTCAGGTCCCACCTGAAGACTTCTCGCCTACAGACATCCCTGGTCATCCTGGTCTAGACAGTGGTGTGCTCAGGGACTCCACTGCTCACTGCTTCCCTAGCTCAGTCTTTCCTACACTTTTAGGGATTCCTTCTGAGCTTAGGGGGCCCTTGGATGACACAGATGCTCAGGATTGGGGCCTGGCATCAGGTGAGTGCTGACTCCATTCATGTGCAATGAGAGGCGCATGAATCTCTTTGAAGCCACTTTCCAACTTCCTGTGCTTTGCAGGCTGTGGTGAGCTTACTACCTTTGGAAAAGGCTACTTAGTTAGGTGGAAACCAAATGCAAGGCTGGATCAGATACTGTGTTGGCTAGTTTATGTCAGCTTGGCAAAGGTAAAGTCTGAGAGGAGGGAGCCTCAGTTAAGAAAATACTTAGAGATTGATGAAGCTATAGCAAGCCTTGTAGGCCATTTTCTTAGTTAGTGGTTGATGCAGGAGGGCCTAGCTCACGATGGGTGGGGCCATCCCTGGGTTGCTGGTCCTGGGTGCTGTGAGAAAGCAGACTGAGCTAACAAGCCAGTGAGCAGCACCCTCCATGGCCTCTGCATCAGCTCCTGCTCCAGGTCCCTGCCCTGCCTGAGTCCCTGTCCTGACTTCCTCATATGATGAATGGTAATATGGAAATGTAAGCCAAACAAACCCTTTCCTCCCCAAGTGGGTTTTAGTCATGGTGTTTCATCATAGCAATACTTTAAGTATGTACACTTATGCATGCATGTGCACACACACACAGTTGTGTGCATGCCGTAGTGCACATGTGGAGGTGAGAGAGCAGCCTTGTGTACTGGTCTTTGACACCTAGCTCATTTCAGAAGGAAGCTCTCGATATCCTCAGGCGAGCTGGCTTTTAGTCTCGATATCCACAGGCAGCTAGCTTTCAGTCTCAATACCCTCAGGCTAGCTGGCTTTCAGCTCTCGATACCCGCAGGCGAGCTGGCTTCCTGGCCTCCTGTCTCCAGCCCCATTCTCACAGGAATGCTGGGATTACAGACATGGCCCCTGCATTTCCTTTATGTGGGCTCTGGGGGTTTGAAATCAGGTCCTCATTCCTGCACATTGAGTGCGTCACTCACTGAGCCATCTTCCCAGGCACCACTTCCAGAATTTTCCCAGTGTATGCGAAGCTCTGAGCACAGCTGGCATCACCAAACGGTTAGTGCTTGTTGGGCGTGGGGGTGGTTGTCATTTGCTTTGGAAACAAAACAAGCCCTTGCCTTGAAGCACTAAGGCCAAGCACCACTGTCCCCAGGTCTGAGCAGAGAACAGCTTTTTTTAAAAAGAGGCTTGACAACGGACCTTGCTGTTTACTCCCTCACTAAACAGACCAATTCGTATTAGACAGTGTATTTGCCCCTCTGCCAGGGCCATCGCCAACAGGGTGGTAAGTAAGGAGGTATTTTCCAAGTGCACAGAGAAATAAGCTGCGCTCCTTCTCTGGCTCAGTGTCTGGGGAGCAGAGCTCTCCCTGCGGCCATCAAGCCCATCCTAGGGGCTGTGGTCCTCCCTCTGCCTGTACACAGATGTGTGTTTTACTCTCTGGCATGACAACCTACCAGGGAAATACAGACAGAAAGCCCCAGAGAGCTCTATAAAACGACATAAACATGCCTATGTCTAAAAGACACAAATGATCAGCAAGGCCTGAGGATCTCCCTGCGGCCTACTTCTTTTTGGAACAGGGTTTGGTTCCTGGAGCAGGAATCGGATGCCAAAGTCTGCATAAGAGACAGCCATGTTTGTGAGCTCAGAGAAAAGGCCTTGTGATGTAACTTGTGTTGACAAATTAACCTAATGAGAATACTTTCCCACTAAGAATTCATTAAGCAAAAATGTGCAAAGATGGTATTTGCTGCCTGTTAACCCTTAATTGGCTCAACACCAAAAACACTTAATTGTGACGTGTGTCACCAAAATCCCTAATGTAGTTAATCACCATTAGATTTACAAAATTATACATCTTAAATGATGATCTATAATTAAAAATTATGTGGGATTATCTTTAGCCCATGTTTTCAAGTGAGCAGCTTTGGCACACTTGAGAAAATGGTGGCAAAGTCAGGGTGAAGAGAGGAGGATTTTGTGTGTCTGTGTGTCACCAAACTCAGGAAAGGGGAGGGAAGTCCTTCCTCAGGAGCTGCCAGACATTTTCCTTTCCAAGTGTACAGAAGAAAGGGCTGAGCCACTGGAGTAAGGCCCTGCTGGTTAGCCGCTGTGTGACCTGGGGTAGGCCTCGTCTTTCTAAGACCAGGGTCATGATTAGGAGGGTGAGAAGAGCTGAATTGGGTTGGGTTTGGGGAAGTTTTGTATTTACAAATAAGCATTTCTCTATGTTTGCCAGCTAACTCCAAATGGGTGTGACAGGAAATGGGTGACCAGTCTCTCACTCCATGTAGCCACATGTCCATTCACCATAGACTCCTAAACGTGCTAGGGATCCTCACTAGAATTCTAGTAACAACAAGAAAGGTGGGGACAATTAGGTTTTTTTTCTGGTTCTTTGCACACCTGCTTTGGAAGGCTCATGGGCATAGGATCTAATTGCCTCCTTCTTCCGGGGTGGTCCCATAGGTAGCGAGACTTTCAGCGTAAGTCACAAACCCCAGAAAGAAGAAGGAAACAATGCTTTCTGTAAGTTAAAAATAAAAAACCCAAACATTCTGAAGATGTACTAATCTGTCTTCCTCTATGCTCTGCAGCATCCATTTCAGTGTTCCATCCAAATTATAGTAGCATTTGGGCTCCCCGGTGGCCAGTCATCAGGTACACAGTGTTAATGATCTATTTTCTGAGGTGCTTGAGCAGTGGTCTCCCCCAGGGACCTGGAAGTCTCAAAGGTATGTGTTCAAAAAACACAGCTGGTGGCAGCACTTGAGAGCCCGGTGGGATTGAACGGGGAGCAGCAGGGAAGGGGAGCAGATAAGCAGCTGACCGAATGGACAGGGCTGCAAGGCAGTCTGTGGCATGAGCCACTGCAGGAAAGAAGTGCAGAGAGAGGCAAGGGCTGTCTGAGTGGAGGTGACATGATACTCAGCTCCGTGCTGGCCTCTCATTGTGACTACAGTCAGGATGGGTGGGAAGTTACAGGCTTGGGTTTCCCTCAGCCGTATGGGTTGCCCTGCTGGGCCCCACAGAACCTTCCATTCACTTCCTCCCCCTCCACTGTGGCTGGGTCATCTGCTGTTGCTGGTCCCATCCCCCTTATAAGAAATATGGATGTACTTACATTCTTATGTGGGGATGCTACATAAGACACCACGAGGTAACACAAAGCATCCTTTGGCTTAATGAGCTTCCAGGCTGCTAAGAGGGACAGTGAGGCCTGAGAACTGGACAACCTCCTTCTGCATAACCAAGGATGATAAAGGCTGAACACAGAGCTTCTGTTGTTGAAGCAAGAGATGGAGGCATGCAGAGATCATACAAAGACCAGCTATTCCATAAATACATGCTTTGTTAGCAGACAGGAGCACCGAAAGACCAAGTTGAGATCCATTGGTCCTTCCTGCCAAGGACAGTCCTTGTCACCATGGTACATATGCACACTGCAAGGTGTGGTCCCTATAGACGGACACACAGTTGCGTCCAAAGTGTGAACATGTTTTTCATATACACACAAGAGTTTTTCTTCCAAGAAGGACTATTTTCCCTGAAAGCTCATAGGTGCTCTGGGTTGAGTCAGGAAGCAGCCACCAGGGAAGGCTGAGATGTGGAGGTGAGCCCTCACAGGTTAGGAAACGTGAACCAAGGCTTCAAAGAGATGGAGCTACGGGACAGAGGGCCTCTGGAGTGAGGAAGGTACAGCAGGTCACACCTCTAAGTGGTACAAGGAATTGGTGAGTGTTTTCAAGATTTGGTGGGACAGCTTGAAGGGTGTAGTGGGGAAGGATGGTGCTTTGTCAGGGACAACTGGGCAAGAACAATTGGCACAGATGCTCCGAGGCAGTGGGCTCCCGAGTTTAGTCAGGTACTAGGAGGGGCTCTCAGGCACTTAATCTTCCTCCTCTTGGTCTAGCAATCCAGGGCCTTCCTTTTCTGGCTACCAGCTGCAGTCACGGGAGGGGCGGACATGAGCTTTACAGCTTCATGAGGCTGGAAGTGATCCAGCCTCATGAAGTGTGTGACAGGCCCAGGGATCACCGGGCGGGCGGCCTACAGCCACCTTAGCAGCCTCCAGGAAGCACCTCTCAACTGCCTCTGGGCGATGCTAGGAGGCACCCCCTGTCACCTCTATGGTCTCGCTGCTCCACAGAGATGGATACCATGGATATTACACGATCATACCTTTACTGTAAGCTTGTCAGAGGAGGCCTTTGGCTGACCCACAATCTGTTCTGAGGTCACACTTCCAGGTGGGTGTGGGAGCCATCCCCAAAGCATGGGCTCTAGAAGGATGAAAGGGGATGGGGTCTTGGAAGCCAGGGACAGGCAGATAGCTTCAGGGGATATGTTGTATTGAGCTGAGCCTCTCACTCCCCGATGTTACTCTTGCAAAGACCACATTCACTTCAGGACACATCCAGAGGGAGCTCCTTCTTTTCCTCAGTTTTCCTTTGTGTCTCAGATCTGTCTCCCAACCTCTCCAAAGAGCTCCTAGGGTGGGTCCAAGAGTTGTCTTCCTCTTGGATGAAGACCTAGTCATCAGGAATGAAGGAACAGGCAGGAAGACTCTAATGTCTGCCAGTAGTTACCTCGGACTCCCCACTCAAGCTCTGCAGCCATAGAGGATGAGCCCTGCATGGATTCCAGGAGGGGACTGGAGTGGGGAAGAAGAGAAGCAGACCCAGATGTACTTTACTGGGTCTGAATGCTGCAGAGAGACTCTCTACTACAGGCAAGAATGTGAAAATGCAGAAGCCAAGCCCCAACTAAGTGAAGGGGCTGAGGGCTGCATGCCAGGGGTAGTGCTCAGCTGCAGGGGTGAGAGTGCTCAGCTGCAGGGGTGACAGGGCTCACTGCAGGGATGTGAGAGAGTGCTCAGCTGAGGGGTGAGAGTGCTCAGCTGAGGGGTGTTAGAGAGTGCTCAGCTGAGGGGTGAGTGCTTACTGCAGGGATGTGAGAGAGTGCTCAGCTGAGGGATGACAGTGCTCAGTTGCAGGAGTGAGAGTGCTCACTGCAGGGGTGAGTGATAAAGATCAGTACCCCAGGCAGGTGGAGAAGAATGGAAGAAACAGAAGAGAGGAGGAATTTTGGAGGTTCACTGACTGTATTGCAAAGAGCTGGCAGAGGTCCCTGCCCTGTCTTCCCTACCCCCCCCCCCATTTCTTCAGGAGCCTGATTAAAGAACGTGACTTTTATCAGGTGAATGAGTAAGTATAAGAGCAGAGCACCGAACCTTTGAGGCCCTTGGGAATTTCAGGTCAAAAATAATGATCTGGTCCTCAGAGACAGCTAATGCCATGGTAACAGGAGAAAAGCCTCCAGGAAGGGCACCTGCGCAGTACCTGGCCCAGCCAAGCTGTCTGAGCCCCAGCTCAGCACCCCACCTCTCTGAACCCGTGTTTTTATGTGGAAAGTGTGGGTAATGCCCGTCTAGGTCTCCAGGATGTGGAAGGAACAGCCATGGGTACAGTGGGCAGGAAGCCTGGTGTGAGCATACACTTGGTAAGGGTTGTTACAGTCAGAACATCCTGAGATTTCCCTCAGAATCCCTTCTTTAGGTGTGGGGAGTTGGTGCAGTAAGTAAAAGCACTTGTTACTCTTGCAGAGGACCCAGGTTTGAGTCAGAGCACCCACAATCATCTGTACCTCCTGACCTCAGCGGGCACCAGGCATGTATGTGGTAAACCTGCACCTATGTAAACAAGAAACTCATACACATAAGATCAGGAAACAACCTTATTTTCCCCCTCTTGAGACAGGGTTTCTCTGTGTAGCTTTGGCTGTCCTGGACTCTCTTTGTAGACCAGGCTGGCCTTGAACTCACAGAGTTCGGCTTGCCTCTGCCTCCCAGACTGCTGGGATTATAGTGCACCATTGTGCCCAGCTAATAAAACAATCTTTAAAAAGAATTCCTTTTTTTGTGACCCCCATGGTACTCCCCCAGCTCCCCTTTTCTCTGTCCTGTTAACCTTGTAGATGGCAGATGCTGAAAGTCTCATAGTCTACCTATGCTGGGGTCACCATTTCTTGAAGGACATCTGGACTCACCACCTTGGCCCACCTGTGGGCCAATGTGGTGTGTGAAGTGAAAACCTGGAGCTGAGATTCTCTCGGGCACCTAGAAGGAGCCTGAGAAGGAGTGTCACTCCAGTGTGAACACACAGGAGACATGAAGAGTGTGTGGAGAAGCCTCCCTGACAAGACAGGAGAATCTGGCAGATGGGATGAGAATAGCCAGCCACTGTCTGCAGCTAGAGGGCTGGCCTTCCATGCCCACCAGAGGGTCAGTGACAGAAAGCTCCATGTGGGTAGCACAGACTCCAAGACACTGGGGAGGGAATCGAACTGTCAGGCCCAAGGTCTCAAATTGGGGGCGGGGAGGAAATGGAGCCCCTCTTTCAGCAGGAAAGACAGACTGACTTGTTTGACCTGCTGAGCAGAATGGCCTTCCCACCACCTGCAGCAAGTTCTAGAAAAGATTCAGGTTGAGTGAACATGCGATTCCAGCCATCGGCGACAACGCTTTATTAAGTTGACATGGTGGGATAAAACTAGAAATCAACAACAAAAGAAACCAACAAAACTACAGGATGTGTTGAAAGCCGAAGAGAATAATTTTATAGGAGGAATGGGTCACTGACCAAATCGGTGAAGAAACTGGAAAGAAGTAGAATTAAACAAGACAACACAACTTCTCTGAATCCCAAGGATGCTCCCAAGACAGCTCCAAGAGGGATGTTTGTCGCTGCAAGTGCTTGTATCTTAAAATAAATCAAAAGAATCCAGATATCTAAAATAATTACCTCCACAATGCACCTCAAGCTTTTAGAAGCGCAAGAACAGGCTAAACCCCAAACCAACATACACCAGGAGATAAAGGGCAGAAAGCAGTGAAGAAAAAAGTACATAGAATAAATCAGACAAAAAGTCCTCCAACTAACCAAAAGAAAGAAGACTCAAATTAGTAGAATTAGAGATGAAGAGGGAGATATTACAACATACCCCAGTGAAAACTGGATAATTATTGGGGAATATTTTTCATTATTTTATTTATTTATTAATTACATTTTATTCATTTGTATCCCAGCTATAGCCCCCTCTGTCATCTCTCCCAACCCCACCCTCCCTCTCTCTCCCTTCTTCTCCTATGCCACTCCCCCAGTCCACTGATAGGGGAGGTCCTCCTCCCCTTCCCTCTGACCCTAGTCTATCAGGTCTCATGAGGACTGGATGCAATGTCTTCCTCTGTGGCCTGGTAAGGCTGCTGCCCCCTCAGGGAGAGGTGATCAAAAAGCCAGCCACTGAGTTCATGTCAGAGACAGCCCCTGTTCCCATTACTAGGAAACCCACTTTGACACTGAGCTGCCATGGGCTACATCTGTGCAGGGGTTCTAGGTTATCTCCGTTGTGGAGAGCCGTGGGATGCAGCTATAGACAAAGCCAGCCTGAGAGAGAGTCTCCGATGCTCCAGGTGAAAAAAGGGCAGTTCCACACCTTTTTCTTTTTTGTATTGATGTTACTTGCCTGCTTTGCCTATAAATAATGAACTGGAATAAACCTGTGCTGCTTCAGTCAGATTGACAGCCCTCTCAAGCCGATCTGGTATGAAGTGTGATTTGTCCTCACTCCCCACTCAGGTACTGTTTGACTCTGCTGGCAGGCTCCAGCAGATTGGCGCCGGAACAGGGAACTGGGATATGGGGAAGCAGTGAAGGACACAGCAGTGTTGAGTGATGAGCTCAGATCATAAAGAAGTGTGGTGAATAAAACTGAAAGTAAAAATGGGACAAGGCAGTAGTGTCATGTTTTTTGCATGATCTTTAATTAGAGACAGTCTGTTTCTGTGGTTCAAGACAAAGAAAGTGAAACTTTCAGGGTCAGAGAGAAAGAGGAAAAACAAACAGGAGGCTTCGAGACAAAATAAGATTAAGCCATCAGCTCCTCCTGAAGAGTTCTATGTCTCTTCTGATGACGATAATTCTTTGTTAGATGAAGACTCTGAGGATGACTTAGATCCTGATGAGGTTGCAGAGCTGGAGGATTCTGAGAGATAGCCTCTGATTCAGGCTATGAGTGTTAAAAAATCTTGAGCCTTGGCTAAAGGAAATCAAGAAGTTGGAATGGGGCTTGGAGGAAATAAACAGAAAAATTGGAGAATTAACAATTAGGGAAAATGAGGCTCAATCCCCCACTCCAACTCCCTCATTGATGACAGGCTTGGATCCTCCTCCTGGGATGGCTATAGTTGCTAAAGCTCAAAACACGAGGGGGCCTTTTCCTTTGTCCACTGCTCGAGCAACTGTATCCCCTTTACAAGCTTCTTTACAACAAGCTATGCAGAAAGGATATGGCTTTCCAATTATAGAACAACCTGACACACTGGGCAATAGGGTGAGAATTCATGCTCCTATTTCTTTTAAACAATTAAAAGAACTAAAAACTGCATGCTCTCAATATGATCCTATAGCACCTTTTATTCAAGCTCTGTTAGAATCCTTGTCTACTAAGGCCTTTTTCCCAGGAGACTGGAAGCAATTAGCAAGAGCACGTTTATCAGGAGGAGATTATTTATTATGGAAATCAGATTTTACAGAGCACTGTCAAGTTACAGCTGAACTCAATCGATCTCAAGGAGTTCCTATAACTTATGACATGCTTGCTGGGGAAGGAACCTATAGGGAAACAGGACAGCAATTGGATTTTGATGTGGCAGTTTGTGCTCAAGTGAATGCTGCTGCCTGAAAGGCCTGGAATAAACTTCTACAAACAGGTAGACAGGTGGAGGATTTGCCTAACATCTGTCAGGGACTTGATGAGTTATTTCAAGATTTTTGTGGCAAGATTAATACAAGCAGCAAGCAGACTTATAGGCAATGAAAGTTCTGGATTATTATTAGTAAAACAATTGGCTTATGAGAATGCTAACAGTGCCTACCAAGCAGTTTTGAGACCCTTTAGGAAGAAAGGAGATATTTCTGATTATATTAGGTTATGTTCTGACATTGGGCTGTCTTATACTCAAGGAGAAGCTATGGCTGCCACCCTACGAGGGAAGACTATTAAAGAGGCATTATTTCAGCAAAAGAAAGGCCCAAAGAATGGAGTGCCTGGAAGTTGTTATGGCTGTGGGAAAGTGGGACAGCAAAGAAAAAATTGTCCTAATAATGCTAGTAAGGAAGAAGGAAATCAAAAGAAACCTGGTCTATGCCCAAGATGTAAAAGAGGAAAGCACTTGGCTACAGAATGTAGGTCTAAAAGAGATGCTGCAGGAAACCCTTTATGCCCAAGTGAAATGAAAAGATCCAATTACTGGAATATGGCAGGGCCCTGACCCTGTATTAATATGGGGAAGAGGGCATGTCTGTGTTTTTCCGCAGGATGAACAGGATCTGGTGGATCCCAGAAAGGCTAGTGCAATTTGCAGGAAATGCTCCCTGGAAGGAGATGTTGCTGTTGCAGACAGTACTGACAGTGAACGGAGAGCTGTATAGAACCTATGCTCCTGACTCACCTTTGTCTCATTTTGCTCAGGGGAAAAGATATTGTGCAGATAAACCTTTTGGATACAATGTGACTGGACTTGATTAGTCTGATAATGAGGATAATTCTCAACAAAATCGGGAAGAATAAGAAAGAGGACTGACTATGGTCTGATTCTGGTTTTCAACAGACCAAAACAAGCTTGCTACAGTAACTCTTGGGAGGCCCTATAACTGCCTATGTACATTCTCCTTGTGCTTTGTTGTTTGGAAATGTTAAAATTTTTATACAAGTACCACACTTTAATGTTTCTTGCCATTAATGTAAACTAACACTGTATTTCTAAGCTTTCAAATGGACAGCAAGTTCTGGTTGTTTAAATAGCTTTCTCTTATGGTTCCTGTGAATGTTTCTCAGGCTTGGAATTCTGATAAGGGATTATGAGTGCTAGAAGCAAACCTAAAAGAATGGTTGGATTAATTATTGCAGGTATTATGGTCCTGGTACTCATCTTTTTTATGTTCCTTTTATAGGACTCGGCTTATTACTCATGTTAGGACTGTCTCCTACAAGGGATAAAATTAAAACATTCATCAAGGCCTTCTGGAATGTTAAAGCTGATCTGCATAAGATTAAACTCCAGTGTCTACACTAGCAGAGGTTGGTGGTTAGACACGGGTAAGAGCTTTCTGAGGTATATTCAACCTAAGACAGGGCATGAATGGTAGAATTCATGTACCAATAATAGGTGAGAATATATCTTCAAAGAGAGGCAACCTAAGACAGGCACAATCTTCCACTCCATAGCTCTTAAGCTAAGGTCTTTTAAAGTATAAAAAAAGGGAGACCTGTGGAGAGCCATGGGACGCAACTACAGACAAAGCCAGCCTGAGAGTCTTGGATGCTCCAGGTAACCTGGAAACCTCTGGCATCTGGACACAAATGGCCTCTTGCTAATTAAACATACCTGTGGCCAAGCTTGACAGCTGAGTTGGATCAATAGGACTCACATTGTGGTGTGGAGAGTTGCTTGTTAAGCTGCTTTGTTATGTTTTCACCTTGGGAAGTAGTTTTTGAAAAAAAGTTAGGCAGTTCCACAACTTTTTCTTTTTTGTATTGATGTTACTTGCCTGCTTTGCCTATAAATAATGAACCCTGGAATAAACCTGTGCTGCTTTAGTCAGAATGACAGCCCTCTCAAGCAGATCTGGTATGAAGTGTGATTTGTCCTCACTCCCCATTCAGGTACATTCAGACTCTGCTGGCTGGCTCTGGCACTCCATGCATGGTCCTTGGTTGGAGTATCAGTCTCAGAAAAGACTCCTGAGCCTAGATTTCTTGGTTTTATTGCTCTCCTTATGGAGCTCCTGTCCCATTCAGGTCTTTCTATCTTGGGGAATATGTTTTTAAACATTTAAAATTTTTGGAAAAATCTAGGAGAAACACATGAATCTCTAAGCAAAAGACCTATCATAATTAAATTAAGAAGATATAAACAACTTAGACCAATAACAAGCAACAGAACTGAAGCAGTAGTTTAATAGGGTCTGTCCTTTTTCCTTCAATTTTTTTTTTTTCTCCACATGACTTCAAGAACATGCAGAGTTGTCCCTTCCAGTCCCACCCCTAGGAGGGAGCAGGGGATGCTTTGCAGCCATACCACACCCTTGACCAAGGTCCTTGTCCAATCAGAAGTGAGCTAGGCCTAGTGGAAGCTCTTTTGTCACCTGGTTTCACTGCTTTGTCCATTTTCCTTCTAATATTTGTACACTGACATTTGAACCTTTCCACACCACCATCCATAGCAGTGCTTAGGAAGCACTACTGATCTTATATCATTTATGAATTGAAAGACTCCCACCTTTTTTGTCTTGGAAATGTCCCCTGATGCCAAATGTCTGCCACCTTGGCTCTGCAATTTCCTCGTGTGTTGTTTATGGCGGAAGAGCTGAAGTGTGTGCCTTTGGAATCTGAGCATTAACTGTTGTAAATCAGCCTTTAGTGCCCCGAGGTAACAATTACCATTCTCATTAATAGATTTCCCCAGCCTCCCTCATAAGAGAGCCATGGGGTATCTCTGGGGACAGGGCAGGGAAGTGTATCCAGGATCGGGAACAGTAGGGAGCCTGGGGTGCAGAGCTTGTGCCCTCTTTCCCTCAAGCCTTCCTGGCAGACTTGAAAGCTGTCCCTGCCCCTGCCCCACCAAACCACACCTCTCTCTTGCATGAAGAGGGTGGGAAGGCCAAGCAGAACTCCAGAGCTCTAAGGGCTGGTCTGACTCAGGGAGGAGAAAGGTAGTCTCTTGGGAATATCAAGGCTGAGGCAAGTCTTGTGGCTATGGGCTCTATTTCTTTAGACTATTGAAGATTTCAGAGTTGTAGGGACTTCCAAAGAGTCACCCAGCAAGTTGATGGCTGGGTTGGATGACAAGACGGAAAGCAGCAGGTGACCAGACAGTGCATTTGCCCTGCTTTTCCAGAGTCTTTGGGCATGTGGTCACTCTTTGGTTGGGAAATAGACTGATCTCTAACCCAGGCAGCACTGTTCAAGAGGGAACAGGGTAGCAGTTCTGAGTGAATGGATGCTGGGTATGGAAGATTATGGGGTTTTCCTGTCCCCTTCTACTGCGCCTGATTGTAGCATGGTAGGCATAGTTGGCTCTCTCTGCCTTTGGCAACTCTGAAAGGTTACTCTGAGGTGGGCTCCTGTATCTCCTCAGGAATGTTAGTTTGTGAAAAGAATCCTATGTATTTTCATAGAGACCAGATTCATCTCTAGGCTTAACTTCATTAGCTAAGAGACATGCAGAAAGGCCTTGGCTATCACAGGATTTCTCTCCTTGTTTGCTGAAGACATCAGAGTTCCCAGTGACACATGTGTGTGAGGGGGAGTCTTTTTGCCCAGCAGGGTATAGCTTAAAGGTAGTTGCCAAGCAAATAGTGAACAGTAAACAAAGCCTCTTTTTTGTCCCTGCGTGGGATGGGCGCCTGCCCTCCTGCATCTGTTTAATTCTTGTCATCAGTCCCCTCAGATGAGGCTCACCAAAGGCTGCCCCATGTCTGGGCCAGTCTGACCCTTGGCTCAGGGGGAGACGGCGATGGGCAGGTGGCCAGAGCCCACAGGCCTCCCCTCTCCTTTGTTTCCGGTGTATGGCATCTGACCAGGTGACATCAGAAGTTAGCTTTTGGTTTGTTTTTATGCGTGTCTAAAATATACACAACTCATTCTTCAAACCATTCTTAGATATGCCTAACAGAAACTATGTCTACGTATGCATGTGTCTGTGGGTTTGTCTTCAAGATTCATTCATGTAGCTTACGTCTCAATGGCTTCATTTACAGGGCTGAATAATATTCAAAATAGCCACTATCTCATCTCCCAGTGAGTTTGGGGGCCGGAGATGGAAGCCGAATGGGGAAGCAGGCCACTGAAGCTAGCATGGGTGTCTCTGTGTGGCTTAGCAGTACCCTCACTTCCCCTAAACCAGAATACACACACATACACAGACACACAGACACACATACATACAAATATACATATAAGACATACACATAAATACATACACATACACTCATATGCACACATTTATATACAGATACACATACACCTAGACACAAATACATGCAGGCACACATATACAGATAAGACATACACATACATACACATAGACACACAGGCATACATGCACACACATGCCTATACACATATACATATAGAAACACAGTCACAGTCACACACATACACATCTATACATTCACATGTACACACAGACACACATAAACATACATACACATGCATGCATACACATATGCACATATGCACAGACACATGCACAGATGCCCACATACATATACCCATACTTGCATGTATACACATGCATACACACACATATATACACATACATATACACATACACATAAGCACAAATACAAATATATGTACAGACACACTTACACAAAATACACACATACAGACATGTAGACACACATCCTCATATGCGCACACACAGACACATACACCCACGTGTCTATAACTCAGCAGCTGCTTTGAATTGCAGAGCGTTGTGCCAGAGCAGCAGCTCTCTGGATTGGAAGGCTTCCCTTAATCGATGGCTCTTTGTAGACATAGTCTGCGGACTAGGTTTTTTGTTTTTTGAGACAGGGTTTCTCCTTGGCTGTCCTGGACTCTCTGTAGGCCAGGCTGGCCTTGAAATTACAGAGCTCCGCCAGCCTCTGCCTCCTGAGTGCTGGAAATCACAGGAGTGCATCACTGAGCTCGGTGTGGACTAGTGTTTTATAGAATAGTTTAAAGTCGTGGTTCAGATGTTTTGTTACATGGGTGGCCTAGTCCTGTTTCTAGCACTGGGGTTGTGGGGTCAGGGTCGGTAGCCAATAGGAAATACACCCACATTTATCTGGAGGAGGCTTTGATGTGAGTCTTGTTTCTCACTGGGTTCTTGGTATAGTTTGGTGATCTTGCAAAGCTTTTGTTGCTTTGAGCCTCAGTTTCCCTGTCTGTCATTGTTTTTCATGTGCATTTCTGTGGGTGGGCAGAAGACAGTGGTAGGTGTGTCTCAGGCACAGTTGCGGTTTGGATACAGCCTCTCACTGATTGTCCTGTAACTCACGGAGTAGGTGGGGGGCAGGCTGGGCGGTGACTCCAGCATCTGCCTGTCCCAGGCTCCTTAGCGCTAGGACCACAGGCCTTTACCACACTGCCCTGCTTTCTGTCTCAGGGTTCTGGGCTTGGAGCTCACATCTTCGTGCCTTCAAGGAAAACACTCGTTTTAGCAGCTGAACCATCTCTCCAGCCCAGTAGGGATATTACTTATGAAAGGCTTGGCACTGCCCCTAAGATAAGGAAAGTCTCGTAGGAAGCCCACAGGAAATGGAAGTCGCTGGGTTTTGATCTCAACTTCCTCTCAGCCTGCGTGTGTCAGGGCAACTCACAGAGCCCAAGAACAAATCGGTCTCCACTAACCTGCACCCCCCTGCTGTGCCAGGCAGCATACAGAGCCCACATGACAGGGCCCAGATCGGTGGGCTCTTAGACTCTCTTTTCCCACAGCTTGGCACCCATCCTAAACCCACTGCTAGCTGAAAGGGTGCCAACCTGCCCAGCACATTTGAATTTGCAAATTGTCTCCTGTTTACTATCAGAGGATCTGCAAAGCTGACGCTCCTTGTGGGTTGTGGTGCTGCTGTAATGAGTCCTGTCGAGAGTCGTCTTCAGACCTCAGCATGTGTAACAGGCTGCTTCAGGGTTATTCAAGGATCTTTCCTTCTTTCTTTTTCACCCTGGATGGGTTTGAACATTTGTTGCTTTGGAGGTGGGGATGGGAGATGCTGAGGCTTTGAGGAGGGGCTCAGGCCAGGACTGGACCCATTGCTTGTTAGGGCAGTCTCCCTTTGCTCAGCTGCGATGACAATCCACTCGACTTATGTTGTATTAAAAAAAAAGCATGGCGTGAGTCCAGCGGTTGAAATGCAGACGCCCACATGTATTTATATTCTGGGGCCTGGGCCATGTGTGCGGTGACACAGCGTGCTAGAAAGCCGTGGAGCTGAGAAGAACACATGTCTGTCTCAAGTGCCAGAGGAAATTGTAGCACTAGTGAGAAGAGCAGGGTGCAGATTTAGAGAGGGGAAAGGAATGCCTCCTGGGTCGCTGTGGTGTTTATCCTTGGGCCCTCCCATCTCCTCACACACAGCAGGAGCAGCCGCAAAACCGACAGGAAAACATGCAGCACTGGGCCCAGGCCTGCTCCCAGAGCAGGTCAACCTTCTGGAACATTGCCTTGGAAATGAGGTTCTGGCAGACTGAATTTTGACCCTGCTACGGGGCTTACCTGTGGTTTGCTGAGTGCCTGGGCGTCTCATCCCTGAAAATGATGCTGTGGATGGTACTGAAAGCGGGAAGAGAGGTGCTGGCAAGCTAGGGATTCCCCTGCACCCTAAAACTGCCTGGATCACACCAGACTCAGAGAGGACCGAAGAGAGGCCCCATAAGTGAAGTGCTGTCCTGTAATCACCAGGTCCTGAGTTCAATTCCCAGAACCCATGTACCTCACTGGAAGCCAGATGTGGCAGTGCTGGTGTGCAAACCCTTGCACTCGGAAGCCGTGCAGGAGGCCACACAGGGCTTGCCGGCAGCATGCCCAGCCTACTTGGCAAGTCTCATGCTAGTGCCACGCCATGTGCACGAAACGAGGCGGGCGGCATCTGAGGAACGGCAGCTAAGGCCTCCCTTTCCCTCCCTGTGCACATGTGTTCTTACATGTATATTACTGTGCGTGTTGCACACTTTCGGTCATGGCACACACACACACACACTGCCAAGAAAAGAACCCAAATTAAGTACTTGCAGTCTTTTGAGCCATCTAGCTCTTTTCTGGATTCAGGGCTCACTATTTCCTCTGTGCAGGATGTTGTCACTAAAGATGGCTACTGACATCAAACTCTGATTCTGAGCATCTCTATAAACAGAGGCCACAAAGCTGAAGAAGAAAAAAATGGTCAAATGTACTTAAAAGAATCCCTGAAAGCAAAGGAAATGAGTTAGCTTCCCTGGTCCCATGTATTCCCTGCTCTAGTTTGACCTTGTCAGGAACGGTTCCGGATGAGGTGCATATCAGGTTTTTACAAATAGAACTGAACTGAGAGAACAGGACTTAGATGCCTTCCTCTGATTTTCTCAGAGCACCTTTAACAACCTGGAGTCCTCTCTCAGATACCACAGTGATCTGGAACCATCCTGTCAAGCCCTCAGCAGGGGCTCCAAGCTACAGAACAAGATTTTATCGTGTGTGTTAGTTTAAATTTAATGCTGCCTGACTTGTTTTTAAACCTGTGGAGTGGATGTATTCTCTCTACCTGTTAAGGCCTCCCCACCCTCCCTGCCCCAAACTCCAGTGGATAGCACAGGTCTTTCACTTGAATCATCCTTCCTCTCACTCTCCCAGGCATTCTCTGGGAACCCGCCAGCCAAGCTTGCCAGAGAGGCAAGTAGCCATCAAAGCAGGTCTTCGCTCTGTCTCTTCTCCTCTCCAACATCCTGCTTCATCCCCAGCTCTGTAGCTGATTATGGGTTATGGCCGCTCCTCTTTGACCCCATTCCCAGAGGACTAAGGAGGCTCTAGGAATTCCTTGCTTTCCTCTCCTGTGGACCTTCTCAGCCCTCTTGCTCCTCCCCCAGTGGCCACACCTAGCAGGATTCCAGAAGAATTTCCTGCCAGACAACACATAGCGAGCATACTCTCCCAAAAACCAACAAGGATAACAGAAACCAAGGAACAAAACACCCATTATTGAAGACAAGACCAGATATTAGTACTTAGAATGACAATCACCCTAAACCCAGATTCCTAGATGCCAGCATAAGAACACAGTAACAGCCAGGACACTCTGTCTTCACTAGAGTCCAGCTAGTCTACCAGAGCAGGCCATGAGAACTGCAACATAGCCGAAGCACAAGACAAAGAACTTAAAATAGTCTTTGTGAATATGATAGAGATCCTTAAAAAGGAAATGAATAAACCTCTTTAAAAAATCTATGAAAACACACACTAGAAGCAGATGTGTAGGTATAAGGTTACTGTGTAATTCAAACACTGGTTTTTTTATCCCCATATCTGGTTGCAATCCTTGTTCTGAGAATCTCCTGTCCCAATGTTGTATTAATACTCCCCCTCCCCCCCCCCATAGCCCCCTGATATGTCAATAAAGCAGCTTACAGCCAATTGCTGAGCAGAGGCGAGAATAGGGCTGGACTTCCTGCCAGCCAGGGAGGAGGAGTGAGAAGAGGAAGTAGGCAATTCAGCTACAGGAGAGGAGCTGGAGTAAGAGAGCTATAAAGTGCAAGTATCTCTGGGATGTATGCTGGGAGGAAGCCAAATTAGCTTAGAGGGTTAAGAATAAGTTAATAACTGTTCAGTTCTTGTGCTGTGAAGCTTGTTAAAATAATACGACAAAGTCTCAATTATTTATATGATAGCCAGGTTAAGAAAGAAACCAATAAACACCGTTTTGTAAAAACAACCCACCGACAAAACCTTTGATCTAAAAATTGTGCAGCCTACAAGAAGTGCAGGGATAAAGAAGGAACAAATATTGATGGAAAGTCCAATCAATAATTAGCCCAACCTGAGACCCACCCCATGGTAGAGAGGCAGCACTTGACACTATTAATGATGCTCTGCTATGCTTGTGGACAGGAGCCTAACTTGACTGTCCTCTGGGAGGCTCCAGCCAGCAGCAAATTGAGACAGATGCTGGGACTTGTAGCCAAGCATGAAGTGGAGCTCCACAGATCCTGTTAGGGCAAAAGATGGAAGGACCTGGAGGGGACAGGAACCTTACAAGAAGACCAACAGAGACAACTAACCCAGACCCATAGGGGTTTTCAGAGACTGAGACATCAACTAAGGAGCATGCATGGTCTGGACCTAGGCCCCCTGCACATATGGGCAGCTTGGCCTTCATGTGGGGCACCTGGCAAGTTGAGGAGGAGGGTAGCTGTTTCTAACATGGACTCTATTGCCTGCTTTTGGAACACTCCTCCCCCTACCCCCCTCCGGCAGGACTGCCTTGCCTGGCCTCAGGGGATGAGGATGTGCCGGGGAAGGTTGATACAGGGGGACTCCCCTTTTCTTGGGAGAAAGGGAGAAGGGAAGGAGGAGAAGGAGAAGATAGAAGGGAGGGGGAAACCTTTGGTATGTAAAGTAAATAGAAATTTATAAAAACAGGAAAATTAACAGAAGTGAATAAAACAGTTCAAGACCTAAAAGTAGAAATATATTCAATAAAGAAAGCTCAAACTGAGGGAAATGAAAAAATCTAAGAACTCAGATAGGAAACCCAGAGAAAAACCTCACCAATAAAATATAAGAAGTAAAAGAGAGAATCTCCAATACTGAAGACACAACAAAGTGGATACCTCAGTCAAATAAAACGTCAAATATATATATATAAAAATCCTGGCACAAAACATCAAGGAAATCTGGAAAGATGAATTCTAAGAATAATAGGAATAGAGGAAGGCGAGGGAACCCAGGTCAAAGGCACAGAAAATATATTCAACAAAATCATAGAAGAAGATATCCCTAGCCTATAGAAGGAAAAGCCTATCAAGGTACAAGAAGCATGCAGAACACTAAGTAGACAGGACCAGGAAAGAAATTACCCTCAGTAACCAAATAGTAAATGTACAGAAAAAAGAAAGACTATGAAAAGCTGCAAGTAAAAGATCAAGTAACACTTAAAGGCAGACCTTCTAGAATAACACATGACTTCTAAATAGAGACCATAAAAGACATAAGGGCATGGGCTAACATTCTACATACTCTTAAGACCATGGATGCCAGCCCAAACTACCATACTCAGCAAAAATTTCAATACCAGTAGGAGGAGAAAAAAAATTCCATGATAAAAAACAAATTTAAGCAGTATCTATGTAGAAATCCAGCCCCAAAGGAGGCACTAGAAGGAAAATTCCATTGTAAAGAGGTTAAAACATGTAAGAACACACAAGGAATAAATAACCCCAGACCAGCACATCAAAAGTAGGATAGACACACACACATACTCACACATACACACACCTCACCACCACCACCACAACAACAACAACAACAAAACGGGAATCAGCAAACACGGTTCATTGGTGACTCTCAACATCCCCAGGAAAAAGACATAGGCTAAGAGAACGGATATACAAACAGGATCCACCCTTCTGCTCTGTGCAAGAAACACACCTTCAAATCAAGGATAGACATCACCTCAGGTAAAAGGATAGAAAATGGTCTTCCAAGGAAATGGACCCAAGAAGCAGCTGGCATAGCTATTTCAATATCTGACAAAATAGATTTCAAACTAAAAGTGATTAGAAGAGATACATAAGAACACTAAATACTCATCAAAAGAAAAATCCACCACTGTACATTGGATACAGGGCAACAACAAAAATTCCTAGATGTCAAGGAAACAAATAACAACTAAAAATGGGGTACAGACCTAAGCAGATTTCTCAAAAGAAGAAACTCAAATAGCTGAAAAACACTTGAAGAAATGATCAACATCCTTAGTCATCAGGGAAATGCGAATCAAATCTACTTTGAGATTTTACCTTACACCCATCAGAATAGCTAATAACAATAAAATAAGTGACAGCTCCTGCTAGTGAGGATGTAGAGCGAGGGGGGCACCCACACAGTGCTGGTAGGGATGCAAACTTCTACAGCCACTGTGGAAACCAGCATGGTCAGAAGGAACCAATCTATTTCAAGATCCAGCTACACCACTGCCACACATATCTCCAGTCTTCACCCTACCTCAGAGATACTTGCTCAGCCATACTTACTGCTGCTCTATTCATAATAGCCAGAAACTGGAAACAACCCTAGTTGTCCCTCAACAGAAAAATAGATAAAGAAATCGTGGCACATTTACACAATGTAATCTATTACTCAGCCATCAAAAAATGAAATCATAAAATTTACAGGTAACCACTGCTCCTCTTACTAGGGAACACACATGGACAATGAGCTGCCATGGGTTACATCTGAGCAGGAGGTCTAGATCCTCTCCATGCATGGTCCTTGGTTGATGCATCAGTCTCTGCAGGACCACCTGGCCTCAGGTTTTTTAGCTTTGTTGTTCTCCTTGTGGAGTTTCCGTCCCCTCTGTGCCCTTCTATCACCCCTTCTTCCATAAGATTCCCTGCCCTCTGCCCAAAATTTGGCTGTGAGTCTTAGTAGCTGCTTTAATCCCGTGTTCAGTGGAGCCTTTCAGAGGACCCTCTATAGTAGGTTTCCATACTGTTCTCTCTTCCACCACTTCTGGGTTATGTGGCTACAGAGGAAGATGATCCAGGCAGTCCTGATGAGACTTGATAAAGTATGGGCAGACGGCAGAGGAGGAGAACTCCCCATTTCAGTGGACTAGGGGAAGGGGAAGGGAGGGCGGGAATGGGAGGAGTTGAGGGAGGGGGCTTCAATCAGGATGTATAATAAATAAATTTAAAAAAGAAATTTACAGGTAAATAGTTGGAATTGAACAAAAATCATCCTGAATGAGATAACTCAGAGCTAGAAATATCTTTTGTGCTTACTTCTATGTGGATATTAGCTGTTAAGTAAATGATAACCAAGCTATAATCTATAAATCCACAAAGATTAGGTATAATATAAAAGACTAGGATAAACAGAGATTCCTTCAAAAGGGAAATAGAATATGTAGTTATTGGTGGATAGGGGTGCTCAATGGGCAGCTCAATGTCAAGGGGATGGTAAGAGAGTGATGAAGGAACAACAGTGACAGACAGCTAAAAATAAAGACCATCTGAAGGGTAGTATGAAAACCTAATACAGGAGAAGCTTCCAAGAATACATCTGTATATGAAGGCAATCTAAATGAAATTACCAAATAATGGTGGAGAGAGAGTCCCACCATGTCTTTTCACCAAATGATGCTTCTAGTACCAGGAATGAGTTAAATCTAATTGAGTTGTCAGCCAAGGGGTTCCATGAGGACCCCCAAACAACCCAGGCTGTTGCCAAGACTATAGGGTGCTCTCCACAAACTGGTGGCAAAGCGCTATTCTTGAAGACAACTGTACAGCTCAGTGAATATGGAGAAGTCAAGCTGGTGCCTACAGGGAGCCTTCTCCCTGAAGGGAGAGCATCTTTGGTATAGGTAGATATTCTACATGCTACCAAAAGAGGAACAAACAGCAACCCAGCTACAAGCCCTTTCATCAATAATGGTGTCCTGCAAAATATGCTGGTGCAATGGTGGCACAGCGCTTGTGGGAGCAGCTAAGCAATGTCTGACTTGACTCAAGGCCCACTCTATGAGATGGGCCTGACACTGCTGGGAGGACCAAGAACCGGAGACTAGACTGCTTATGGAACTTGGGTAAAACCAGCTACTACTGTTCTACCACAGAATGTAGCCAATAAAGTGACTCCTCAGTGCCATTATGCTGTTCTCTGATCACCCCTTGTTCAGTCATCCTCAGAGAAGCTTCCTCCTGTAGCAGATGGGAACAAATTCAGAGACCCACAGCCAGACAATGTGCAGACAGTGAGAGCTGTCAGAATACTCAGCCCTAAATGGGGTGTCTCCATCAAATTTCTCCCCACAGGCCTCAGGGAGCTCTGCGGAAGGGGAGGCAGAAAGAATGTAAGAGACAAAGGGGAACGAGCACACTTGGAGAACAAGGTCGTCGAAATCAACAGGATCGACACACATCTGAACTCACGGAGATGGGCAGCGTGCACAGTGTCTTCAAAGGTCTTAGGGCTGAAAGGCAAAGTGGGCTCACACCCACATCCTTAACCCAGAAGCCACCTCCAAATGAAAGTTCAGTTTCTCCAAGGGAGAAAACAGAAAACAAACTCAGCAGAGTCTTTGGAGGTTCTTTGTCTCATAATATCATGTCAACGATTTAATTTTTAAATTTAATTTTTAATTTTGTTTATACATATATTGTGTGTGTATGCATCCATGTGTGCACACATATTTCTCTCTCTTTTTACCCTTCGGGTCCTCTGGGCATGTATTATGGTTTGCAGTATGTGTTTTTGTCTGTTCCTGAGTGTGCAAATGGATGGGTCTCTATCTGTTTCTTGTGCTTATTCTTGGGCTCCTTTCCTTCTGTTTTTTTTTTTTTCTATTCCAACGTGTTAATTTTTGTTCTATTTTATTTTTGTTGTTATCCCTTATAAGCCTGGTTTCTTTTCTTTTTTTGTTTAAATTTTTGCCTGTTTATTTTCTAATGGGAGACAGAAAGGGAGTAGATCCAGGTTAGAGGGTGGATGGGGAGGAGCTGAGGGGAGAGGAAAGGGGAAATTGTTGTTACAATGTATTCTGTTAGAAAAAAATGTATTTCTCACAAGGGAAGAAAAGAAAGGCAGACAGGAGCAGGAGCTGAGCAAACTTAAGGAATAATCAGGGTCCAGCAAAGCAGGAGGCACCAGTTACCTGTGCTTCATCTGGAACACACCTGGGGTAGTCGCTTCTGCAGAGTGGCCGTGTGAGGTCAAGAGCACAGAGGGATGTAAGATGGTGAGACTTACTGCTTTGTTAACAGTATTTTTAGTCACTAATCTTGCCCTCAAGCTGAAACTGTGGTTGAAATAACAGCCGGGTTAAAAGGATGTGGACATAGGGAAGGCGTCCGTGGTAGAGGGATGGGGCGCAGCTGACATTGCTTAGTGGAGAAGTGAGATGTTTAATGATTAACTTTGAAAAGACAGGATCTCGTGAGACTTGGGGAGACAGGACATGGTTTAGAGAATAAGAGGTAGCTTGGCTGGGCCTTATCTCTGAGGGATGGAAATGAGACATCTGAAAATGAAGACAGCTTGGTGGACAGCCCTGACCAGAGGTGCTCAGGCAAGTAAGTGTAAGACCAGATGTTCATGCTGACAAAGGATGTGATGGATGGATGGAGCAGCTCAGAGTGGATCATAGCAGTCCAGCCAGGAGATGGGCAGAGACAATGAGAGATGAGCAGAGAGTCCAGGGGACACCTGAATTTCTATTTCTGGGGCCGAGGGCAGAGTTGGCTGATTGAACCCCAGGACACCTGTGCTCTGTCACCTCTGGGAAGGCCAGAGACATGCTGCTTCAGAGGGAGGGCTCCTTGCTCCGTCTTGCATCACAGAGTAGAGAACCACACACTGCCACCTCCCTCTCCTCTTTGCGGTGTCCAGGGAGCTGCTCTCAGCTCTGCACTGGTGTCTCATCACAGTGACCTTTAACTGTTTAGGTGAATGGACCCCAGTGGTCCATAGACTGAGAGGATAATCCAGGGCAAGGTTCATATCTTGCCCTCAAGCCATAAAAGAAGCAGATGCTCCAGCCCCAAGGGTAGGGGTGAAGGAGAGTGAGCTGGCTGAACTGGATTAGTGCCTGGCAGCCATCAGACTCCAGAGAAATGTAGGGTATTGTTTCTGTGTGGCTTTCTGCATGTTGGATAGAATCACCCTTTTGATCTGCCCTGGGCAAAGGAGGAGCTTTTGTCTTAGAGAATCCCTGATCAGTTGGAGGTGCTTTGCCTGGTGAATGGCTGGGCTGGAGTTAAACTTTCCAATTGCTCTTTCTCCCTGGCTCCTATTGGCTCAACCTCCTATTGGCTCAGATCCCAGTGATAATCCGAGTCTCTCTTACCAACCAGCAGCTTCACCACCCTGGGCAGCACATCTTAGGTATGGCCTTGCACCCAGAGGCTTGGCCCTTGGGTGGACAGAGCTGTCCATCTGGTTTTCTTGGCCCTTGGACATCTGCTGTGTCCTTATCTTTCCCCTGACTTAGTTAACATTTGTGTCTCAAACAACAGAAATGCTTCCATGGCACACCTGCCACACTCAAGTGCTCTTCCTCCTCTGGCTTTTTGTCTTGACAAATCAAATCAGGATTTGTCTGATTTTAGAGTACCATACATTCAAGGTCGTGAGGAGGTTGAAGGTGGCTTGTTAGCCAAAGCTGTCAGTTGACAAGCCAGTCGTGCCCAGAAGGAAGAAAGCCACCTTAGGATATCAGCTGCACCCCTCCTTCCTTTGCAGGTCCATCCTGAGACACCCCTGCTGTCCTCTAGTCTCTCTCTTCTTCCGTGCTTTTGTCTGGTGTGTGTGTGTAAGGGGTGTCAGGTAGGTCATTCTAGAACATCTCTGGTTATTTTCAGAACTATTTATTTTCATGAGTTTTGGTTCTAGATTACAGGGAGTTGTCCAAGGCCCCCAAACTATCTCAAGCTGTCTCGTGTCCTTATCTACCTCCAGGTCGTGCTCCTTTCCAGCTCCAGGGTCTCCAGTGAGAGTGTGGCTTGAGTAGCGAATTATGACTAACAATGGCAGGAAGCAGAGTATGCACGTGGAGTGTATTCTCACCCTGACGCTCTTTTCTCTCCTGACTTCAGGGAGCCAGCCACCAGCCTTCCTCACTCTGGGGTCCTTCCTACTGTGTCACGTGGGCACAGGAGGAGGGTCATCAAGATGAGCAGAGAGAGCAGTGTTAGTCTTCGCCTCTCCCTTCTAGGGAGCACAGAGCATGCAGACTTGCTGGTGGACAGGCATGGGGGTGCAGAGTGGGTACTGGTGGGTTGGCAATAACCAAAGCTGTAAAAACAAGCCTTGTGCAAATCCACTAGTTAGTATGCTAATATCAGGTGACAACTTTGAAAGAAAACACATTAAAACAGAATTACTCTGCGTGGGGAGACAAAACCACTTTCTACATTCATTTAAAAATAATTTGTACAGGAATTCTTGTGTGTGTGTGCATGTGCGTGATTGTGTACACTGTTTCTGCATGTGTGTAGAGGCCAGAGGTCAATGTTGAGTTCCTTTTATTTGTGTGTGTGTGTGAGAGAGAGACAGAGAAGAGACAATATCACATGTAGTTCGTGCTGGCCTCAGGTATAAATCATAGCTGAGGAGGAACTTGGACTTCTGAGTCTCTTCTTCCACTTCCTGAGTGCTAGGGCTAAGCTGTGCAGCAGGCTCAGTTTGCGGGTTGTAGGCAGTGACTCTTCCACCTGAGCCACACCTCCAGCCTTGGGGAATCCTTCATGTTAATAAGCTACAATGAATAAATCTTTTATTTTATGATTATTGCTTTTTACTTTACTTTTATATCCTAAGAAATGCTTGCCTATTTCCAGGCCATGAAGATGCTCTAGAAAGTTCATTGCTCACCCTTCAAGTTTACTTGTATATTACTCTTGGGATTGACTATTATGAGTGGTGTGAAGCATGGCCTTTCCTCCCTTTCCAACTTCCAAATTCTATTGGCTGAGACAACTGATCCGTAAAATGGAGACCCTTCCAGCGTTTTCTAGGGTCAGTTCTAAATATGTTTTAACTCAGGCCATGCTGCAGCCGGTGCTGTTGTTATTACCCTCCCACTTTCCCGATGGAGCACTGGAGACCTGAGGCCACCGCTGTCGGCAGTGCCCACACTGGGTCTGAGTCTGGGAGTCCTGCCTTGCGTCCATGTTGTAAGCACAACTAACCATTGTGAGGTAGTTGAGTGTGAAGGACAGAACCACCCTGACATGGGAGTATACCCACCTGAGTTCTAGTGTTGGCCCTGAGCCAACTGCTTGTGAGACCTTGGACACCTTGGTAAATCAGAGAGTAAAATGATACTGGACATTCATTTCTGACAGTTGAAAATATCATTAATCTAAAGGATTCCTAGAGAGACTGCTCTTTGGAGATGAAAATTATACCTTGGGGACAAGGATGAGCCATGTGTGGGAGGAGCCTAGTGACAGCAGCGAGAGGCAGAGACCACAGCCTCTTCCCATCTGCTCGGCCCCTTCCCCATCCCCAGAGCTTGGGGCTGGCCTCTTAGGTTACACACTGGCGGGTGATGTCCAGGTGTTGACTTTTCTAATTGACTCCCTCCTTTCTGGGAATGACTCTGGGAGCCTCCTGTTCCTCCTCAAAGCATGGTTCCTGTGGGAGCCTCTGAGGAGGCTGTTTCTCTGCCCATAGCTGGCTAATAGCTCACCAGCCGTGTCTGGTCTGCCGGTGAGAATCATGCCAGACTCTTCCACAGGACATCAGAAGACTATATGAGGGAAGAGGGTGACCTTTGGAGCACTCACAGCCAGAGACCAGGGCTGGGAAAACTATTTCTATCATTAATTCACCATTCAGAACAGGGGGAGGGGTTGGTAAGTCATAGAAAAATTCACGAAAATAATGCATGCTATTTTAAAGAGCAAATTTAGATAAACAATAAGGAGATAAGAGGTAAAAAAAAAGAGCTATCTGTAACCCTTCAATCCACAAATACTATTCTTAACATTTTAAATTTTCTTTAGACTTCCTTTGGCTTTCTCTTGGGCATGCATTCTCTCTGTGTATAATCCATATGTATATAAATATACTTATCCAAAGTGTATACACAAGTGATATACACTTTGTGTGTGTGTGTGTGTGAATATACAAGCATACACACACACACACACACACACACACACACACACACACACAAACTATATGCACACAGTGATTCCATTCTTCTGTATCTGGATTTTTATATTTCCCAGTGTACTGTAGGCATCACTCATGCCACTTAACATTTTCTACCTTTTTTTTTAAAGATTTATTTATTATGTTTACAACCTGCACAACAGAAGAGGGTACCAGATTTCATTTTAGATGGTTGTGAGCCACCATGTGGTTGCTGGAAATTGAACTCATGACCTTTGGAAGAGCAGCCAGTGCTCTTAACCTCTGAGCCATCTCTCCAGCCCCATTTTCTACCTTTAATAGCTATTTAATAAGCCACTGGGGACTGTTTGCCATGGTCACTGTTATACACAGGGGTTATCTCTGGTCATAGAACACTTTTCTCATTATTTTCTGAAGAAATTTTGAAATGCACAAGCCACAGCAGATTTACAAAAGACCATTGAGCCTCTTACTGTCTTCGTCATTATCAACGTGTGTAAATAAGTGGCCCGAGGTTAGCGTTTGGTCAGCCCAGCAGAGACTAGGCTCACCAAGAATGAGGGACCCTCAGTTGAGGTAGTGCCTCTCTACACTGGCCTGTAGGCAAGCCATGGGGGCATGCTTTTGATAATGATACATGCAGGAGGGTCCAGCCTGCTGTGGGTGGTGCCACTCCTGGGCAGGTGGTACTGGGAGGCACAGGCAAGGGAGGTGAATCTAGAGGGCTTGCCGGCAAGTCGCCTCCTCCAGCTCCTGTCTCCAGCTCTTGCTTTGAGATCTGCCTCCACTTTCCTCCAGGAGCGGGTCCCTGTGCCCCCCTGTGCCTGCTCACCACTGGGTCTTGGTTTTGCCCTTCTCTGTGAGCTGCCCTTTCTGCTTCCTCTGCCTCTATGGAATTTGTTCCTTCTCGAGGAAATGAGAAACGAGATAAGCTGTGCTGAGACTGGACCTACATTGAGAGTAAGCAGGAGCGGAGTGAGGGTCTGACGGTGCAGAGCTAAGCGCTTATGGAGATTGCTTTGCTCCATCTCTCCTGGCTCTGCTGATCTGCAGTTTCATAAGTGTTGGAAGGGTGGCAGCTGGTGAGAGTAAACTCATGACAGACTCAGGGGCAAACCAGAGACCACTGTGTCCCCTATGTTCTAAGGACTTTTCAGGACACAGTTGCCCAGTCCCATCCTTACCTGCTGATAAAGTCAGAATGACGAGCTTGGATCTGTGGTTCTCAGAAGCCAAGTGACATTTCTTTGTTCTCCCCCTTTTCCTTTCTCTTTTCTTTCCATTTTCTTTTATTCTGAGTTAGTGCCTTGTGTGTGTGTATTGTAGGCAGAACTTGCATGCAGCCAATGTTGACCTTAACTCCTAACTCCTTTGCCTTTGCTTGTCAAATGCCAGGATTAGAGTCATGAGCCACAACCCCCAGTTTATGTGCTGATAGAAATCTAATGTAGGGCCTCATGCATGTTAGGCAAGCTGTCTACCCATTGACCTACATCACAAGTGCCTCATGTTACCTTTCAAAGACCCTGCAGATGCAGGACAGCAGAGTTGTGACTCAGTCTGGTTTGCAATGGCAATTCAAGTGATTGCTCTCTATTTTCTTGCTTGTTTATGGCCCACACTGGAAGCACCTGAGGTGTCTCTGCATACTGAGAACTTGCTGGAGAAAGGTACCAGAACAGGACAGCACGTGTGCAAGGTCCAAAGGCCTGGGGCTCAGTCAGAGGATCTCGGGGATTGGGGCAGCTCAAGACATCCTTAGCCAGAGGGACAGCTGGGCAGGAGCAGGGGCTGGGAACACAGGTCGTCACTAGCCTGCCCTGCTGGCTGTAGGAAGAACAGGGCTCTGGGAACCCTGAGCTGGGTTCTGGCGTCTTCATGGCTGTGTCTGGTGAGTCAGGAAACACTGACTTTGAGCTTCACTTGAATACAGTCTCAGGCTGGAGGAGGCTGGCTTCCTCTGCACCCCGCTGAAGCACTTTGCTCTCCCGGGCACTCTCCTCCAAAGCCTTATTTTCAAGGCTTCTGATGCCAAAGAAACAAAACAAAAATAAAAATCAACCTTACAATCTTCATGTTTTCTCTAGCCCATTTTCATCCTGCTTCCTGTTGAATTTTTGTCTTTTTTCATCCTTGGCTTCCCTTCTTTTTCAGTTAAGTTCCATGATACCTAGGGCCTGTGAGTCTAGGCACAGATGTTCTGAGCTCCCGGCTCTGTTCTCAGCCTGCTCTTCCTCCCAGCCTGCCGCTAGGTCCTCTCTGTGTCTGGCTCTGTTTTCCCCCTGTACTCACACCCGTGCTCCAGCTCCTCCTTCTGTCTGGAATGTCCCTTCTGCTATTGTCAGTGTGGCTCTGCGGGACTCAGTCTTGTTGGACCTCCCATCCCATGGACATGTTGCTCTAACTGCTCACTGATTTTCTGTTCCATCGTCTTCCTGTGGCTTGGGGTTTATGGCAGATGTCGCATCTTAGCTGCAAATCCTCAACTGTCTCTGACAGACCCAGGCCCTAGGCCAGGCACAGCAGTGTGAGTCTCTCTCCTTGGACCTTAAGTACAACTAGAACCTCCATTTTGAGCATCAGAATCCTCTGATTACAGCTTCATGAATATTATTTTTTAAAATTAGGATTATATACTCTAGCCAAAAAGACATTTCCATGGAGTTGATTGAAAGGGCTAGTTACTGTCTATAGATTTGCTTGGACAGGTCTGGCTTTCATTCCAGGGGGAAAAGCCATATTAGTTATTTTCCAGGTAGAGTTCAGATTGTTTATTTGCTTTGCCTTTCAGGTTTTCTGACCCTTATTAAAGTTTACAAATTATAGATCTAGTTTTTCTGTAATAAATTTGGTTCTAAAATTTTTATCAGGATGATCTGAGTTTTCTGTTAAGATGTAGGAAGCGCTGTGGGTGTGGTCAAAGTCTCCCAGGGGCATGAGAATTATTCCCAAGCTCTCCTGCCGGTGCAGGGCACCCCCTTTCACGGCCCCTGGTCTTGTTATTGGCAAGACTTCCTCCTCATCAAATGTGGGTCGGGCTCCCACTGCAGTCAGTGGGACTGTGGATGCTGGGCACGCAGGTGTGGCACAACCACTGTTCTGATATGTCAGTTACTGCTCTCATATCCGTGACAGAATGCCCGGTAGAGGCAATGTAAGGCAGCAGGAAGGCTTCATGCTGGCTCACAGTTCAGGGCTAAAGCCCACCGTGGTGAGGCAGACATGGCCACAGGAGCCTGGTCACATCACACCTGCTGTTCGTGACGAGAGGCAAATGCAGGTGTCCAGCTCCCCTCAGCTTGTAGGATAGTGCCACCAACTTTCAGGGTGAGCCTTTCATGTTCAGCTATAGCTCCCATGTTGGCACATCTAGAAGCATGTCTCCTAGGTGATTTTAAACCTAGGCATGTTGACAGTCAAGATGAAGCATGGCCTCACCGTGACACTGACTCTTGACTGGTCAGGCTCTGTGTCCTTGATCCTTGGATGGGGCAGAGGCCCGGGGAGGAAAAAGAGCAGACGTGTTGAAAGATGCAGGATGAGTCTAATGCCAGGCCTTGCCTGGAAGGGCCTTGTCCTGGGGCTGTCTTTGTAAAACAAGTAGGAAGTAACCCCCTAAGGCTGCTGGGAACCTGGCTTGATAGCCTGTGTCCCCATCAGCATCTCCTGGTGCAAATCTTCCCTCCACTCCTCAGCCAAACCCTCTGCAGCCTGGGTTAGCCCAGGTCTCCTCAAGAAGCCTCTAGTATGAATAGTTTGAGCGCAGATGCTGACTTGGAGGTGTTTCTAGATGGCAGCAGTGGGGGGTGAGGTGGAGGGACTGGATCCTGAGGGGAGAACAAGGCATCAAATAGCAGGGGTATCTTTTTGCTCCTGAGAGCCCTGGAAGTACCATTCTGACTGAGGCCTCTGAGAGATGAGGTGAGTCTTGCCTCAGAATCCTGCTTTAAGAGTATGTAAGTGGCCCTAATGCTCACATATTCCCACTGTGCACTGCTGAGGCTTCTGCTAGGGGCCTAGCTCCTGGCCCCTTTGGCCTGTCAGTCTAGAAGATAATAAGTAGAGAGTCCAGCAGAGAGGAGGTTGTGAGGGCCTGAGGCACCATAGGTGTGTTCCAGAAAGGTAAAAGCTGATCAGAGGTGGGAGTATTCTTTTGAGGCCCCAGGACCTTTGCACTTATGGTGTCCTGCTTGTGGCAGCCTTCTCCTCATGTCTTTGAAGAGTTGGCACCCCATCTTTTGATTTTCAGCTTAAAATCTCTTCCTTAGACACATCATCTCTAAAGTCCCAAACATTCCCATAATCTCCGTCATCTTACAGTCTCACTTGTTTCCTTCACAGAACATGCTGCAGTCATCAGTTGGCTTAAATGTTTGGGTTGCTTGCAGGCAATGTCTAGAAGGTCTGACTCATGGCTCATCTTAGTAGCTGTGTAAATGATACATCAGCATGCTCCCATCTCCTAGCATCTGCCAAGCACACACCTGGCCATTCACCACGATCCCCGTGCTTTCCGGGTTTGGGTTATGAGTTATTAAGATACTGCTAAGGTTTGTGCACAGTGACTAGATATTTGCTAGTTAAAGAAGTTGCAAGTCTTCTGCCTTTGGGGAAAGAAGACAGCGCCCAGTGTTGATGAAAATGCTTGAGCTCTTGAGTTCCTTCTACCACTTGGATGCGTCTACTTCTAATAAAGTGTGGATCCCTCCGCTGTCCCACATGTAGGTGAACAACAGCCTTGTGAGCGTTCTTCAAGATAAAGTCTATGTCATCTTTTCTTGTTCAAAGAGGTTTATTCCATCCCTTCAAAAAAATCTGTAGGGTCCCCTGCTTCTATTTTCCAAAACTATATTTAGTTTGCTTTGAAGATGAGTAAAACTGAGATGCTGTACACTCCTCCCCTGCTTTGCAGTGTCCAGAAATTCCTTTGCTATTAATACTCCTCAGAAACAGATTTCTTTGATTTTTTTTTCAGTTTAGAAGATCAAAAGCTGCCAAAAATTGTTTCAATAGAAAAATAAATCTCAGAGAAGTTGAGTTTGCAATTGCAAAGGAGCTTGCCTTCGTCCACTACTCAGGGAGTCCCGTTAGAGGCTTGCCTTGCAGAGCTGCCTTCGCCTCTGTCCCCTCCACGCTCGCAAGCCCTCACTTCACGTCCACCACCTGCTTTGTCTCAAGAAGTCTAACGATACTGGCCCCCAAATTAAACTTCTTACAAACTGAGAAGGCAGGAACTTTTTCCAATGAGTGTTTAAAATAAATGACTCTCAATCCTGGCTACACCTACTTCGATCTGGGAGATGAGCTGTCAGATTTAAGGGCTTTGAATGAAGGACTCAAATTTCTTTTGAATCTAAATTCTATCTTTCTGAGTCATTGTTTCTCTCTCTCTTACACACACACACACACACACACACACACACACACACACACACACACGCGCGCACCTATCACAGGTACTTTTCAGCATGTCCATTCTATCTGTGAAGGGTCTGGGACGGTTAAAAGATTGGGATCCATGTCTCTTGTAGACATTGGACTTTCAAGAAGACTAAGGTCTTGGGAACCAAAGTTAAGACCTTCATGGGTAGAGATTGGACAGCTGCTTGAAGATAAAAAAATCTAAGAATAAAGAGGGGAGACACTTCCCATGAAGAGGAGATTTGGTAGACAAACTTCAAGTATACTGTCCCCATGTCCTCATGCCTTGGGGCTTAGAGATAAATTTTCCTCTAACTATTAATTCACCTCTATTCTAGATTACACACAAAAACTAATTGGTAAAAGTTGGAAAATGCCCAGCAAAATTGGTTAGTGACAGAAGAATTAGAAAATAATAACATAAAAGAAGAAAAATAGCACCATCTACAATCTCTTCCACCTTGAGAATACATGGGTGTGTAACAGTCAACATCACATTTGGGTATGCTGTGATTGATATATGACATGCTATTCACATACAGCAATGCCTGATGTATGTACACAATACAAGTTATGCACACACAGATCAGCCCCACCTTGTGAAACTTCAGCCTAGGATTCTTTGAGCATTTTTTCTTTACATTGGTGCAAGAGCAATGCATGTTTAGAGAAAACTAATATTCAGCTTTGATTTTGGACTTTTTTCCCTGGCTGTACTACAATAATCAAAATTCAATGATTAATACTAAGTGGTGGACTTCAGTGGGCGTTCTGGTTCTTTTTCTCTTCTGGCATCGGTTCCCGTTTCTCAGTCATTGGATCCCTGAAGCACGGTGGCTCCCCAGCATTTCTCACTTCTCCTGAGGTTGGCACTTTTCAAAAGGAAAGACTGGCAATTTTGAGGACCCTCACTGAATTTGGGCTGGACTGATTACATCAAGGCCGAGTGTTCTGGGTAAGGATACCATGCTCCATCTTCAGCTTTCCTCCGGTCACTTACATGACTTCTCTCTGGGATGTAGCTTTCCTCACCAGAATGCTAGACTTCTCCAATGTCAAGGTGCTGTGTGACTGTTTCTGGGGAGCAAACAACCTTTTACCACTAATGGAGGAAATGACCAGGGAGTAAGAGGTATTAATTTTCCTTTAAAATTAGTAGATACCTCAAAAGAGATGCCATAAGAGTTATCCCATTTCTAATCACACGTTAGTGAGTTGTTAGCTTTCGATGACTCACAAAATACCCAAGAACATCATCTAAAGAGGAAAGATTTGTGTTGGGTGATGGTTTCGGCACATTATCACCTGGCCAGTTCTCTTTGGCCGTGTGATGCTTTAGTCCTGTGATGCTCTCTTCCTGTGATATTCTCTTGTCCTGTGATGCTCTGTGGTCAGTGATGCTCTCTGGTCCTGTAATGTTCTGTGGTCCTGTGATGATCTGTGGTCCTGTGATGCTCTCTCTTCCTATGATGCTCTCTTCCTGTGATGCTCTCTGCCTGTGATGCTCTGTGATGGTATTATCTTGTGGCACAGAAGAAAACAGAGAGGAAGAAGGAGCTGTTCTCAGTAGCTCCTCAAGGGCTCCCACCACTGTCCAAGCCTTCACCAACTTCAGGCAGCAGGCTCTTGGCCTTCAGTATGTGTCTTAGAGTAAGCTTGGGAGACATAACAATTAATTAGGTAATTTTAGCATTCAGTAGTAGATCCTGTCTGCAACTTATTATCACTGTAGTGCCTTCAGGGTGACTCTTTTCCAGCATCCCTTCTAGATTTATTGGATGTACTTTTTCTGTACTGAAGAACAGTATGTTCTCATTAATTATCATTAGTGGGCCTTATAATTTGTTCTGCTCTTTGGTGATAATCCAGTGCTACCCTTACTTATTTTGTGGCTCAAGATGTCCCATATGTGAGTCTTTCCAGCCTTCTCTTGTTGGCTTGCAAGCCTTTGTAACATACCTTCGTCTTCCCATCCTTAATTTTCAGTTCCTTCTTTGAGGTACCTGGAGATGTTGCAGGCACATTGTATGGTTTTCTGACCAATGGACTCCACCACTTCTCCAAGGACCCTAGGTTTCTTTCATTATAGTGCAGCACTTTGAAGCCGTGATCTGGCCAGCTTGTGCCATTCCTATAGGACATGGCTGTTTCTAAACCTGCTCAGCAGCCGGAGCTGTATACATTTCCAGTGTGCGGTGCATGTGCTGTTTGTGTGCACACGTCTTAGTTACTTTTATGTTGCTGTACAGACATCATGAATGAGGTGATTTATAAAAGGAAATGCTCATGGAGCTCTCAGTCCACAGAGCTAGAATCCATGACCCTCATGGTGATGAGTATGGCAGCAGAAAGGAAGGTCCAGTGCCAGAGTAGGAGCTGAGGGCTTACCTCCAATTCATAAGCACAGGGTAGATTAAAAGTGACCAACAATGACATGGGCTTTTGAAAACTCAAAGCCTACCTCTAGAGTCACACTGGCTCCAGCACAGCCCATTTCCTCATCCTTCCCAAACAGTTCCACCAACTGGAACTGTTGTTCAAATACACAAGACTGAGGGGCACATGCCTCATTTAAGCCACTGCAGAATTTAGCTTTGTAGTGTGGGCTGAACTTAAACACGTGATCCTCCTGCCCTGCCTCTGAGCACTGGGATCGCAACTTCATGCCATCATGCCTGGCTTAGTTCTGTGAAAACTGAGCAATCCGTAGGGGCCCCACGTTGGCAACCACCAAACAGTTTTCCTCTTCTATAGTTTTACTTTACCCCAAATGCCTTTTAAGACAAGAAATACAACCTGTAGTCTCAGGTCCTGACTTCTCACACTCAGAAGAGAGCATGTCAAGTTCATTCCTGCTGTCATGTAAATCAGTAGTGTTGTTTTATTGCTGAGTAACATTCTACTTTATTTCTACTTATTGAGTGAATTTGGGTTGTTTTTGTTTTGGGAAATAACAAATAAAACTATTTTAGATAGTTATGTGTTTTTTTCTGGAGGCTGTGATAAAGTGGTTGGCAAAAGCAGCTAAGGGGGGAGAAGGTTTATTTTGTCCATAGGCATCATGGCAGGGAAGTCAGTGCAGCAGGAGTGTGAAGGAGCTGGTCACATGGTGTCTGTAGTCAGGGAGCAATGAAGGCTACCACAGCTCAGCTCTCTTTTCACTTACACACTCCAGGATCCATCTGGCTGGTGTCACCCATAGGGACTGTCTTCCCACCTGCACCTGCAGCAGCTGCAGACATTTTTATGGGCTTCTTTCCAAGGTGACTGCAGATTTTCTTTTGTTGACAATGATCACCAACCTTCACATAACATTTTCTCTTAAGTATAAACATCTAGGCGATTCTATGTAAACTCTTAATCTGTTCTTTGTGGTAGCTTCAGTTTCTACCAGCAACGTTTGAGAGTGACTTTTCTCATCAGCACTTGATATTGGCACTTGATATTTTTAATTAAAAATCACAATCATTATAATAGATGCATAGTGATGTTAATTTGAATTTCCCTGGTGACTAACATTGAACAATTTTTATTTTCTTATTGTTGTTGACATATCTTATTTGGTAAGGTTTTTGTTCATATCTTTTGTCCTTTTAAAATTGGGTGGCATGTGTTACTATTTATGAGTTTTGAGAGTTTAAATATTCTCAATGCAAGCTTTTTGTTAGAATAAGATCTTCAACTGTTTTTTACAGTGTGACCTTTACTTTCACTTCCTTTAAAAGAGATTTTTAAAAATGTATATGGGTTTTTGTCTGGATGTCTCCAGCTACTAGGAGTCTCAGCTATAGTCATCGTCATATTCTCTCAGAGACCCACCCTGTCAGAGTTCTCCAGCTTGTCACAGAGATGACCCCACTGTGGTTTCTCTTCTCTCTGCTTCTGCTTCCCCCAGTGATCTCTGCTCTCATTTCTCTCCCTGCTGCCTCTCGCACCTTGCTCCCTCTTTTCACCCTCTTCTCCTGTCTATTCTATTTGCCCTTCTGAGTGAGAGGTAAGCATCCTCCCTTGGGGCTCCTAATTACTTGTCTTCTTTGAGTATGTGAATTGTAGTATGTCTATCCTGTGCTATATGACTAAAATATGTTTATAAGTGAGTACATACCATGTGTGTCTTTCTGGGTCTAGCTTACCTCACTCAGGAGGATCTTGTCTAGTTCCATCCATTTGCCTGCAAATTTCATGATTTCTTTGTTTTTAATAGCTGAGTAGTATTCCATTGTGTAAATGTCCCATAGTTTCCTTTTCCATTCTTCAGTTGAGGGACATCTAGGTTGTTTCCTGATTCTGGCTATTACAGATAAAGCTACTATAAACATAACTGAGCAAGTGTCCTTGTTGAATGGTAGAGCATCTTTTGGTATATGCCCAGGAGTGGTATAGCTGGGTCTTAAGATAGAGCTATTCCCAATTTGCTGAGAAAGTGCCAAATTGATTTCCAAAGTGTTTGTACCAATTTGCAATCCCACCAGCAATAGAGGAGTGTTCCTTTTCTCCACATCACCACTAACGTGTTGTCACTTGAGTTTTTGATCTTAGCCATTCTGACTGGTATAAGATGGAATCTCAGAGCTGTTTTGATTTGTGTTTTCTTGATAACTAAGAACATTGGACATTTCTTTAAGTGCTTTTCAGCCATTAGAGATTCCTCTGTTGAGAATTCTTGGTTAAGCTCTGTACTTCATTTTTTAATTGGGTTATTTGGTTTATTGCTGTTTAAATTCTTGAGTCCTTTATATATTTTGGATATTCGCCCTTTGTTAGATGTAGGGTTGGTGAAGATATTTTCCCAATCTGTAGGCCGCCTGACATTTGGTCCTATTGACAGTGTCCTTTGCCTTACAGAAGCTTCTCAGTTTCATGAGGTCCCATTTATTAATTGTTGATCTTAGAGTCTGAGCTGTTCGTGTCCTGTTCAGAAAGTTGTCTCCTGTGTCAATGAGTTCAGGGCTGATCCCTACTTTCTCTTTCAATAGATTAGTGTGTCTGGTTTCATGCTGATCTCAAGCTATACCACAGAGCAATAGTAATAATAGTAGCATGTAAAATTCTAAATTGATTTACCTGTTTCTTTTTTCAATCTGTTTTTACGTCCATACATGTTTAAGACTGTTACATTGAGAGACTTTGGAGAATTGGTGAGTGATACTATTATCTCTTATAATAGTCTTCATTCTAATCTAATTTTATGATGCTAATATGGGGACTATGAGTTGTTCCTTTTTCTTTCCTTCCTCCCTTCCTTTCTTTTTCTTTCCTTCTTTCTTTGTTAGCATTTTTTTTCAGGCCTATTTTCCTATATTTGCATTTTTACCTTTTTATAAAGTGAGTTTCTTGTAAACAGCATATAGTTGGGTCTTTTCGAGTCTTCTCCAAATTCTTGTCTGTTTACTTGTATATTTAGATGATTAACATTTACTGTAATTGCTCTCAAAGTTGAAATAAAGTTTATAATCTTGCTAGCTGCTATTATTTTCTGTCCTATCTGTTCTCCACGTCTCTCTTTTACTGGGTTATCTTAGAATACTAGTTCAATTTTAAATGAATTAATTTTTTATTACTTAATCTAGTAATAAAAAATTAATTCATTTAAAATTGTACTTATCAGAATATATGTATTATTTATATAGTTTGTCTATATATGTATAGTTAAACTATATTTATATTTATAGAGTTTATATATTATATATAGTATTTACCAGAATATGTATATACATATATACATACACACATATTTCTCCAGAATCTTCCTTTAAGTAATACACCATTTCATGTATGGTGTAAGAATTTTAGAGCTTGTAACATATTTGCCACTCATTTCAGCTTTGCATGTTATAAACACATATTTAGTTGATTCTGCTTTCACTTTAGCTGTTGTTTAGGACAGTTTATATATAAATTATCTTGCATTTCTAACAGTTTTCATTTATTTGTTTAGTTTTTCTGATTTCTGTTTTGTGTCATATGTCTTCTGCCTGAAAAACTTGTTTTAAGGAATCTTCTACTGTACTTCTCCAACAATTAATTCTGTTTCTGTTCACCTAACATCTTTATTCCTTATCCACTTAAGAAATGTTCTCATTTGGTATGAGGTTTGAACTGCTAGATTTTCTCTGTCACTTTTTTTATTATTATTTGGTTGTTTCATTATCTTCTAGCTTGATGAATGGTCTATCATAATTATATTTATAAAATCTGCCTCTACTTTATTACCTACATGGTTGAATTGTTTTGTTTTTATACTTATCTTGTTTTGTTTCCTAACCCTTTTAGAGCTATGTTTAGTGTCTGTCATTTATTCTGGTAAATCTTCTGCTTTTATTTCTTTCACCTATTTTTTTTTTTTTGCTCATTTTTATCTCTTCTCTTCAGGTGTCTGCTGTGAGAGAGCGTGTATGTATTTTGTTTCCTTCTAGTCTCCTATATAGCACTAAATCTTTGATAAATTCATTTTCTTATGACCCCATGCCTATAGTGATTCAAAAAATGTAGTGATCATATAGCCTACCTGGGTTTTTTTCCCCGTCCTTACGTGGAAACAAGAAATCTCCAACATAATTTTTAGTTAAAATATCTCACTTAATTGATATGGTATGCCTTTGTTAAAACTATTTCTTGCTATTTGTCAGGTTACTTAATATTTGTTTTGCTACTAATATTGGAACAATATCTGTGAGCATACATGTTGATACTCTTATCTGAATAGGATAAAGGATCAAAAATGGGATTGTATGCATTCATTTTTCAAGGGATGTTATCATTCCCATCCTGACTTTCAGGGTGCCTCTGGTAATTAACCCACACTCTATCACAGATGACACTGTTGTGGCTTACAAGTTGGGGACCTTAGGAAAACTTTTGTTATGAGTAACAGGACCCATCACAGATGTGGACATGGCATGGGCTTGGGGTATGTGATGTTCATGCAGAAAAGTCCTGGCCTTTCTGTGGCTAGACCTAAGTGCATGAAGCACTGTCAGAAAGGAAGGCCTGGACCAGGCTGGTATCAATGCTGGTGAACTGGCCGCAGCCTCTGCTGCAGGGCAGTCCTCTATGGGTGGATACAGATACTTGAAGATTTTGACACTTTCTGTCTCAGGAGTTGCAAACCAAATCCAAAGCACAGACCAATGACATTCACACAACTTGACAAATCGAACATGATAGAGACAAATTCTAGATAAAGGCAACTTCTAATTATGGTGCTGGCAAATAAATAGCAAGTAATTGTTGAAATTTTTTTTTCTTTTTCTTTTGGTACTGAATGGAATTCTGTGGCTAGAATTTTCAATTCAAAATTAAAGTGTTTAATGCTTTACAAAGCAGCTGCTATTTAAATTGCCAGTAATATTTAACATGAATTTACTCACATTCCCCAGCCTCATCCTGAATAATTTGTAATATTACATCCTTTCAGTGCTCCAAAAATGCCAGATAAACTTTTCTCACTTGCTCTTAATTTGGTCACACAGGATAAGAAGGCCTTTAAACTGCTTTTGAGAATGCGTTCCCATGAATGCCACCCGTGGATCCTCTCTCCTCGTCATAATCCATAGTTATTCCTGGTCCAAAGCATCCCTTAATGCATGTGTTAATCTGGCATTCTTCTCCACATGAAGCTCATTCGTCTCTATTGACGTTACCTCCCCCCTTCCGGTTTCAAAAGGCAACTGCAGACATTTGGCCATCACAGAAAAGCTCTGAGAAGCTGACGCCTTCTCTCCCTGGGGACTGGCACCAGTCTCTGCTGCCCTGCTTCATGCTATCATCTGCTGAAGTGAAGCATTGTAACATTCTCAGTTTTACTTTAGAGCTGGAAATGCCGTTATTAGCTGATGACGGTGCTCTGCCCATGGTCTGAGCTAGAGGGGCCTGTTGCTTGGACATTCCTCTCTCCCTCCCCCCTTCCTTCTTTCTTTTTCAGTCGGTGTTGGTTGGCTTTGTGCCCTCAGTGCTCCTTCCTCAGTCTCTAGAATGCTCAGTGCTTAGAATCTAAGCATGTGCCATCATGCTTGACAAAATTGACTTATTTTGGAGGATGTACCTCCAGCTTGTGAACAGCTAAGGCCTCAGGAGAAAGGCATAGCTGGCTTGTAGGAGAGACAGGGACCGCTTCCTGTCTATCCCTTTGTTGATCCATTGACCCCTTTCACTTGCATGATTTCTCTCTTTTTGTTTCTACTGTTGTGATTAAAAACATCACAACCAAAGCAACTTGGGTAAGAATGGTTTTATTTCACCTTACAACCCTCAGATAACATCTACCATGAAGGGAAGTCAAGGCAGGAACCCAAGGCAGGGCAGAAAGCAGATGGTGTGGAGGGGTGCTGCTTGCTGACTTTTTTTTTTTTAATGGCCTGCTCAGCCTGTTTTTATACAGCCCAGACCACCTGCTCAGGGGTGGTATCACCCAATGTGCTGCCCCTCCCATATTGACCTCTAATCAAGAAAATATCCTACAGACTTGCCTGCGAGTGGGACTGGGATTAGGCTGTGGGGGCTGGGATTAGGCGGTAAAGTGATCAAACAAACAAACAGATGGAAAAATAAGATGCCCACTTCTCGGATATGTCTAGGTTCTTTTTTCAAGTTCATAACAAAATAATACAAAAAAGCAAAACCATCCCATCAACCAAACAAAACCTCAGGCAGCATAGTACCAGTGTGCCATTCCATACATCATTAAAATATATAAAATATCTGAGACCTGTGCAGTAACAAAACCAAGAAACTACAAGTGGGAGACAAGGGCAGTGATGGATGTTGGCAACATAAGGCCAAAAGGCACACTGGGAGCCTGGGAAGAGAATTGCATGCTAATATATAATTTGCCATAAGCTGTTTGGGGGATATGGGCTTTTCAGTTTGTGGGACTTAAGTTCCAGTTCAGATGCTGGAAATAAACATATAGGGATGAGGAGGACAGACACAGAGATGAAGAGGACAGACACAGAGATGGGGAGGACAGACAGAGGGATGGGAGGACAGACACAGGGATGGGGAGGACAGACACAGGGGTGGGAGGACAGACACAGGGATGAGGCGGACAGACACAGAGATGAAGAGGACAGACAGAGGGATGGGGAGGACAGACACAGAGATGAAGAGGACAGACACAGGGATGGGAGGACAGACATAGGAATATGGAGACCAGGGTATAGAAATGGTTGTCCCTTTGCACTAGCTGGAGTTTGGGATTCTCAGTGAGGAGCAAGTTGAGCACCAGTCAGAGTCTTACACTATAGCTCAGGGTTACCTTGAATTCACAGCAAGCCTCCTGCCTCAGCTTTCTGCCTGGGCCTATTACATGAGATGTCAATGGAGTATAGTTAACTTTTCCTTTTGAGATATTTGCGTAGTTTTACTTGGTCTAGCAAGTTGCATGACTTTGTAGTCATAAATAAGAAATTAACAAAATAAGAAGAATCAAGTCACAAGGTGAGTTCAGGATTGAAGTGCCTACTTTATGTTCAAAGCATATTAAACATTAGCCATGCTTGTTATTGTAGAGTTCCCCCAGGATGCATTGTATGGTGTTCTTACATTCGACCCTAGGAAGGCGTTTGCCTGTTAACATCTCAGTCTTAGCACTTCTGTGACAAATACTATTCTTCAGTTATTATAGAATCATGATTTAAAGAGAAGATACGAATGACAGAATGTATAGCAGATAGGGAAGCTAAAGTTTGATTAAGAAAGTTGCTCACTCGAAATGTACTGTCTTTCACATAAAAACTGTGCTGATTGAGGGTCTGATAAGTCACCTGATAATAGTTTCGAAAGCCCATGGAATAGATGAATTTTCTGATTTTGCTCTATTCATTTGAGCCTTTCTTGTCCGTCAAACTAAGATCTTTGTTTTAAATTAAGGAACAACTGAAATGAGTTCTACTCTTAAGAATCTTAAAGCTGCAGCAGAAAGCTCAGCTCTGCTGACATGACTATCCCTAGCCCTGAGGCCCTGGAGTCAAAGCAAGATGAAGATGGGCTTGAGTGACTTGATTTGAGTGATCACCTCTGTGGTTTCCTTTGCCATGGAAATCATTGCAGAAGTCCTCAAGGGTAGATGGAACAGGAAATCATGGTTACTAATCCTATTGCTATAACTTTAAAATTTTTGCTTCTGTTGATTGACTTTTCTCATTTTGAGTTGAATTTGACTACTTCCTTGCAAGCCAAAGTAATCTTTCATTGAATTACAGCCATTGGGAATTTGATCTTGTTGAATATTTGGTAGTTTTATGTTCCTTTTACCATTTTTGCGCTTCATCTGGGATGATTTGCCTCTGGGGGGGGGGCGCTCTCACACTCTGTGAGTGGGACAACAGCAGCCTTTGGTCTGGACTCACAATGCCCTTTTGCTGTATTCTAAGGCTGACCTCGAGTTGACAGTTCCACAGAGAGCTCCTAGCCATGATGAGCACCGGCGACTCTATCTCGACCACTGACCAGTTCTTCCTTTTCCCAGGTCGTGTTCCTCTCACGCTCTCATATCATCATGGCAAGACCTCACAACCTTGCTAAAATAATCCATTGTTAACATTTACATCATACCACAGATAGCCAAACACTCTAAGAGGAAGCGCCAAGGTGATGACAGCTCTTTGGGTTTTGGAAATAGTGACATTATGTTTGTGTAGAAACTGATCTTACAAGTAGCTGGCTCTCTGAATATTTTTTAAAGTATTATAATTTTTATTTCCCTGTGAAACCCAATGAATGTGAACACTTGGCACTCAAGAACACAATGCATCCCTGTGTGTAAATATTTGTGTATGCTTGTTTAATATGGTCTTTATTATTGAATGTCACTCCAGAAGACTGGGAGAGCTGAACCTCTGGACCAGAGACCAGACTTGATAAAAATGTTTGCAGTGCAAGTAAATAGGCTGGAGACCCACACAAAGGAGGGGCCTTGGCAGATAGAGGCGGGGCCTCAGCAGAAGGGGGCCTCACATGCAAGGTCCCAGTGCTGTTGGTGCTCTGACTCCCTGAAAGCATCATGCTGGTTCACTGCTTCCTGCTGCTGTTTGATGGGATGAGTGCACCTGCCAGCTGTGGGTGGCCCACGCGTATAATCCCAGTAAGCATTTTGTTGGCTATGATGACTTGACAGGTTCTACAGTCACCCTGGGGACAAAGCTCTGGGCACATTAGTGGAGAACTGTCTAGATTACATTGATTGGCATGGGGAGACCCACCCTAACTGCTGTACTGAACAAAAAGGAACCGACGAGCAGGGCGCCAGCCCTTTGCTGCCTGAAGGTAGAAGCACAGAGCCCAGCTGCCCTTAGGTTCCTGCCATACCTTTCTGCCACAATGCACTACGTCCTCTTTACAAGCCGAAACAAGCCCTTTCTGTTAGAAGTTTCTGTCACAGTAATTAGGAGGGTAACTAAGAGGTGTAATGGGCAGATATCTTCCATCAAGAAGTCCCCAACCATGGGAGACACAGTGGGTAGAGCCTGTGGCCTGCTGTCCTCCTGGGATGTAACCCACAGTAACCCGCAGGCCTCAGTTTGCACAATGACCCTTTCTGAACAGGCTCCCCTCCTCTGCAGCGTCAGTTTCTGGGGCCTCCTCCGACCAACCCTGAGTTAGGAAAAGAGAATCAATCTGGCAGGCTGAGGCTCACGCTTCACACCAGGTGCAGCAACAATCCAGCGTTAAGAGCCGTCAGCCCTGTTCAGAGCACATTTGCACTTTGCTGCTCATTTTACAATCTAGTTCAATCATAAAATATAATAACAAACCCCCAAAGCAAAAAAAAATCCTCAATTTTTCTCCTAGGTATTTTTGAGGAAAAGAAAATTTAGTTGACTTACGGACATGCGAATCTTGGGTTCATCAGTCTTGGGACACACCAAGCACTTTCTGTGCTGAGACCCCAGGGTGTCTTTTCTAGAAGGTGCAGCCCTAGCCCTGCTCTCATCCTCTGGGTCCTAGCATCTGGCAAAAAGCTTCTTCTGCGTTTATATAAGGATGGTCATTTTCTTTCTTCCTGTGCCAGGATTTGTCACAGCCCCTGTGTACTTAGCTCCTTCCAGCTTCAGATTTTAGAACAAAATCAAGTCAGACTATTAGAATGACCCAGAGCCTGATGCAGGCTGCTCTGCTTGTGTCCACATGTCATGCAGCGGGTCCCAGAGCCTGGCCCCTGGCAGAGTGTCTCCGATCTCAGCCCTGCTTCAGTGGGCTCTGACTACCCTTTGGCACTCATGGGTATTTGTTCGTAAGAGGCTGAGGGGATGGCTCAGTCAGAAAAGTGCCAGCTTCATAAACATGACCTAATCCCCATACCCAGCTGTGATCATGTACATCTGTTACCCTAGTGCCATGGGGGAAAGAGAGGCAGATCTCTAGAGTTAGATGGTCAATGTTAGCTGCTGAACTCAGCGAGAGACCCTATCTCAAAAGATAAGGAAAAGAGTAATACAAGAAGATGTTGGACATCAACCTCTCCCCCTGCAGGTGCAGACAACGTATACTATACACACACTCTACACACATCTATTATCAGGTACTTATCATCTACCTATCTACCTATCTACCTATCTATCTATCTATCTATCTATCTATCTATCTATCTATCTATCTATCTATCTAACTATATATCTACCTATGTATGTATGCATTTATGTATCTATGTATGTATGTATCTATTTGTGTATGTATGTATGTATTATGTATCTTTGTATCTATCTATGTATCTATTCATGTATGTATCTATGTATGTATGTATCTATTTGTGTATGTATGTATTATGTATCTTTGTATCTATCTATGTATCTATTCATGTATGTATGTACATATATATGTATGAATGTATGTATGTATTATCTGTCTATGTATCTTTCTATCTCTGTATCTATATATCCATCTATCTAGCTAGATATCTACCTATATCTATTTATCTGCCTCATCTATCTCTTTCTCATCTACCACCTATCTCTCTTCATTATTTATCATTTATTTACCTATCTATCATTTGTTTATCTATCTACCTATCTCTCATCTATCACTTTCTCTCTATCTCTTTATCTTCTACCTATGATCTATTTGTAATCTCTATCTGTCTATTGTCTATCTCTATCTATATCTGTATATCATCTATTTATCATATCTATCTATATTTATATATCTATTTATTATCTATCTAATCATCTTCTATATCTATCTTCCTACCTACCATTCTATCTATGATCTATCATCTATTTGTCATCTATCTATCTATCTTTTATCTACCTATCATCTATCCATCACCTATCATTATCATTTATATATCATATATCTGTCTTATCATCTATCATCTATTTTCATGTCTCTGTCTGTCTATCATCTAATGGTCATTTATCTATCTATATTTATCATCTATCTATCTATCTATCTATCTATCTATCTATCTATCTATCTATCTATCTATCATCTTTCTAAACTAGAATTACAGAATGAGATGGAGCTGTTATAGAAAGGCCTTTAATCAACATTCAATTGATTCCCTTCATTTTTCTAAGGGAAGAAACTAGATACCAGAAAAACTGGTGACTTGCCAAAGATTACTCAATGGATCCAGGCAGGGTTCCCCACCTTCTGACTTACTTGAAGCTTGATAGTTAACTTTTGCTGCTTGGTATGCTATCTCCAATTTAGTTCTCTGTCTTTGATCTAGAATTCTCCTTTTATACCCATAATTTGTAAATTTGTTATTTTCATGATGTCTCAGAGTTCCTATGTGTTCCCTTTGTCAAATTAAAAAAAAATCACTCTCTGAGTGAATGATCCAATTTGTCTACCTTGTCTTCAGGCCCCAATATTCTGTTTTCTTTGTGATCCATTTTCTTGGTGAGACTTTGCATTGATTGATTTTTTTTTTCAATTAGAGGTATTGAAATTTTTATTTCCAGCTTCATTCAGTTTGAGTTTTTGTCATCTTTTCTGCTCTGTGTTCAGTTCAACGTTCAGATCTTATTTTGCTCTCATTATTTCAATCAGTCCTTGTTGGCGTTTTCTAGGACTTCAATCAGGATTTTACCTCTGTCTGCTATAAGTTAATTCAGTTTACTCACATTTACTTTGAATTCTTTGAACTCTTTGAACTTGCTTATAATTGTTCTTTTGAATTCTGTGTCTTGTGTTTTGTCTAAGTTGTTCTTGTTGGGGACAGTTACTATGGAATTAATGATTCCTGGGGGAGCCATTCTGTCTTGCTTTCTCATGTTGTTTTGTTCCTGCGATGGAATCTGTGCATCTGACATTAGGTTGTTGATTGCATTTTTCGTATGAGTTTTTAGCCCACAAGGATAGAGTCCTGGTTCATAGCAGCAGACTAAGTTGTTGGCAGAATGGGAAAGAGACAGGCTAAGAGTGGTGGGTCCCTTACCAGGACCATGTAGGTATCTAGTTGGCAAGGTGGCTTTGAGGAGTCCCTAGGGGGCAGAGTTGAGCAGAGCAGTTCTCCTGCCAGGGTCAGCCACATTGGCTGGGTGCCCACAAAGAGTCCTGGTTTGGAGAGGGTGTATACCCAGAGCAAAAACAACAAGGATAAGAAAACCTGCCCTAAAGATGGGTGACACATCCTGTTGGCTGGGATACTGGACCAAGTGAAGATGAAAAGGGAGCATTCATCTTTCCACTTCCAGACTGTGGCTGCTAGGAGAACACTTGCCTGATCCTTCTGCCCCAGCCATACCAATGTGCATATCAATGCATAAGGAATTGTGCCCTCAAGCCCTTCATCTTTAAGTTGTTTGCCAGTATTTAGTCACAACAAGAAGGGTACTGGATACATCCATCACCCCAGAAAGCCCTCCCTTTGCCTTTGTAGTCCATGTTTCCCCAATCTTCTGCTCCTGGCAATGGTTGATCTGTTTCCTGTCCCTGAAGCATTGCTTCTCTATACAGTCATGCACTGTGTAACCTTTGCATGTCTCTGCTCTTCCCCTTAGCATGACAGTTTGTGATATCTGTGTTGGTTTATGAATCAGTAGTTCATGAATTTGAGTTCTCTCCATGTTAGGGCAGCTAAAATGAAGCTTCTGGGGATGTGCACTTAGAACCTGTGCTGCATCATTAGCTGAGGGCCAGTGCTTCATGCTGTGGTCACACATTTCCGTCTCAAGTAGCTTTATTAGAGCTGGTGCCTGTGTTAGACTCCCACTTCTGGAATATTGTTCAATGTGATGGTTAAATTTGTCAACCTTGCTTGCACTTAAAAACACCCAGTGCACTCATTTGTGAGACGCTCCTTCGGGTGTGTCTATTAAGGTGTTTCTGGAGAGGATTAGCTGAAGTAGGGGAAGTCACGCTCAGTGTTGACTGTACAATGCAGTCTCCATGATTTATCCCAGACTCCATGAGAACGTAAGGAAAGGCAGCTGAGCACTGCAATGTCTTCCTCACCATAATGGAGTGTGTCCTGAAGCCATGAGCCAAATAAAGTCTCCCTTCCTTACACTGCTTTTTGTAAGTGTTTGGCCACAGTGATGAGAAAGGTAACTAACACAGTCATTTGACTCCTTTCCCACAGGCTCCTCAGATCCAGCTGTGTTCCCAAATTATGTCACTCCAGGACTCGCTACATTCAGAGAGGGCCTACACCCCCACTTCCCCCTCCCTCCCCACAGCCTTCATACTGTCCCCACATAGAGGAGGGAAAGCTGTTGGTGCCCATTCAGATGGCTTCACTCCAGATCTGAGGGATGGTAAGGTCTTCCAGGATTTTTTTAATCCTTGGCATGGCTTTGGGAAGGGCAATGGAGCCAAGCTCAGCCATTTCTTCCAGCTAATGGCATTCACATTGTCCTTCAGCTACTGCTGTGAAGTTTGGACTTGAAAGTGAACATCTTCTTTTGACTATATTTTCTTTCCATTTTGTTGTTGAGTTAATTTCTTCAGCTGTTTGGGCAGGGACACTCCACTCTGTAGTTGACGCTGGCCAGAGACTCCTTCCTGATCCTACTTCTGCCCACCTCAGATTTATTTTTAAAGTTTTTATTGTTCTATATGCACGTTTACACTTTTTTCAAATCCTTTTTGGTGGTAGGATATAAATAACTCCTAACACAGAAAGCGCCTGGGTTTGGCCAAGAGTACCCTGGGACCTTTGGGATGCAGCAGTGATTTGGAGGTGAGCAGTGTGAGTATGGAGGTGCTGGCAAGCACCTTAGGATAAGTGGAATGGTAGCTTGGCTTACTGTCACTGTCACTCTTCAGAGAGCTTAGTGTCATTTAATGAAATCTAAGCAGTTGAGGAGTATCACACACTCAGAGTCCTTCAGCGGTTAGAGAGGTCGAACTAGCTAGTTAGGTGAGTAAAGGGTGGAGGGCACAATGGGGTCCACAGTACACCAGAAAGCCACCTGTCCTGTCTGCTGATATGCTTCCCTTCCATGCTAGACAACAGAAGGGTGGATGTACAAATCTTATAGGACTCTAAAGAGAAGGTATGAAGCAATCAGCCAGGTGTGGGCCTCACCACTCTTTCATGAGATGAAATCCTCAGTAGATATCTCAAGGGCTTTTAGGAGGAAAGAGGGCAGCTTAGGATCCATGAGGCTACAGCAAGTGGGGCCTTTGAGGGGGCCCTTATTCCAAGGCTTCGTGCTTCTGATGGAAAACTTAGGGATAGTTGGGTTAAATCATCCTGTGCTGACCCTTTCATGCATACACACTCATGGGAATCATCCCTTCCTCATGGTTCTGGATGCATTCGTTTTTTTTTTATTATTATTATTATCATTTATTACAGTTTATTCAGTTTGTATCTAGGCTGTGACCCCCTCCCTCTTCTCCTCCCAATTCCACTCTTCCCCCCAATTCCCCCTATGTTCCTCCTTTAGTCTACTGATAGGGGAGGTCCTCCTCCCCTTCCATCTGACCCTAGCTTATTAGGACTTGTTGCATTGTCTTCCTCTGTGGACTGGAAAGGTTGCACCTCCCTGAGGGGGAGGTGATCAGAGAGCCTGCCACTGAGTTGGACATGTTAGTTTTATCCTGCTACAATGGCCCGAGCCAGCTCTGCACACGGAACCTGCTTTACCGGTGAGAGAAAGGTTTCCAGAAGCCTTGTTCTCACCCACTGGGATCCCTGAGCTCTGTGCACCCTCGTGAGTGGGAATGTGTATGCATGAATGTTTGTGGATTCTGGGGAAGGCAAAGTCTATCTTCTGGTACTATTTATAGTTTGTGCTATCCTAGAATAGAGAGCTGCAAATAACCCCACTTCATGGGGTCAGGTGCAGCCAGCAGCGTGTGTTTGTGTGTCACAGGACTAAGAATGGTTTATATATTTTTAAAAGTCTGTTAAAAAACATTTAACAGAAACTATATGTGGTGGTCAAAGCCTAAAACAATGGCTCCCTGGCTCCTGAGCAAGTGCTGAGGATTCATTTAGTCCAAACCAGAGACCACAGCAGGATGAAGCTGCCTCAAGGACGGGGACTGTGAAGCGAGGGGCTGGCTGATGGGCTTGTATTCTCCCCCAAGGCCAGGCGTCCTGGGAGCCGGATGCCCCTACACTAAGTCCCAACTTAGCCATGCCTGGACTGTTGGCCTCCTGCTGGTGGGAGCCACACAGTTGTTCTCCAGCTACTTCAGGCTCAAATTGCTTTGCAGTCTTCTTTGAACCTGAGTCTGTTCCTCTGCTCTTTCTGTGGGCCTGTCAAATGCCTGCACTCCAGTGAGGTCCTACTTCGAGTCCATGTCTTTGCATTCTGTAAAGCCACTCTATAGTCAACCAAGCTTCAAAGCCAGAAATCTCTCTAGCATGCATCCCTTGGCTGTGCTGCCCGACCCCTGTGTGGCATGGTGCCCTTATTCCTGCTGGAGGCCATTTCCAATGTAGCCAGAGAGGCTGGCTGACCTATCCCTTCTGGAGGATGGCAGGTCTGGCCAGCTGATCCTGGACTTTGGCAGAGAGGGACAATTCACTGACACCAAGTTCTAGATTGGCTTTGGCAATGTGTGTTGACAAGTCAAATCCCTTCAGTGTGATTCGGTTTCCCTGTGGTAAAAAATGGGCTATATTTCTGCTTTTCACAGCAGGGCAATTGAAGCTGTGATTAAAATAAAATATGGGTCCAGTTTTATTTTACTCTTTGTGTGTGTCTGTGCATGTATATCTATGTGTGCATGTGTGTAGGAGTGTCTGTGTGCATGCATATAGAAGTATGTGTTTGCACATTTATATATGCATGTGTGTGCACACCTGTGTGCATTTGCATGTGTGTGTGTGTGTGTGTGTGTGTGTGTGTGTGTGTATGCATGTGTTTTGAGACAAGGTCTCATACATCCTGGGCTGACCTTAAACTCAGTTTGTAGCTAGCACTGGCCTTAAACCCTTGATCCTCCTGTCTGTACCTGCCGAGCACTGTGGAATGACAGGCCTGTGGCTCATGCTTTGGCTATTTCACTATCATCTGAGGAGAAGCTGTGGCTTTTCTGTCAGATCTGGTAGTCGGTCAGCTGTGTGTGTGTGTGTGTGTGTGTGTATAAGCACCTTCAGGTTTTGATTTTGGTGCCGAGGGTCAGACCCAGGACTTTGTGCACGCTGGGTAAGCACTCTACCCCGCAGCTATGCTCTGTGTCATCAGAACTGCACACTTGGATTCTCGAGGACAAATGTGAGAAAGCACAGAAGTACCCCTGGAGAACCATGGCATCGTGGCTTTCTGTGCACATTTCTGCGGCAATCAGAAGGGGGAGAGCTGAGCCATGGGTAGCACTAAACATGGATGTGGTAAAGGTGAACAAGGCTGCACCCAGCCAGTCTCCAATACCCGAGCTGGAGTCTGGTTCGCAGGGCCGTCTGCATGCCACGCAGGGCCTGCCCAGGGCTGTCCTCCACGCTGTGTCCTCCATAGTCGCCTTCTTAGGGAAGAGTGAAAACTTGAGACACTTGAGTCTAGTTATATCTTTGTGTGTATTTACTTAAATACCACCATAATTAAAACATCCCACAGTGATGCTAGGGCCCCTTACACACTAGGCATTGCATTTCCTTTCCAAAATAATGTGCATACTACCCAAGAGTCAATTCTCTGAGCTAGGCTTCAAACCACGTGTGAAGAACCTCACGTTTTCCATTTACAGATTCTCTGCTGGAATGACTCAGCTCTGAAAAGCAGCTGAGAAGAACACTCAGCCAAGCCTAGGCCCTAATAAGACTTTATCTCCACAACTGGATTTAGCCAAAGGTTTTGGATCCTTGTTTAAAAGATCCTGGGGCATCTTTCTCCCCAGACTTGGGACTGCTTTGTTTCTAGCACTGAGTATCCAACCCAGGGTGTCTGACACAGGCCAGGGAGGCTCCTCCAGCGCTATTCTATTTTCTGGAGGACAGGCTCTCTGGAAAGTGCCCAGGGAGGTCTTGAACTTGTGATCATGGCTTCTCAGAGCAGCCCCTGCTCTCTGTTGTCTGGGCTCCCAGAAGTGTTCACTGGAGGATGGATGAGTGGCTGTCTAACAGCCACACTGAGGAAAGAACACGTTCCTCCTTGGGCCTGGGTTCCTCGGGGCCTTCCCCGTGTCCTCGCCACGACTGCCTCTGCGTGCTGCAGGATGGTTCCTCCCCCAGCCCACACCTTGCCCACATTTGGAGGCTGTTAGAGGAGTCTGCCTGGCCTGGCCGAGCTGGCCCTTTTATCTCTGTCAATAAATCATCTCTCCCTCCTCCTGATGCTGCCTGTCCCGCTCCTCTGAACTGCCTCCAATTTGTCTCTAGTGAATGGTGCAGAGCCCTGGCTGGAGGGCAGGTGTGGCTGCCCCAAAGCCCCCTTCCATCTGCAGTCCGTGCTGTGGCTAGGCTGTTGGCTGGGGCCCCAGGCCTGTCCGTCCTGAGCAGTCACAGTGCTTATTTCCCAGGCCTCGCACTCCAGTGCCCAGTGGGAAGGGCAGGACCAGGCGCCCTTGGTCATGCTCCTCAGAAGGAAGGAGCCGGAGGTGGACAGCCCCGGGTGGACACGGCAGGGAGAGCAGGGGCTCCAGAAGGCGGCGTCCTCGCCTGGGCCAGAAAGATGACAGAACCGGCTGTGACCGTGATGCAGAGTCCAACCAGAACTGTGTGTGCTGGAACCCGCTAAGCTTGACCTCGACCTCGAGGGCTGTGGGGTCCACTCTCAGGGAAGCTGGGTGTTTCAGTGCTCTGGCTGTATGTGCAATGAAGGCAACAGTGCACACAGGTGTGATGAGCCTCATGACCATCCTCACATGGCAAGGGCCATACGCACGATGCTTCCTGAAGATTAGTAGTGTGTAGGGAAGACCTGAAGATAAAGAAACAGGCTCAGAGAGGTCATTTGGTAAGTGTCACACAGCTCTAAAGGGAAGGAGCTATGTTCAGCCCAGAGAAGTCAGACTCGGTGCCCCCAGTGTGATGTGATTAGTGAGGACACTTAAAAAAATATTTTATTTGAAACTGTGTGTGCGCATGCCACCTCCATGAGTACAACTGTACAAGAGTTCAGGAGCTCAGGGGCCAGGGGCCTCAGAGTTGGAGGCTGTTGTGAGTGCTCTGAGTGGACGCTGGGAATGAGGAGCAGCAGCGTGCTCCGCACAGTTGCCAGGAAGCAGGGCAATGAAGGCAGGGAGCAGCGGGCCTAGCAGTCGGCCTAGCAGGGCTGCGGACTCTGCTCTGGCACACATCTCTGGAAACCACCGCACCCACACACCCAGAGGTGTACTTCCGTGGGACTCCATGCCCTGCCACGCTGACAACCATGATTAGCCATCACATCCAGCAAAGGCCTGGACATAGGGCTGAAGATGAGGCCAGATGTCCGGCTCTGGTGACGGGGCAGGGACTGGCCTGTCCCAGCTTAGGTGTGGTGTGAGAAGCTGAGGGGGATTTTTGTTGCACAAAGACTGAGAAGTGCAGGCACCCAGGGCCCAAGTCCTGAAGAGGCCCTGGAAGATAAGCACGGCCAGAAGCACGACTGCAAGCACAGCCAGAGGCCCGGCCGGAAGCATGGCCGCACTGTCCATGGCGTCACCTCAAGTCTCAGTAGAGTAAGTACAGTGACAGGCTCCCCACATCATTGTCCCATCTATACCACACAGGGGCCTCATGAGACACATTTTGTATATGGGAAACTAAGACTCAAGGATCTAGAGCTGCTTGCTCCAAATCTTACGGTCAGCGCATGGTAGTTTAGGAAGCAAAGTCTGTCTACCACGTATGCATGTATGCATCTATTTGCCTATCTATGTATTTATCTATCATCTATGTATATCATGTATGTATCCCACATATCTATCATATATGTATATATGTATCATCTATCATCATATATCGTCTATCTCTACATCACCTACCTATGTATGTATCTACTATCTACCTATTATCTATCTATTTATGTATCTGTAATTTATCAACCTATCTCTCATCTATGTATCTATCATGTATCTATGTATCTAACTATCATTTATCAATCATTTATCATTATCTTATTTATATATTTTTCAGACAAGGTTTCATATATTCTAGGCTGGCCTCAAATTCAATATTTATCAGATCTTGATCACCCAATCTTCCTGCCTCTGCCTCCATATTAAAGGGGTGTGTCACCTTGCCAGGTTCATGGATATCATTTTAGAACTCAGTGGCTGAAAGTTTGGTTAGACCTTCAGTATGGACAAAAGCTACCTCTTTTTCTCCTTGGCTGGAAAGTGAGAAACAGATGCTGTCTGTCTACAGACGTCCTCCAGCTGGAGAGGCAGCCCAGGGGGAAGAGCCTAAGTGCTGTGCTGGCCTTGCTGGGAGGAGGAAACTTTCCTTGCCCAGGGTTCTGGCCCAGGAGGTGCCCAGGAGCCCAGAGGCCTGGAGGGCCAGGATTTGAGCTGCAAATGTGGGCTGCCTAGCCTCCATCACCACACACAGATGCATTAGGTGGAAACAACTCCCTGTCATCTCCTGGCCACTGCAGATCAGAGGTGTAAGAGCGAAGTGCACACCCCACACATCCCTCAAAGAAGGCTTGTTGGACTTGGGCCTCAGCTGGGTATGATGTTGAGAAAGAGGTAGCATCGGGGTCAGAGTGGAGAGAAAGGTGAGCCCAGGCAGAGAGATGTGAAGTCTTGTCTTCTCTCTCCCACTCTCACGGGAGAGATGAGCATTGGTGGAGGCCAGAAATCGGGATCTTACCCACTTCCTGCTCTCCTGACGTTGGAGCAGGGCTCTGTTGGCACTCTGGACTGAGCTGACATCTTGGGAACATCTGTCTCTATGTTCCCACCCATGTATCATAGGATGCCTCATGGAAGGCACCTGGCTCTGTCCTGAGGAAATCAGATGAGAGGCCAGAGGAGGCTGTCTAGGACTCCAGGAAGCCTGGTGGGTTGTGAGTCTAGGACCACCTGGAAGGGCAGCCTCTGAGGAGCAGTTCCAGGACCCAGGGCTGGGACAGAGCTATTGCCTCAGGCTGGGGGTGGGAAGGTGAAGAAAGCATAGGATTTTTTCCAGGCTTTCAAGCTGAGGAGAGCAGGGGGCAGGCAGACACTCAGGCCATTTAGAGGCCAGCCACCCACAAGAGCCCTAGCCACACCTGGCCACCTGAACCTACTACTGAACTCCTTATTTGCCTGGATAGACCCCTGATTGAATCCCTCTGATGGTTTCCCATGATGCCACATTCTTCCACATCTTTAGGGCTTTGTCTGTATCCCAGATACCTGCTGTTCTTCACGTTCAGTCTGTGTTCTGCCTGGGAGAGGCCTGGGCAGGTTCCTGTCCCACCCAGTACCGCCCATGTCCTCTTGCCCTGTGTCTCCATGTCAACATTTATACACCCTTCTCTGGGTGCTGTGTCGTTCCCTCATCAGAACTGCCTCCTGGTCACAGACCATCTCATGTACTGCTTGACATGCAGCGGGTCCTCAGCACTGTTCATTGACTGACTAAGTGGAAGGCAGACGTTGATCATCATCAACATAATCTGTTGGCTGGCTGACTTGCCAATCTCTGGAGGGCTTTTCCCAAATATTTGTTCCTGGTTTATACATCAGACCCCCTTGTGTTCCTCTGAGCTGGAGACCTCTACACAACTGCCCTATGCCTCCTGCTTGTGCTTACAAGCTTCCATTTGGGTTTTTTAGGGAGGTTTCTGTGGAGGCTCAGCCCAGTTCCTAGGCCACAGCGATGCTGCTCAGCAGTGGCTTCCAAGGCTTGGCCTCAGGTAAACATGTTGGAAACTCTGACGGAGGAAGAATGGCAGCCCTGCAGCTCAGAGTGCTGGGTCAGAGAGCAGAGCCAGGGGAAGATTTCTGAGCTCTTCTGGTCAGCACACTCATTAAGCTCTGTGATCTCAGAAAAGCAGCCTCTCCTCTCTGGACCCCTCTCCCTCCCCCTGCCAGTTGGGAGTTATTTTATGTGAAGCTGCCCACTAGGACCTGAACACCACAGGTGGCCACCTGCCTTCTAGGACCTGTGCTTGTGCTGGCAGGTCCCAGAACTGACTTCCTGGCCAGGCCAGCTGTCTCCCACAAGCTCCACCTACTTGTTCAAGTGAGACAGGAGTCAGGCCCTCCGGATTCCAAAGCTCAGAATTTGTCTCTTCTTGTTACATCACCAGGAATTTTAGCCCTAAGGAATTTCATTATCTCACAGGATGCTCAAGAGGGATCTGTGTCCTCAAACAAGGCTACCCTCCTCTTCAAAGTGAGACATGATCCAGTGTTCCCCCAGCAGGCCACACCTGGCTGGAGAAGGCCTAGGTGATCTCTGCCATCTAGACCAAGGCCACCTGGCTGCTGATGTCTGCTCTCACCTTCTCTCCCCACAGAAAGAATGTCGGGTTGTGAGAGTCCTCATTTACATTTCATTAGGAGGTGTTGGGCGGGGTGATAAAGAGCAGAGGTTGGGGCAGCACTTTGCAATTATTCCCAGCAACCCCCTCAGTGCACTGCCCTCTTTTCCCTGGTATTGTCTTAATTGCTAGAAAGGTAGGCCTAAAGTTCTGCCCATTTCCAGCACTGTCTAACAGTAGACAGCATGACTTCCACTTTTACATAGAGACATCCAGGACTCCAGTAACTGCTAGGCTGCTCAGCTGGCACACAGTGGAGCTGGGCTATAAGCCTAGTCAGCTTGCTTCTGGAGCACCTGCTCTGCCCTTACCAAGCTGATGTCCACCCACCTGGAGAAGGAGTGTGGGTGTAAAAGCTACCTGAGCCAGAGGAGCTCAGTGTAGACCAGAGAAATGAGAGCAGACTTGAGGGCAAAGGAAAATGGTGTACGGACTGAGTGTACACTTGGGATAAGCCCCCACTTCTCAATGTCCCAGAGACCCTGCTCTCTGCTGTGCCAAGCTCTTGGAGGATGACACAGTACTCTCTAGCTGTTTCTCTATTCATTGCGATGTGACTCACTGCATGACATCAGGGTACCACACTTTTCTGCTCTCATCTGGGAACCCAGGATCATGGCATAGCATCTTTGCCCACATCTTTGCATGGGAACTCAGAAACACCAAATGACGTCTTCACTGGGGAGAATGTCCTGAGAGCCCTCCAACCTGCCCTTCCCAGGAGGAAGAATTTGGCATCTTGGGGTTCAGGTACAGCCTGTGGCAACTGCCAAAGACAGGAGCAGGGGCTCAGGGAAAAAGGGCACCTGTTTGTTTCCTAGAAATGCTGGGGACCAGCCTAGATCTAGAAAGGACATTCTGGAAAGCTCTGGAAAATTCAGGCTCAAACTGATCTGTGTTTTACCATGTTTCCACATGTAGAGAGCTTTTCAGCAGTTTTCATTACATTTTTAAGACTCAAATTGATGAAGCTGAGGTAAGAGCCAGACTCGGGGGTAGAAGAGACAAAGGTTTAGTAATTTTTTGAGTTCATAGTTTACAAAACACAGAAGCCAATATGGCTTCAATACGTGATGTGACCCTTTATAAGCCTGGAACGACTCTTCAAAACTCATTCTGGACTGACTTCAGAGTCGAATGGATGCAGGGACACCACAGCTTGACTTTGAGCAGTGGGCTGGTATTGCAGGAATTTTTTAATTTCCTGTAGCTCAGAACAGTTTTCTCCCAGGGCGCTTTGGAGTTACACTATTGTGAGTTGACCACGCTGCTGCTTTAGGAATGGCCTAGAGAAAAGGAAAACATCAGCCAGGAAGAGCATTAATGGGATTCCCCTGGAAAATGACACCACCAAAAGTTTAGAAAAATATTTCCAGGGAAATGAGGGACCCGCTTCTCAAAAAACAGAAACCAGTGACTGGAACCTCTGTGCTTTAAAAGTGGAGTAAAAATGGCGTCACTTACACTTCCCAACTGAAAGGAATTTGGGAAAAGCAGATTATTATTATTAATTATTTTAATAGCTTCTTAATTAGCTCTTCAAACAAGTTTTTTAAAATCCCCAAAGGTGTCTAATTTACATGACATGTTTTTACTTTTCTGTGCATTTCATTAACAGCCCCCTTTAAAAAGAGAAAAAAAAAAACAAGCTAGCAGCGAGACAGGAAAGCAACGATTTCACAAGGTGCATTTGAAATAGAACTCAAACTATCATCCTTCGAAGCTTGTGCGTCTCTCTACACCTCAGTGATGTCTCATCTCTGTCACCTCAGGGGGCCCATGGGGCTTCTGTTCTCCTCAAAAATCACTGAAGGACTCCCTCTGAGTCACGGTGACCCTGGGGAGGATGCTGGCTCCAAGGGGCAGGGGTTGAGGGGGCAGCTGCTCCTTCTACCAGCAGTTAATCTGCTGGATAATGGACTTCGGCTGCTTCAGTGGGCACACGGCTGCTTGGAAGGAGCTGACCTGGGGACACTGAGACACCAGTTTTCGGATGTCTCTCACAATGTGTGAAGCCAGGCAGAAAAGTGGTACATTTTATTGAGAACAGAGGACAGAGCTGAAATCAGTCCCCTACTCCACCCCCTCCAGCTTCTGGCAGAGGATGGCTGGGAAGTTGAAGGGGACACTTAGCAGCCCAGGGCATGGTGCCAAAGGATGGGCTCAGGACCTGAGAGTGCTGGGCAGGAGGGCGGAGCTCATCACTTCTTCCCAGCAGCCTGTCCTCCCCACCTATTTCTCATCCTTGTGATCAGGGACATCAGCTTCTGCTGTGTACCAGGTCCAGGTCAAGGTCTTGGCTACACCATTGCTCTGAATGTTCTCTGCCACACCAGCAAAACGATCTCCATTATTTTTCCCATTTGCAGAGAGCGGCTGTTTAATGGCTAACTTTTAATGAGCAGTTACTATGCAGCAGACCTTGGAGTCTACTAGTAAAATTCAGTTATCAGAACACCCACCCATTCTTCAGGAGCTCCCTCCCACAGTGAAATTTCTAAGGAGGCTCAGAGAAGTGACTCACCTTGTGAGCTGCCCAGGAGGCCTGAACCCATGCTGAATCTTGCCCATCTCTTATGCTCCAACCAAGTTCCCTGTTTTCTTCCAGAAAGCCTTCTCTGATTTTCCACAAATCTACATTTCTTAGCTTTTTCTAAGCCGAGTTTATTATTTGTGCTGTCTTTTGAAATTTGATCCCCCTGTCCCTGCCACATCCTTTCCTGATTGTATTCTCAACATGCTCCAGCTCTGAACACAGGCACCCACAGTGGGCATCAAACCAGCATGCCCTACACAGCAACATCAGTTGTGGACTTGCACATTGGATGAAGTTTCATTTCAGCAGATTGGACATTGTTAGGGGCTGAGGGTCCAGCACTGGTTATTAGATTTCAAGGTAATTTGTCTTTCTGCTTTTTTTTTCCCCTTGCCTACTAACGGAAAATTCTCTCTCAAGTCACACTAATTAGCACTCAGAGGCTGTTGTAGCAAAATCTTCCCAAAATAGCCCCAAGCACATTTGCAGGAGGGAAGAAGGGCCGAGCCAGGGATGAGGTGTGTAGCTCTGACAAGCAGAGAAAGCTTGAACTGGGCAGACTGGCAGCCTCCACCTGGCCTAGAACACAGGTGGGAAGTCGGCAGTCCCAGGGAGAGGCTCGTACATTTAACCGGAAGGCAGCAAGGACAGACACATGAAGCCGTTGTCATCCTTTAACAGAGGGTTCCAGGAACAGAGGCTTGCCAGAGCAGGAAATGTCCACAGTTAAGGAAGCCTCTTTGTGGTAAGAATGGGGGCTCAGACCATGGAGCGGGGATGGGCGAGACTGCAGGAGCATGTGTATGGCTCTCTCTCCGTGCATTTTATGTCGTTTTGAAGATTTCCTGTTCAGGAACCCCCGTTATTCTGGCAACACCCTCAGAAAGCAGACTGCCGTTCATTTATCCTGATCAAGATTTATCGTGCAGATGAAGAGCTAAGTGTGTGAAGGCGCCTCAGGAGCCTGAAGTGAGCGGCAGGATGGCTCAGTGGGTAACACATCCCCAGAGTGCCTGGAGAACCTGCCTTGGATTCCCACATACAGCAAGAGCTATGCGCAGAACCTAGGTGGAGACAGGAGACTCTGTGAGCATGTGAACCAGCTAACCTGGAATAACAGGAGAGCCTGCCTCAAATGGGTGGAAGGTGAGGATGGCACGTGAGCTTGTCCTCTGACACACACACACACACCTCTCTCATACATGAATGAACACACACACACGATAAAATAAATAAAAATTAAACAGAAACATTGAGTGGCAGGCAGTAGGACACCCCTCCCTCTTGTTCACCTCCACTAGGTTTGTTGTCTGAGTAACAAATACGCTTTCATTATTCTACAGTACAAGGATTTGGGATGGGTTCTTGGCCAGTGCTGACTGATGCATTTTGCTCATTTTGAAATTTACTCATTTCCCCTGTCACCTCTTGGGTATTTATGACTGTTCCTTCTTCCCTCTCCTCATTTCAGTTTAAAATATTACTATCCACAGTGAAGATAGCGCCAAACTTCCTACAGAATAGATCTCTTTCTGACGCCCAGCTCTGCTGGGTTAGTATCTTCTGTGTATTTGCTCATTCTCTATTTCTCAGCATAATTTTCATAGAGCAGAGGCCTTGCTGTGTCTGCTACTGCACACTAGTCCTTAGTTCCAGCATACATGTTTTAGGGAGGAAATGAGTTTCGAAGTGCAGCGGACAGCTGGAGTGAGTCTATCCTCCAGGCTGACACTCTCCTGACCCTCACTCTAGTCCCCAAGCCAACAGGGACAGGTTGGGGGCTTCCAGTCCTCTCATCATCAGTCCTGTAGAGGATCAGGGACCCTGAAGGGCCAGCAAGTGCCTCTGAGGCAAGAACAGGGTTTGGGGAGCTTACTTTAACTTCAGGCTTCACACTTGTGTGGGCTTGGACCAGTTACCTCATTTCCTGAGCTTCCACGTTCTCGTCTGTGAAAGGACCTACCTCTATGCCCACCGCAAGGGTTCTTTGTGTATTTGTGATGTCCAAATGACATAAGTCACATACAACGTTTAGCATAACACCCTCAGGATTCAGGCACTGGGCATGGCACACAGGGCCTCCTGCTTGCTAGGCAAGGGCTCTCCTACTGAGTGTCAGCCCAGCCTCGGTGTTAGGACCACATATGGAGTTGGTACACATTTCTGAAGGAAGCCCAAGGAGTAGAGATCCCAGCCACAAGTGGAAAACTCCAGAACCAACCTCTGGGAAAATGGCGGCCGTGTGGACTTTCTCCCCTTCTCCTGCCCATCAGGTTCCCGGACAGCTTCCCTAACCTTATGAACTGCTTCTTGGGAAAAGGCTTAGCACCAAGTGGGGGAGGGCCAGTCCCACGGGGTAGTTAAGCCCATCCCTACCTTCCTCAAGTGAGACACTTGGCCCAGAGATCTTAGGAACCTGCTTCAGATCTCACATCCCTTTTGAATGCAGCCTGCAACTCTCATGCCCTTTGGAAGCCCAGGGTCTTCCTCCCAGGGAAGCCATCATGGCTACGGCAGAAATGCCAATGTTCTGTAATCCGACGGTTCTCGACCAGGAACGGTTTTCTCCCTAGGGAGAAACAGCTAGGATTTTTGGCTGCCACAACTGGGGGATAGGAATGATGTTTGTATCTAGAAGACAGGGCCTAACAATGCTGTAGGCCCTTTGCGGTGGCCTGTAGCTCACTACCAGGAGTGATCTGGCCCCAAATGTCAGTAGTGACAAATTTTGAGGAAAAGAACGGACTAAAGGAATTTCTAAGATCAGAAGGGAATTTGTTTGACTGTCTGGTGAGAGCCATGCTACTGTCTTCCACACGAGGCCACAGAATAACAATGATGGTATCAGCTGTTCTGTGAGGCCAAGGGCCTCACAAGTAACTGTGCCTGAACAGGTTGTGTGTGTGCTCCTCTGTGGGAACGCACACTTGCCGTGGATATGGAAGTCAGTAGACAACCCAGAGGCCTGGTCCTTGGACTTTTTTAGGACAGGGTGTTTTGTTGTAATGCTGTTTCTTTAGCTGGCCCTTGGAACTCTGGGAGCCTCCTACCTCTGCCCCCCAGCTCCCTTCAGGAGGTCTGAGATTACTGGTACTCAAGCTACTACATCCCATTTAATGTGAGATTTTTGAAGCCATGTAGTAATACCAAGAAAGTAGGTGTGATCATTCCATCTTACAGATGTGCTCATGCTCTCTCACATGGTGTGGCCTGCACAGTTATTTGTGTGGGAAGCTAGCGGTGGCAGCTTTAGATGGCAAAGCAGCTAACCAGCTCTGAAGTTGCCCAGTGTCTGGGGAAGGAGGAACCCAGAACTATTCAGGAGAGATGACATCCCAGCTCACCCAAATAAATTACTCAGTAAATTCCGCTTGGCTGGGTCTCACTGATCAAAGTAAAGGATCATCAGGAAATCCAGTCTTGGGTCTTGGGAACCACCTCAGGGTGGGTGTGAAATTTTAACCCCAGGCAGTTGGCTGGGCGGTCAGATATAGGGCTACCAGGGGCTCAGATGGTGCTGGTGGGCAGGAGAAAATTGGAGAGGCACAGCCTGCTTTTTCCTGAAGGGAAGAGGCCATGAAGGAGTTGGCAGCCTTCTGAGTCCTTGTTCTGGGTCCTTGTTCTGCCCACTTGTGGGCAGTGAGCAACTGGCTTCCTGGCAGAGATAGAGATCAGATCCCAAGCTCTGACACCGACTCCACACAAGGAAAGGTGCGACTGGCCTGGGCTCCTGATCTGTGGCATCTGCAGAAGTCTATCTTCTCCCACCCACCTCACCCCAGATGCTTGCCACAGTGTTTTCATGGAGGGGCAAGAAGCTGGCTTTCATGACCAGCACACATCCATTCTTACCATTGTGGGGAATGGACATTTTGTTCATTGGTCCTATCAGCTGTGAATCTGAGGGAGAGGGCACATGTGCTTAAAGACCATCTTCTCACATAAAGTGTTGAAGGAAGGGGCAGACATGTGACCAATATGTCCAGCCAAGTGTCCACACCCCTTTAAGGCCTGGTAGTCACCAGATCTCTTGCAGGCCAGGGCATCAGGGAAGCGTTCCTGTAGACATGGCATGTGATGACTACTTCTGGAACAAGGGAGCTTTTCCTGCCTTAGAATTTCATTCCAATCCCGTCACTGAGGGGAACACAGGCTGGAGCTTGGGTGTGGACTTCCCCTCTGCAAGAGGTTTGGCTCAGACTGAGGCCTTCATAGCCACAAGATGAGTAGGACTTGCTCATTTCACCCACAAGGCCTTGCGAAGGAACTGAGCTTGCTACACCTCAGTCATTGCAGAGGCCCTGGGGCCAGCGCAGCCTTCATGGAACTCCAGGACAGCTGGGATGGGTCTAAGGAGGTATCTGTCTGCCGTGGCAGGAGCATGGTTATCAAGAACAGGGCAAGTGAGGGTCAGTGGCCTCTCCGAGCCTGCTCTCTGTCCTGCCACATGGCTTGGCCACTGGTTCCCGGGTTCGGCTCACAAGCTCCCGGCACAGGGATGCTTCCTAAGTCTGTGGCCCTGGCTCTGGCCTCCCCTGCACTCTCCTGATTGGTGTCCTCTCTTCTCTTCTGGAAGGTTCTCAGCAGCCCTTGCAGTTCTCCATCTCCAGGGATGTCTAGGTAGCTGGTGCCAAGTAACTGGATGTGCTGGTGTTTTGTTCCTTGTCTCTGTAAAAGTCCCTCGGTGGGTTCACAGTGTCCTCTTGCCTCTAAATCCCATGAGTGTGCCTCAGTTGATTTGCACAGCCTAAACCACTCTTCAGATGAGAATGGCTGAGGATGGGACCTCCCACAGCACAAGGATCTTTTCTTGAACTATCTGTAGGAGTCTGCTCAGGGCCATGAGGAACTACTAACAGGGACTCGGTTGTTGTTGTTGGTGGTGGTGGTAGTGTTGTCTGTGTGTGTGTCTCAGGGAAATGCCACACCCATCTGGCCAATTTCAATGTATAGACTTTATGAAGGTCACAGATTAAGCTTCAGTGGGTAAACATGAGGGTTGATCCTATGTGCATTTATCCTATAGAAACCCAGAGAGAGGCTGACCTCAGTGAAGGTCACACAAGTGGGAAACACAGCCTGGAGCATCAACCAGGCCCCTCAAGCACACAGAAGGCTGTTTCAAGGCCTTTGAATTCTGCCAGCACCTGCGCTGCAGCTGAGGCCGCCTCCCAGACAGAGAAGGAGGCAGCCATGATGGCGTTCCAGTCTGAGGCAGCCAGACACATTGGATCCCATGCTCTCTGGAGTCTCCTTGTGGGCTTCAACCTGACATGTGGCTCCTAAGAGGCTGAAGCACTTTGGGAATAAGAGGCTGGAGTTTGGGTGGCTCATGTAGAAAGGCAGCCCTTTGCAGACAGTAGGAACAAATAAGGCCTCCTGAGGGTGAAGTGTGGCCTCAGTGATCTGCCCTTCATACCCATTCCTGCAAAGATTGGGGCACTCCACCCAATCCTCTTCATGATGGATGTGGTGAGGCGACCAAATGCCCCTCATTAATCATTAGCTCCATCTGGCTCCCCACTTGATGATTTTCAGCTGACTTGAAAAAGACTCAATTAGATCAAAACATTTTGACAATTTATCTTATGGCATGAGGGCCAGATACAGCCTGTGATTTCATCATCCAGGAAGGAGAGTTTACTGAAGCAAGGGGACTTACCAAAGGCTCCCCACGAAGGTAAAGTGCAGTCAGCCTCCCAGGGGCTGATGGGCATATCAGTGCCTGGCCCAGGGACCAGGAGGGTGAGGGTACCTCTTGGTTGAATGGGAGAGGCCCAGGACAGGGAGTCTGCAAGATGAGCAGTAAGGAACTAGCAAGTTCTCAGGCAGTTTGGCACAAGGGTGTGAGCACTTGGCACACTTAGAAGTGGAGACGTGATCAAGACCAGCCCTGTTCTTAAGATAGAGAGAAGCCTCAGCTGGGAGCAGAGCCCTTATTTTCAAGTCTCTGCCCCTGCTCCCCACCCTATGATGGGCTAAGCTCCTCCTGATGATCACTACTCTCTCCTGCCCCTGCCCACTCACCCTGTGATAGGCTAACCTCCCCTTGGCGATCACTACTCTCTTCTCGCCAGGTAGGGGTGCCACATATCCCCTTGGTGATGCATCTATGGTAAGAAGCCATGGGGCCCCAGCTTTGGTTCTTGCTGTTTCTTCTCTTTTGTGAGACGTTACTCATGTAGCCCAGGCTCGCCTAGGGTTTACAGGTTACAGTTGTGGTGGTTGAAGAAAATTGGTTCCCATAGGCTCATAGGGAGTGGCATTATTAGGAGTTTTGCCCTGGTTGGAATAGGCGTGGCTTTGTTGGAGGAAGTGTATCATTGAGGAGCAGGCTCTGAGGCTTCAGAAGCTCAAGCCAGGCCTAGCGGCTCACTGTCTCTTCCCACCGCTTGTGGATTCAGATGTAGAACTCTCAGCTCCTCTCCAGCACCATGTCTGCCTGCATGCCTCCATGCTTCTCCCCATGATGACAATAGACTATAACCTCTGAGCTGTAAGCCAGGCCCAGTTAAATGTTTTCCTTTGTAACATTTGCCGTGGTCACGAGGTCTCTGCACAGCAATGAAACCCAAGACAGCCCCAAAGACATTGGGCTTTGGTTGCTTTTACCTCCACCTCTAAAGTCCTGGGATGGCAAGCAGACACCACCACCCTGGGTTTATGGGTGCTGAGGATGTTTCCCAGAGCTCCGTGGATGCCAGGAAAGCACTGTGCCAAGAAGATATGTCCTAACCCTTCCTCTTTGCTTTTATGCATAGTGGCTTCAGTCTCTCCCCTTCAGCTACCAGTGTGGCTGCTCAGGAGCCCCAGCAAAGAAGTCTGACAGGTGTCTCACCACAGCCTTAGAACTGCTCCAGTGATGCTCCCCAGTGATGATGCAAGGCTGAGGAGCAGGCCCTCTCCCCTCCTCTCTCTCTCTCTCTCCTTCTCTCAACTTCCTTCCCAGCCTCCCAAGGCCAAGGCAAAGGACTAGGACAGCAGCCTTTGTCTTCTGGTCAGGACTGTCATTACTGCTAACCTGGGAAGGGCTGTGTACCCAGCATGCCCCTGCCCTTTCTGGGTACCCCTGGGTTCACTCATGAGCAAGGATGAGTCCAGGTCTTCTCTGGGAAGGAAATGCCCCAAGGAAGTCACTTTTCTCATAGCTTTGACAAAATACCTTAGAAAAGCAACTCAATGAAAAAAGGGTTTGTTTGGGGCCATGGCTTGGAATTATAGCCAGGTATTGTGGGAAAGGCATGGTCGTAAGAGCAGAGGTGTCTGCTTACATTGAGTCTACACTCAGTATTTAAGTTATTTCTCTGTTGTGATAAAACCCGGTGAGCAAGGCAGTTTATGAAGTAAAGCATTTAAATCTGTGTACAGTTTCGGGGGGTTAGAGTCCATAATGACAGAATGAAGGAACAGCTGAGAGTTCACATCCTGATCTACAACCATGATGAAGATAAAGCTAGCTGGTGATGACGTGGACTGTAGAAGTCTCCAAGCTGATTCCCAGTGACACTTCCACCAACAAGGCCGCACCTTCTAATCCTTCCCAGGTAGGTCCACCAACCAGAGTCCAAGTGTTCAAACACATGCACCTACAGGGCCATTCTCATTCAGCCCACACAGAGAACACTGGTGCTAAGCTCGCCTTCTCCTTTATATCTCACCACTGCCGGCATCCAGGGTGAGTCTTTTCTCCTCAGGTAAGGCTTTCTGGAAATACCTTCATGAATTCATGGTGTGTGTGTGTGTGCCAACTAGAAGAATTTAAATCCAGTCAAGTTGAAAACAAAGGCAAACAATCCTGCCCATGGAGTCTCTCACAGAATCATCACTGGTCATTCTGCCCCATGCCAGGCACACCTGCACACATGCCATGGGCACCTTCCTCCCATTGCCTGTTTGGAATGTACAATCATGTGTGAGTGCCATCAAAAGGTGTTGTAACATGCTCCATTGCACTCTGCATTCTCAAGGGCTTCCTACATGTGAACCCCCACTTTGCTCAGAGATAGCTATGCCACACCCATATACACTTGATATATTCCACGAACCTTGATTGTGGCAAATACAAGCACACACACGCACTCACATGAAAGAGTAAGTCACTCTACATATACACTTGCACAAGCTTGTGTACTCCTGTGTACACATGCATCTGTGTGTCTTCTCATAGCTAATGAGGGAGACTGACCCTGCAGAGGATCAGGTGCAGCTGTCTTCCTGGTGGGATCCATGTTTTCATAGCATGGTGTTCAAGTCTATCCCCAGCCCTGGGCCCCTAGCAGTTTTCCTGAGGAGCTCTGGTGACACTTGCTTCCTCTCTGGGTGTCTTACTAGAGCCCACATGAGACTTCCTTCTCCCTCTCCTTTCCATTTTGCTTCTTCATATACTTCTTTCTCTCCTGCTTCTTTCTAGCTGGTTCAGCTACCTATTCTCCCTGTAATCCAGTTCCTCTTTGGGGTGGTCATCCAGGCTCTGAGGGTCTTTCTGAAGTTGCCCCTCAGAAGCCACAGCTGGTCTCAATCTCACTTCAGGCACATTGAACATATCTCCCACATGTAGGAACAGGCCTGCCCTTCTCCTCCTAGTTGGGAGAAAATGAAGGAGAGCGTTTCTGCCTGGTTCAGCCCCAGCTGGGTTCCATCCACAGGACCAGTAGCTGATCTTAGGTGGTGTTCTGGTGAGCTCAGCCCTATCTTAGGACGGCTCCACCATCATGGCTTCAGTGCCTGCCTTTCACCTTCCACCCTGAAAGAAGACCTTGGGTTTCTGCTGCTAGTAACAACCTTATGAGGTGGGACTCATTCTTGGGACAGATGCTCCTGTTCCCTGGAGTGGCCTGCCATCCTCAGAGCAGCTGTATGGAGCCCTGCTCACACTGTCAGCCCGAGGCCCAGCTTAGGCACTGAACTTTGAGCTCTATAGCAGTGCTCTGCACTGCAGGCATGAGAGATGGCCGACTGTCCTCTTGGGAACCCTGGCAATCATGGGTCCTTACATGAGCCAGGTCACACAGCGGAGTCCCCACCCCCATGGCCTTCCAGAACATTGTCATCTTTAACTTTCATTTCATTGGCTGAAAATGCAGGTCCTGGTGCTTCAGTGTGCGTTATGAGAGATGGTCAGCCCATGGCCCCTGCCTTTCAGGATCCCCACAGGGACACTGTGAGGGGGAGGAGTGAATTCTGGGAAGGTGGGAGTTGCAAGTCTTTGAACAGGAGCTGCTCCAGCTGTCAACTCAGTTTCCCCAAAGGGTCTTAATGGCACTTCGGAGGGAAGCAGCACGAGAAGACGGCTAACTAACAGACAGACAGCAGTCACAGAAATCCCCACGGTCGGCACCTCCCTCTTCTGTCGGAGCTGCGTGGTCATGACAGTGGCTTGGCAGGCCATGGCATCAGCTCTTTACCTCTCGCTGACAATGTTCACTGGCTCCATGAGACTTCCATCAGATCAGCAAGGATGCTGACCACAGAGAGGTTGAGGAACTGCTGAGAAGCTCTCAGAATTGTAATTGAGGCTTCTGGGATGCCAAAGTCTGGCTACTAACCACTTCACCATATGTTTCAGAAAGTCCCTGACTGCAAATGGCCTAAATTCCATCACCAGCAAAGAAAGTATAGAGGATGTGATCCAAACCGTGGCAATAACAGAACTGCTTAAAATGCTGTATGTCTGTGTGGCTGGATATCTAAGGCCAGCTGCAGAAGAACACAGCCCTTCCGTTCACTCGCAAACCGCAGAGCAGCACCCAGAGCTCTGTATATTCGAAGCTACAAAGTCTGAAAGAACATGTTAGTCTCTGCTCACCTTAGGGAGGGGAGAAAACCTGGGTGGGGAAAGGGTTTTCTTGTATTTTTAGGCTTTTGTAAATGACCTTGGCTGCCTGAATTCCCTCATTATTAGAGAAGATGCATTTGGGGAGGCAGCACTGGAAATCTGCAGAGTCTGGTTGTTCTGGTATACAGCCTGACTCTGCTGCCCTCGACTCTGCACGAGACCTCCAGGCAGGCTGTTTCTTCCGTGTCCGCATTTGTAGCATAAGACCCACCTCCACCATAGTGCACATGCCAAAGACACTGCAAGGGTCCCCCCCATAGCACAGCTGTGCTTCCACGCTGCTGAGGCCTTTGTTGGGGAGGGCGTTTGGCAGTGCTGCTGGGTTCTGCTCACTGGCTGTCAGCAGCCTCAGCCCAGTCATGGCAACATTAGTAGACGTGTGCCTTGGGAGACCGTCCCCAGTCTCCTGGATTACAGTCCCTTAGTTCCTTTAGAGGGCCTTGGGCACCCCTGGCAGCAGAGCCAGCCGGGGTACATTCCTGCCACCATCCAAGAACAGGAAAAACAAGAGTCATGACTCTCTCCAGCCAAGCAGGGGGCCTGCTCTTGTAGGGGCAGGATCTGGGATGGAAGTCACAGTATTTGGTATCTGCTTTGTCCTGTCTCCTCAGCGTTGGGGCCTTTGGGTACTGGTAGACATGTAGGGGTTCCTCTTGTAGAACGTGGGGACCCCAGCCCAGGCTGCATGCAGGGAGCCCTTCTCTGTCCCCCAAGGCTGCCATGGGGTGGGGTGCAGCCCTGTCACCTCTCGCAGGCAGCTGCCCGGGGCTTCAGTCAGCCTGGCTATTGAATCCTCCTCAGATGCACCCCCTCCCTCCACAACTGGGGAGCAGATGCAGCCTGGTGACGGCTGCTCAGACACAGGTGGTACCACCTGTCACAAACGTCTTGATTCTTGATTGTCCTACAATCACTTTTGGCCTCAAAACAATTTGCTGGGTGAAGGGAGAGGAGGGCCCAGAGGGAGAGGGGGAGGAGAAGGAGGGGACGTGGGGTGGGGTGAGGTTAAGAGCGGCTTTGAAGTTTGCAACCATCTTATAGAAAGCATCTTCAGTCATTCCACATTTGGATGATGTCAGGAGAAGGCATTACCATCTGAGATCAAATGCAACAGCAAGAATCACTTGTTGTGCAGCAGGCTGTAGTCATATATCAAGGACTCCAGGCACACGCAATTCGTAACTTTCCCCAAAACAGATTGGTATTTTCCTCTTCCACTTTGTGGGAGGAGACTTCTGACTTCGCTTCAAGAGCAGTTTGGGAGGAGGCAGCGAAATTACAGCAGGGCCTAGGCCCTTTGCTGGTCACGCAACTGCTGGCCAGTTCTGTCTCGTGCCTCTTTGTGTCCAGGGCTCTGTAGTGGAAAAAAAAAACAAACCCAAACAACCCTGCCAGGATCTCTGGAGTTTGGCCCAAGGACAGGGCAGAGCAGTGGACATTGTGATGCTTTTTCTCTTACACATTCTGTGTCTGCCCCTCTCAGGCGGAAGGAGGGTCCAGGGCGTTGGTGAATCTCGGAAGGTGCTCGGTGCAAGACTCTCCTTGCAAGCAGGAGAGCCTTCGTGTGAGTCCTTCAACAAATACAAAAATAAAGGGGTGTGGTGGAGCCTGCTGGGAGTCTTGTGATAGGAAGATGGCATCAGGCCGACCCCTCAGGCCAGCCAGCCTAGCTTACTTAGTGAGCTCCTGACCGGAGAGGGAGAGAGAGCTTGTCTAGGAAAATACGGTGGGGCTGACGAGCCGGCTTCAGGGGTAAAACTGCTGCCACAAAGGCTGACGCCCCAAGTCTAAGCCACACTGTAGACAGAGAGAAATGACTCCCACAGATTTGTCCTGGACATCTGTGGCTACATGTGTGCTCACTCACACACACACACACACAGACTAAAACAAAACAAGCTGAGGAACAGCAGTTGAGCTTGCATTGTGGCAGCCATTCCCCCATTCCCCCTTGGAAGACCATGAGTTTTCTTGAGACCTTCAAGGAGAAATTGAGCCAGGGGCAGCTTCCACCTCCCACCCCAAAGGAAGTGAAGTCCAGGTGTCATGAAGTCCCAAACTTAAGCCATTTTCTCTCTTTCTCTGGAGGCCGTTTCCTTTCTCTGTGAACAGAGAATGTGGGGACACATCAGCTTCTTCCCAGAACAGAGAGACTTGAGAGTCCCATGGAAAAAGCTCCCACAAGCTGCTGCAGCCTGTGAGGGATGCTGGGACCAGGTGGGGCCCACCACCCATCAGTCACCTCCTGTGTCAGGCAGCCTTCAGTTCCAAAACAGCAATCCGAGAGAACCAGCTTAGAGAACCTTTCAAATGCTCAGTCCATGCCTGGCTGGCTCTATGGCTTGTGGGACAGTGGTGAGACACAACATCAGGTAGAAGGGTGTGGAGGGCAGAGCTTCCCATCTCGTGCTGTCATGGGTGAGGGAGGAGTGAGTGAGTGAAGATGGAGGGAGGGAAGGAGAGAAGAGAAGGAGGAAAGGAGTGATGGTCAGATATAGAGCCGAAGAAAGCTAGGGGCAGACACCTATTAAAGGCACCACAGTGACCTGCTGCCTTCAGTTACCCCTCGTCTCTGCCACCTTCCAGTGACAAAATCTGGTGAATTTACTTCTCAACATAAGAAGCATGACTCCTTCGTCACCTCCTTGCCTCCACTGAGATGTACTGACATCCTGAAATGTGTGTTTCTTGTCACCTCTGCTCAGGTGCTCTGTTTTGGAGACAGGGTCTTGCGCTGGCCTAAACTGACAGACTCGTTGGCTGGCCAGTGAGCTCCAGGGGGTCTCCCTGTCTCCACCCCCAAGCCTGAGATTACAAGTGGGTACCACCATTCTTGGCTTTTTTTGTGTGGGTTCTGAGGTTGGGGCTCTGGCCCTCCTGTCTGTGAAGCAAGCACTTTGCCAGTGCAGCCTTCCTCCCAGCTCCCCTTTGCTGCAAAACCCTAACAGCAATGACCCCTTTAAAGAGGTCACCTGTCTGCAGTCCTAAATAACATGCTGCTTTTTTTAGCTTATAAACGCAGTATTGAGAGTGGAAGAGGCGGGTCAGTGGCTCATAGTGCTTGCTGCTCTTCCAGAGGATCTGAGTTCAGTTCTTAGCACCCACGGTGGGGAGCTCACATATATAATTCTAGAACTAATGTTCTCTTCTGGTCCCTGGAGGCATCTGCACATGGATGCCTTTAAACATACATGGGCACAATAATATACTATATACTAATACTATGCTATGCTATATTATACTATATATACTATATACTATGCTATGCTATAGTATATACTAATATCATGCTATGCTATACTATGTACTAATACTATACTGTACTAAACTAGACTAGACTATTAATACAATGCTATGCTATACCAGACTATATATACTATATACTAATACTATGCTATGCTATATATACTCTATACTATTACTATGCTATACTATATTATATACAATATTATGCTATGCTGTACTATGTACTAATACTATACTCTACTAGACTAGACTATTAATACTATGCTATGCTATACTAGACTATATACTAATACTATGCTATACTATATACTAACACTATGCTATGTGGTACTATACTATACTAAACTATATATTAATATTATGCTATACTATAGTAGACCATATAATAATATTATGCTATGCTATACTATACTATAGTAGACTACCTACTAATACTATGCTATACTATAATAGACTATATACAAATACTATGCTATGCTATATACTAATACTATGCTATGCTATACTATACCATACTAGACCATATACTAATACCATGCTATGCTGTACTATACTATAGTAGACTATATACAAATACTATGCTATGCTATATACTAATACTATGCTATGCTATACTATACCTTACTAGACCATATACTAATACCATGCTATGCTGTACTATACTATAGTAGACTATATACTAATACTATGCTATGCTGTACTAGACTAGACTAGACTATATACTAACACTATTATGCTATACTAGTACTATACTACATACTAATACTATGGTATCCTATACTATATACTAATACTATGCTATGATGTGCTATACAATACTAATACTATGCTATACCTCACTGTACACTAATACTTTACTATGCTATACTAATACTATACTAATACTGTGCTATACTATACACTAATACTATGCTATACTATATTAATACTATGCTATGCTATATTAGACTGCATACTAATACTATAGTATGCTATACTATACATTAATACTACACTATACTAATAGTATGCTATACCATATCATACCACACACTGTACTGTACTCACATTAATACTAATACTAAACCATACTACACACAGACACTAACAAATCCATCAAAGTAGTATCAGACTCTGGGAGGCTCTCTGTGCCCTACTTCCCTCTCACTAAAAACAATGTATCTTTGATGAGACAGTGTGATATTACCCTCAGCTGAGGCTAAACTGGAGTACACTATGCAGACCAGGCTGGACTTGAACTTATAAAACTCATCAGACCCTAGACTCCCAGGTGATGGGATTACAGGTATGAGCCACCACTCTGTGATGACATCTGTATAACTCACCTGATCACCCTGTTTCTTTTTTCCATCATTTTTGTGGAGACTCCCTCACTGCATCCGCATACCACAATTCACTTCTCCATTCCCCTTTGAGTTGGTGTTGGGGTTGGTGTTCTGTTTTATTACAACTAGAAAAGGTGTTCTGTGAACATTCTGGTATATGTAACACTGCTGCAGACTGGTGAAGAGAAATCGCCAAGATGTAGGGAGTAGGAATAGTAGCTTTGGGGGAGACACTAGCTTAGGTTCCAGTGTGCGTGTAGCAGAGCTTTCTGTATTTCCCTTTGGGATATGGATGCCTGTCTTACAGGGCTTCACAGAGACGCTGTGTGGGCATGGGGCCAGCTGCTGCCTTCCTCTCAGGATTTGGGAGAGTCTTGCGCATCTTGTGCTGCTGCTGCTGCTGCCATTGCCTTGGGACTGTCCTGGGGACTTGCACCCGAGTCTGGCTTCAGGGCTTTAACCAGCCCACAGCAGCTCAGTGTTGACTCATGGCCTCTTTCACTAGGCCCAAGTCAGAGCAAAGTTGTGTTGTCCATTTCCAGCAGCCAATGCTCTCCAGTTTAAACGGGGGCCTCTGAGCACTCCGATTGGATTTGGTGGGGGCAGGCTGGAAAATCTGTTTGCAGGCTTAACTGGTCCATTCTTTGGGAAATAGAGTATAGACTTCAAGGACCCTTTAATCAGAATATCCAAAACACACCTTTCAAGTACCTCTAGGCCCATAATAAGGAGTAGGCAGTCCGATTAGCATTATACTGGATGTCTAATGAAGTGACAGTTCCTTCCTTGTTGGAGAAGTGGAAGGAGGATGATGGAAGGCAGAGGAAGGACCAAAGTGGAAGTGAGTCAGAAATGCTTTTGGTTATGGTGAGCTCTGGGGGGATGTTCTGAGTGAGCCAGGCAACAGCCAGCAGAGGCAGAGTCTAGATTCAGGACAAGGAAGTAGAGAAAGCTATGTGCTATTAATGTCCTTTTCGTGATATAGGGGAAGCTCCTGTGAACTCTTTAAATGACTTTGAAGCTATTTTTCTAGGGGCAAGGAAAGCAAGTGTCTACAATACCATCTGCAGTCCACATCAGGACTGCTTGGCTGGGACCTTTTGGCTTGGGAATTGACTCCTATGTCACCTGTCAACTTCACCTGGGCTTAGGAAAGCCTCGCTCCCTTTAGCCCTGGCTCTGGCATTCTGTCCTCATACCCAGAATCCCACTGTTGGGGAAAATACTAGGATGTGCAGATGGATGGGCAGTGAATGTGCCTTTTTCTCTCACCCCGAAATAAAAACAGCAGGGTGTAGATGGAGCTTAGTGATAAATCTCTTTCCTAGCATGTGCTATGATGTGGGCTCAATCCTTAGTGCTGAAAACAAACAACAAACAAGATGGAAAGCAGAAACACCAAAGTGAAAACTTCTGGATGCTATCTACATCAGGATGGGTGACTCAAATATTCCTGCACTGGGGCCCAGACCCACATGTCCAGACTCTGAGACATGCGGGATGCAGGAGTTTCTCTGGCATTTGGCCCTAACCTGACACTTGGGTCCCTCAAGTGTCTCCCTGAAGGTCTGTACTAGCAGCCTCAGGGAGGAGGCAGCAGGACCCTGAGAATTTGATGTACAGTCCTCATTCCAGACATGCCAGTTATTAGGGCCAGGACCTCAGGCAAAACTCCTCACCTCTTCACACAGAGTCAGATATTTAAAAAACAAAGTTTCAGAGGGAGCTTTGAATGGGCCAGACAGAAGCTGCACACGGTGGTTAGATTAGAGCCCCAGTTTCCTGCTTGCTGTCTCCCTTCTCAGTAACAGAAACCTCAGCGGTCACTTTAGGAACTCCATGTGTCCACGAAATACAATTTAAAAACCACCAAACTAAGTAAAACTCCAACGCCGTTTTACTTGTTTGTTTGTTTTTGGTGATTTGTAAAGCTATTACAACAGCTGAGTTTGGAGATGCAGGGTGTTATGGGCTAATGTATATTCCTCAAATTAATATTTTGAAGTCATAATTCCCTGTACCTTAGACTGTGACCTATTTGGAGATAAGATCTTAATGAAGTCGTTAAGTTAATAAAGTCACTGGGGTGGGTTCTAATCCAAGGACTGGTGTCCTTTTGAGAAGAAATGAAGACACACACAGGAAAATCATGACTACAGGGAGAAAATGCACAGTGTGAGGATACAGGGAGAAGATGGCTGCCTGCAGTTTGGGAAGGGAGATCACATGAGAAGCCAGTCCTGGTGACACCCTTGCTTTGACCAGCTTGCCTTCCAGCCCATGAACACATTCACTTGTATCATTTACTTATGCTGTCCTCGGTACTCAGTTATGGCAGCCATAGCAAGATACCATGACCAGCTTCCTACAAAGACTCCGTTTTCAGGAATTTCATTTCTCTCTCTGACATGAGGTAAATACAAAGGTGTCTCTTCAGAGAATCAGAGCCCTTTTCTTCACACAGGTGGTGACCGGCCCCTAGGAAGTGCCCCTGCCATTGAGGGAATGAGGGGCATGTTCTAGAGTGTGGCCACATATGGTGTGGGTGAGGTCAGCACACATTCACGTTAACTCTCAAACGTACCTGCCCTGTGATGTGCTGTGCCCTTCAGGACACCCACTTAGGGACATCTGCCCAGCATGCTCCCTGGCACACCCTCCACATGAGCACATCTCTGCTGTGGCCTTTTGGTGTGGCCACCATGTGGGCATAGACTCTCTGTTCTCCTCTTCTCCCCCCGGGAGCGGTCTGCTAAGTCCTATGGCCTATCTATGCCTGGTGACCTCCATGGCCCTGGACCCTCCCTGGGGCTGAGCTCCTGCTTGCTCCTCGTGTCCCTCGCAGCAGAACTGTTGTGTGTCTCTCCCTCCTGGAGCTTGTGGGAACCCTCCCTATAGTGCGGCTTGTTTTACAGCTCTTCCTCATTTTCTCTTCAAACTCAATTCCTTCCCTGGACCTACATTTTATTAAAGGCTTGCTATTTTACTCCAAACTGCTTGGCCTAAGTACAGCTCAGTGGCCAAAGATGGCACATGCAAGTTCCAGATTTTCAGATTGTAACAATTTCTGTCAGCCCACAAGCAAATGGTTCCAAAGTCTCTTATCTATAAGGGTTTTCAATATTCTCACCTTGAAAATCTTTTATCTCTCTGATTTCCCTCTGTTCTGCTCTTAAAAATCTTTTTAAGACTATTGTATAAACAGTCTTTATCTCAGGATTTGTAAGTTCATTGGCTGTGGTTAAAGAATCTATAAAATCTGTACCAAAAAAATTAGTTGAAAACTGGTAACAAAAGGTTGATTTATTATATGATTCAATTCTTATTTAGAAAAATAGTTCTACTTACCGTACATGTAACTTGAATTCAACTCTTGTTTAGGAAAATAGATATTTAAAAAAAGCAGTGACTCAAAGGTGTGAGTCTACTACCTTTTCTATAATGTGGATTTCAGTGCAATTTACAAACAGTGGTAACACACACACACACACACACACATATAACTTTTATCTCTTTTTGTAAACTTAGAATGTTCATGTAAGCTTCAGGGGATTCTACTTGGATCCACCTCTCACAGGTGAATGGACTCCAGACAAGTATTCCTAAATTTCCCACCTGCTACTTCCTGAGGGTGGGATTCAGGTGGGATTCTCCCCCCCCCCCCCCGCCACCTCTCTCTCTGTCTCCCTCCTGGTCTTGGGACTCCCCATTCCAACTACTAGGACCATGGTTGGATTCTGGATTTTGGCAACAGATGAATGAAAAAAACAAAATACAGGAGGAGGCCATGACCACTCCTCAAGCATAAAGAAGATTTTACTGTAGATATAAGGGAGACAGCAGGCAGAGGGAAGAGGCCGGGCTGAACACGGCTGGCAGACTAAACCAATCCTTGAGAGGAAAGAGGGGAAGGAAGAACAAGAAAGGAGCTGCTGACCAAGAGAGGTGGCCACAGCCAAGAAGCTAAGAGAGCAGGCAATGTAGCCAAAACAGGATCCGGCTGGAAAAGAGGAAGCAGAAGCTCCAAGAAGGGAGAGGGTTAGGGTAGGGGCAATGAACAGTGCTGCAGGAGCTGCAGGTACTGACTGAGGCTTGTCCTCCCGGGTGTGAGGCCTAAAATGCAGGTGCTGACTGAGGCTTGTCCTCCCGGGGTGAGGCCTAAAATGCAGGTGCTGACTGAGGCTTGTCCTCCCGGGGTGAGGCCTAAAACGGTTCCCAAAAATGGTGATGATAGACACAGAGTGTGGGACTTGCAGAAGCTTTTCTTTGTTCCTAACCTGGTCAAGCCTGGCTGTGAGACATCTGAGGCCTGCTGGAGCCAGAGCCCAGCTCTTCCGGCTCAGGCTGCAGTCGTCATAATAGTCAGCAGTGGGAACGCTGTGTGAAACTAGCAATTTTCGCTTCACAGACATTTGGAAAGAATCACAGTTTTTCACCTTTGGAAAGTGCCATTTGGTTTTATGAAAAATCCAGGGTAAAAAGAAATGTAGGTGAATGTGTTCAGTTTTTCATGAGCTCAATTTTGGTAGGGGTTTCTTGATAAGAGGGCTCACTGTGGTGAAGGGCTGCAAAGGATGAGGAGGGTTTTGGAAGGTGAACAGGGGTGTGAAAGTCATGATGGAGCTCATAGGTGCCCTTCCAGAAGAATCTCTTCAGCAGGGCGGAAGTGGATGGCACCAACTCTGAGATAATCACTGTCCTCTTTGTTGTTTCTCCATGGGCTCCTTGAATGAGAGCTAAACACGATAATTAGCTAGTTTATAAGGTTTGCCTCCAACCCCTACTGGAGCCTCAATACTAGGTCATGAACATCATGTCAATGGTGTCTAAGGTTGACTTTTGGGACTTTTAAAGCATGGACTCATTTGGCAACTTACTCAACCACTTGCCAAGTGTCTCTTTGGCATTGTGGGTGTGGTCACTGCTGATACTAGAGGTGGAGGGTGTGGGGCTGGCCACATTCAAGGGCAAGGCTTACAAGAGAAGCAGAAGATGTCATATCTGTACTTGGGTCATTGGCAGTGTGACAGAAGAGAGTTCCTACTGCAGAATCATCAAGAAAACTTGTAGAACAAGCAAAGAAAAAAGGGACAGGCCCAAGCACAAGGCCTGGCTCGCAGCAGCAATGACAACAGCAACAACACAACTTAATAGAAATTTAATGACATCTAGATTTGGCCTTGTGACTAAAGAGCCTTAGAAGTCTAATTCTTCTGGGAAACCACAAGAAAGAAGTGGTTATAAATGTGACTTAAAGCAGCAACAACAATAAAAAATCTCTTAGCACTAAGGCCTTTGCCGTGAGTTGAGTTATAACTGTCCTAAGCTCTGCTTGGTATCAGAGGGATTAATTCAATCAATGATGGTGCCACTGAGAAATGAGCAGATTAAGACCTGGGTGAAACTAGCTTTTATTTATAAATAAAGTTTTATTGGGACTTGGCCTATGAATGGTCTGTCACTTGAGTGTTGTGGTGGCAGGGCTGAGTCACTGCAATGATGTCCCAAAGATGGAAATGTGCACTACCAGGCCCTTCAGGAAAATAGTTTTTGATCACTACTAGAGTCATGTGAGTGAATACTAGACAAGCATAAAAATGACATTCAGATGCTAGGTATAGTAGTAGGCTGGAGTTCCAGCAGTATACAAGGTGAGGTACCAGGATCTATAATTTGAGGCTGGCCTGGACTACATAGCAATACCCTATCCCAAAACATAAACAAAAACAGCAAAACTAGACAAACTGAATATAAAATGATTCTATCAAAAGTAGGCTATTATTAATAATTTGAAAAGATTACTCTATCCCACTATTCCATGCCATTTTATAATATGGTTCAATGTCTTTAACATTAATTGGTATATATGCACTGCTTTAGTGCTGGGTTTCACTATGACATTCAGGGATGTTTGTGCTCTGTGTTCACCCCATCCCCCCCCAAGCAATCTCACTTCTTCTTCTATGTCATATGTATCATGGGCTGTGAAAATCACCCACAGTTACCAGGTTTGTGCTAGTAAGGGTCTTTAATTCCATTATTATACTTTTTATGAACTTGGATACCCCAGAGTTTGATACATATATATTATTTAGTGTTGTCATACTTTTTTGATTAATTGATCTCTTAATTAGAACAAGATGTTCTTACTTATCTCTTCTGAGTAGTTTCAGTTGGAAGTTTGTCAAATATTGGGATGGGATTGCCTGTTTGCTTCTTGATCACATTTATTCTATTTATTCTATTTGTGCCAGATGCTCTTGCATCAACTTGACATACAAACTAAAGTTATCTAAAAGGAGAGAACATCAGTTGATGTTCTTCAGTTGAGAAGATGTCTCCATGAGGTCGGCCCATAAGACATTTTCTTAATTAGTGACTGATGGGGGAGGGCCCAGCCCACTGTGGTGGCATCTCTGGGCTGGTCTCCTGGAGTCTATAAGAAAGCAGGCTGAGCAATCCAGAAGCAAGCCAAAAAGCATCCTCCTCTGTGACGTCTGCAATAACTCCTGCCTCCAGGGTCCTGCCCTGTTTGAGTCCCTGTCCCAACTTCCTTCATGAACGGTAATACAGAAGTAGAACCCGAATAAACCCTTTCCTCCTCACCTTGCTTTTCATCATGGTGTTTGTTGCAGCAAGAGAAACCTTAAGACACTGTCTTCTCATTTTGATATAGTGACTATCTCTAAAGCTGAGTGGGCTATAGACTATACAGTATTTCCTAATCCATTCATCTAGTCTGTGTCTCTTGATTGGAGAGTTGAGACCATTAATATTTAGCATTATTACTGAATGGTATATGCAAAAAGCAGGCATTTTATGTGTGTGTGTGTTGCTTGTTTGTGTTTAGCTGTTTTATTTTCTCATTAAATTTCAGCTCCATTTTTTTTTCTAGAATCTCTTGGTTCTGCTTATTCCTCTGTTCAGTTTTGAGTGTTGCCTCTAGTACTATGTTTAGCATTTTTGTTTGGTTGGGTTTTTTGCTTTGTTTTGAATTTTTAAAGGCTATTTAAATCATGGGTCATTTCCTGCGTCAAGGGCAGGAAGAGAGGGAGGGATAAAGGGCTCAAGTTGTCAATATCCTGTGAGAGCTAGCTTAGAACTTTATTGTGTTTCATGGCCAGGATGGGTCACAAGGCTAGGGGGACATGGAGTTACTTAGCAGTACACATCGCATCAGCTATCATCAGTGGAGGAGGATAGATGTCTGCCCAGAAGAGATGCCTAATTTGTCTTTATTTTTGAGCTTTAAAAGATCATATTATGGAAGATGGCAACATCCAGGAAGTAGAGAAGGGGTGATACCAGCAAGTGAGAGAAGTGATGTACTTGGCAACAGGGCACTGCCTTCTGTTATTCCTTGTTACCCATGACTACCTCAGACCTCTGGGGTGTAGGACAGGCCTCAGGGCACTCTGCCCAACGTGGGCAGCCAGGACACCCTGATGAGTCCATGGCACATGCACAAGTAGAACTTAGTATCCAGAGATCCATTCTGAACACTGCACCCTCGCTCACTCAAGTGGAGCTGTGTCCTCAGCACAGGGCTGCTGTGACTCGTAACTCAGGGTCCATGGCCTTCCCCATAGAAGCCGAACAGGACAGAGAGACAACCCCTCAGCCTTTCAAAGAGCCTGTGCCTGGATCTGAGGCACACATGGTTCTTTACACAGGGTCACAACAAGTCCACAGCCTCTTCTTTTTGGAACCCTGGCTCCCTCATCTCTATCAACACTGACCTCAACATTCCCATATCATGGGGAAGTGCAGGTAACACTGATAGAATTGGAGGAAAGACTATTAAATTAAAAGTACACACCACATGGAGGGCCCTGGGTGGAAAGACTCTGTGAGGCCCTTCAGAGGAAGCTGCAGGGTCTGAGTCAGTGTCAGGCAGGGTGGGACTCCCTGTCTTTGCTGTCCAGCTCCAGCCATTACCCTAGTGCTCTTCTGTACCGAGGCATGCGTGTGGCTGTGGGGTCTGCTCTCCGGAGCAGGCTGGGAGAGTGGCTGGTGGGTGTGGAAGAGACCCCAGGATTTCTGGCATTCTGGGGGCATGAGAAGCTGCTCTAGCCACTCCTAACTGGATGACCTCTGTTCCCATCAATCAGGTGGAACACTGGTTAAAGGAAGATGGCAGCTGGAGACGCCGTCATCAGCAGATGCTAAACACATGAACCTTTGTTGCTTCTGCTTCCTTTTCACAGAGGGCAAGAGGGGCTCAGTTGTGATCCCTACTTGACGGACCTGGATGTGGAATCTCTGTGCATGTGTAGGTACAAAATCATTTGTGTGTGCAAATGTGGAGGCCAACACAACCCCAGGTGTCATTTCTTCAAGCACCATTTCCCTTGCTCTTGATACCAGATCTGTCATTGTCGTGGAGTTCCCCAAGCAGGTGGGGCTGGCCAGGAAGCCTCATGTGTCTTCCTTTATCCATTGACCCAGAGCTGGGATTACATGAGCATGTGACTGTAACTGACCTTTCCATTTGGATTTCAAGGTGTGTACTCAGGGTCCTGTGCTTGTGTGGAAAGCACTTTACCAACTGAACCATTTTTCCAGCCCCTAGGCCTGAAACTTGTTCTGGGTTCTCTGCTTGTCTTCCAGGCTCTGCCCTCAGGATGGGTCGGGGTTTCCATTCTGTGTGACCATGAAGGCCCATATGAGGCCTGCTCCCTTTGCATGAGACAGCTTCCAAGGCTGGGGCTCTGATGGAAAGGAAGCCAGGCTTCCTCCACTGTGAATAAAAACTTCTGATCTCTTCACACTGGTAGGGCCTCTCAAGCAGAAAACGCAACATGATATCAAAGGCACATGGGATCAGAGGTATTAGGACGCCTTTATTAGCCTGTCAGATCTCATCTCCAGGGCTGGAACTTTCTGTACCTGATCTCTGGAGTAATGTTCTTGCCATTCCACTTCCTGGCCTGACTCCTGTCCTGGATACAATGACAGTTCCTACTGGCCTGGCCACCCTTCTTGGGTTGCTAGATATGAAGTGCATCTGGTAGCTGAGCCTCGCTGGACTCAGCGCCATCACTCAAGGTAACCTGTGCTCCCAAACTTTGAACCAAGGAGTGCACCTGCCCAGTATGGAGTGGGCTGCTCCCTAGAACACAGCCGTTCGTAGGCATAGAACTCAGTGTGGCTGAGTCTTTGGCTGTGGTTCATGGGTGGCTCTCCCACAGGCAGCAGGGTCCCCTCCCCTCAGGACACATTTCTGTGGAAAGCAGCTTTTATGAGCAGTTTTCATCGTGCTGTGCATTTTTCTAACTTTGTACTTCAAGGTGTGTGGTGATGTTCGGTTCTGATTGAAGACACAGCCTCATGAGTGTGTTCTACCAAAGCCCTTAGCCAGGTTGGTTCTGTCAAGTAGCCAGGCTCCATGACCCTGGGCAAGCATGAGAAGCCTGTGTGCATCTGGCCACGGGTAACAGCTCTGCTTCAAACTCTGTCATCTGAAGTCCGCAGCCCAGCCTGTTGTTTTGTTGTTCTGGTGCCAACAGTCACTCAGGACTCCCAAAGGCTGTTTACCATGGCCACAAGACGGCTATTGAAGCTTTTACACCAATAAATAAGCTTTGTAAGCTGTATACAAAAGTTCTAGGCACACTATTGACACCGAATAGTGGTGAGCTACCTACTTGAGATTATGGGATGCTGGCAAGGTGTCCAGGTTGTGGTGTGAAGGAGACATTGCCCTACAGCTCAAATTCCACCCTTGCTCATCATCCTCAGAACTGTGCATACCTTTATGACGGCCGCTACTCGGGATCCTTGGGGTGTGAGCCTTGAGAGGGAGGGATCCTGGGTGTCTTTGGGGTTGAGGGTGAGGAAAGAACACACTTTATCTATCCCTGTCACTTTGTTACTAGTTGCTGCCCAGCTGGCTCAGAGTTACTGAACAGATGCAGTTAACCAGAGAAATTGCAGTCCATGTAGTTGAGGTTGATGAAGAAGTCACTGATGGTAGCAACCTCCACTTTGCCAGAGTTTAAGGCAGCCCTGATAACCAGGCATCCAATGCGGCCAGATCTGTTCACTCTGACCTTCACCATTGTGTCTAAGGGACGTGGTTGGCACTGCACGAAGAGATGCAGCTATCTCTGGAACAGGGAGGAGCAGAGAGACCATAAGTCCTCTAACCTTCATGATCCATGCTTTTCCTATCTGTAAAATGGGCACCAGAATACCACATTTTTAAAATATAAACTTATCCTGACTAAGAGACTCTAATATTACAGTTCACAACAAGGTACCGGGAGAATAGCCAGACTGCTGGGGAAGTTCTGCTTGGGAAGCCTCCGAAGCTCCCAGAGTCCCTCCTGCCTCTGGTCCTGCCTCCTCTCAAACATTGCCTTCATGTGTACATCACAACCCAGTCGTTGCCATGTTTGCAAAATGCAGAAAGAGAGATGCTCACAGTAAGGGAGTTGAGAAATGACCCCAGTGTTGCACACATCACCTGCTCTAACACCTCCTCCATCTCAGTCCAGTCACATGGCTAGACTAGCTGCAAGGGAGCCTGGGAAGTTTCCAGTTTCTATGGAGAAAGAGGCTTTGTTCTCAGATGGACAAGCAGGTGTCTTATCATGTGATGTTGGTAATAGGGATTGTATGCAAAGCCCAAGATGTGACATACAGCTGGAGCTGTATGAAATGGGAGCTATTATGTAACAATTTCAAAGGAATTCTTAGGATGAATGTCATAATAATATGAATTATTATTATCCTTTGGTGTGGCCAGGCATATGGGGGAAAAAAATAAAAGACCCCAGCCACAATTTTTTTGGACAAGACTTGGATGGAGTGTGCAACCTTGAAGGCTGAAGTCATACATATGAAGCATGTGCTACCTTCCCTGGCACATCTCAAGATCGAGTCTTAGAGGAAGGGGAGGTTTGCCTCAAGGGTCCCTCGGGCAAGGGCTTGAATGTCAGAACTGCAAACACAGGGGCTGCAGCTGTGGCTGTGAGGTAACAGCCTCTGCTTAGTTCTCTGCTGCTAAGGTGTGCTCCTCATAATCTGTAGCTCAAGAAGAAGCAGAGCAGGCCAGCAGGACATGGGGCTGTCGCATGTGCCTGTGTGGAGCCCCACCACCTCCCTTCTCTCAGTTTTATCTTGTTCACTTAATAAAGACACAGACACTTCCCTGTGGGGTAGTTACAAGCTGAAGCAAGATAATGGGTGTTGCCAGTTAGGAACCGCTGCATGTGTGAGGCATTACAGTAATTAACTGAAAGTGGGGGCATCCATCATGGCAGTCAGGTGTGTCCCCCGCCCCCACATGTTCATGTGGTGGTTGGGTGGGGCCTTCGTACCTGTCTGAGAGAAATGCTCGCCAGTCCCTCGGGAGTGGCCACAGAGCTGTCTCTCCTCATCAGTGCACCCTTTCCAGAAACAGCTTCCTAGTGTCACAGAACTGGCACAGTTCAAGCTCTCCTTCAGGAGTTATTTTCTCTGAGTTTGCTAAACCTTCTTCCAGCCAGAGAAGTTCCGCATTTACTTCATGGTATCACCATGGCTCTCAGGCTGTCTTTGTCTCCCTGTGAAAAACATAGTTGTATGTCCACACCCCCTCAACTTCTCTATGTAACTTCCTTCCTTCCTTCCTTCCTTCCTTCCTTCCTTCCTTCCTTCCTTCCTTCCTTCCTTCCTTCCTTCCTTCCTTCCTTCCTCTCTAGCATAAGCTTTTTAAAAATTAATTAATTAACAGTTTTTTTGAATTTATGTCCTGATTGTAGCCCCTGCCTTCATCTCCTCCTGGTCCTACCCTCCCTCCCTCTTCCCCTCCTATCCTCCTTTCCTAGTCCACTGATAGGGAAACTCCTCCTCCCCTACTGTCTGACCCTACCTAGCCTATCAGATCTCATCAGGACTCCTTGGATCCTCTTCCTCTGTGGGCTGGCTAGGTTGCCCCACCAGGAAGAAGTGATCAAGGAGCAGGCAGCCGAGTTCATGTCAGAGACAGCCCCTGCTCCCCTTATTCAGGCGCCCACATGGAGACTGAGCTGTCCATGGGCTACATCTAAGCAGGGGGTCTAGGTTCTCTCCATGCATGGTCCTTGGTTAATGTATCAGTCTCTGCAGGTCCCTATGAGCCCTGAATTTTTGGTTCTGTTGGTTTCCTTGTGGAGCTCCTGTCCTCTCCAGGTCCTATTTCCCCTCTCTTCCATAAGACTCAGTCTCCATTTTGGTAATTTGATGGGCATTACATTGAATCTGTAGATTGCTTTTGGTAGGATGGCCATTTTTATTATGTTAATCCTATTGATCCTTGAGCAGAGGAGATCTTTCCATCTTCTGATATCTTCTTCAATTTCTTTCTTCAGAGACTTGAAGTTTTTTTCATACAAGTCTTTTACTTGCTCCGTTAGAGTTACAACAAGATACTTTATGTTTTTTTATGGCTATTGTTAATGGTATTATTTCCCTAATTTCTTTCTCCACCTGTTTGTCTTTTGTACACAAGAGGGCTACTGAATTTTTTGAGTTCGTTTTGTATCCAGCCTCTTTGCTGAAGGTGTGTACTGGTGAGTATAGTAGCCTTTGTGTAGTGTTCAGGAAAGGTAATTGGCTTCACAAGATTAAAGCGGGCAGCCCACCTGAGGAGCCAGTGCTGAACTCAGTCTGCTTGAGTTGTAGGGACAGTGATGGGCTATATGTGTGTGTGTGGGGGGGGGGCAACACTGAGTTGAATCCCTGGGCTCCTGCCTTGCTTTGGCCCTAAGGGTGAGCTGCAAATGTCTGTTCTGAAAAGAGCCATAGCCCAGGAGGTCATGCTGAACCTAAGGCCACCTTTGTGCACCCTAAACTGGGATGGTTGTTTGGGCCTTTTCTCTTTTTTCTGGTAGCTAGAGAGAGTAATGTGAGGTGCAGCCATGACAGCAGTTACACATTGACCATCTTCTGCTCATTGCTGGCTGACCCTGCGTGTAGACCTCTTAAGCAGAGGCTCCGGGAGGGATCTGGGATTCCCTGAGACTGAACAAGCAGTCTGAGTGGGACTCCTGTTTGAGTCTCTTCAAGCTGAGAAATGGATCCAAGGCACTGAGGAGGGAAATGCCCTACCTTAGATAAAACTCAGCTGATGCACAGCCCTTGGAGAGCCCTTCCATACACCATATTTTGGGATAGGTGGGCCTCTGGAGCCTGTCCTGACAAGGGGCATCTCCAGATAGCTGAAAGTCTGGTTTGGACAGCTGTTGGTCAGCTTGTCTGTATCTGGCATTAACACACTAGGCTTTTCAGAGAGCAGAGCCCATGGAACCCACTGGCTCTTACTTCTCCGTATGGGGAACCCTTGAACAGGAAGACATTCAGAATGCTTTGGAGGCTGAGGAGATGGGCCAGTGAATAAAGTGCTTGAAGTATAAACATGGGGACCTGAGTTTGATGTTCAGTTCCCACGCAAAGCTGGCGTGTCTGAAATGCGAGCACTCCTGAGCTGAGTTGGGAGATGGAGACAAGAGAATGCAGGTAAGCAGCAGAGAACAAGCAGTGATTCTATAGATAAGGGTGAGGAATAACCTGAGACCATCCTTTGACCTGCACAGGAGAGCCATGACATGTGCACCTGCACTCATAAGCACCTCACATGGAACATGCACACATACATGTATACCATACATATATGAAAAAGAGAAGGGAGTATCTTAGATATCAATACCTAGTATTGCCAGTTTATAATGTATGGAAATAGGCCTGTATGTTATTCACCAAAGCATCTCTATAAGTTGATAATAGCTGTACATATAGAATAGGCAATTCACAGAGAAAATACAAAGAGTCAGTCAGTGTATGGAAAGTTAATCACTTTCACTAGTAATCAGAGAAATGCAAATTACAGCAACAATAAGACATCATTCACATTCATCAGATAGGCAGAAATTCCAAGTCTGATACTATCTAATGATGGCTATGGTAGGGAAAATGTACATCTTTATCTCTTTTCTGTTCTTAGGAGTATAAATCAAGGTAGCCAGTTTTCAGGGAAATAGGGGAGTTAGTATGAAAACACAGCAAGCACACGTACCAGGGCTTAGTAGTTTTTATTGCCGACAACTCTTGTATTGTACAAGAGAAAGCACACACTGAGTCTAAAATCCCCAAACACTGGGCATATAGCCATTTCCTGAACATGGAAGGACTTTCCTGTTTTACAAATGATGACACACTTACAGGATGGGATAACGGACAGCCATATGGGTGAATTGTCAGGAAGACATGTAGGGGAGAGACTCCCCGTGGGCTGTCATGAAAATGCCGATTTTAACAAACTTTCAGCTGATGCCTATGGCGAAGACCTGTAGCCCAAGAGGTCTCTGTTAGTGTGAAACACACACGCCATGATTTATTTGTGTGTACATGACACATTACTTGTGTGGAGGTCAGAGGACAGAGTGGAGGAACTGGTTCTCCCCTTTCACCATGTCCGTTCCAGGTTTTGAACTCGGGTCCTCAGGTTTGGAAGGCCACATTTTACCCACTGTGCTAGCTCAGTGGCCCAACACAAGGCTATGATCATTATTCTTGGTTGTCAACTTGATGACATCTGGAGTCAACTAAAGCCCAAATGACTGGGCACACCTGTAAAAGATTTTTTTTTAAATTAAATCATTTGAAGTGAAAAGACCCACTTCTAATCCAGATCTTTGATGTGGGGATATTCACCTTTAATCTGGACCACACTTCCTGCTGGATATAGGAGAAGGAAGCACATTCTCTTTGCCCGCTTGCTCTCAAGGCTAGTCCATTCTTTCCCTGGCATTAGAGCCTATTGCGGATTCCAGCATCTTACTGATGACCAGCTGAAACACTGAACTTCCTGGACTGAACAACTGCTGGATTCTAGGACCTTCCATTGGAGCAGAGCGATGGCTGGGCTAGCTGGATAACATCCTGTAAGCCATAAGTTTGTGTGTGTGTGTGTGTGTGTGTGTGTGTGTGTGTGTTTGTTCTACAGATTCTGTTCCTCTAGAGAACCCTGATGAATATGCAGGCTTTTAAATCTTGCTTTCAGGTTGTCTATGTCTGTAAACACGAGGAAACATATTTAGGAAGACTTCAGGGGAGGGTCAGTAGTCTCTTTCTTGAGGGAAATCATGGAATGGAAATCATTTCAGTAAGGGACAAGAACAGGGAGGACACCGAGGCTTCGAGGAATGGGCTGAAATCTCACTTTTCAGCGTGCTAGCAGTGGGATCTTGTGCAAACTCTTCACTTGCCTGCCTCAAGATTCTTTTTTGGAAAATGTGAACAGCAATAGATAGATTTATTAGGAAGAATGCACTTCTGTCTCAGAAAGGACGTCAGACCATGTCTGGGGCACGAGCACAGGTTCATTGCTGTTGTTTGCTTCTATCACTTTAACCTGGAACTTGCCAATTTGGTGAGGAGGCTGACCATGAAATCCCAGAGGTCCCTCTGTCTCATCGCCCCAGCACTATGAATGCACGTTTAAGATCTCTCCACCTAAAAACAGCATGGATTCCAAGGTGGAAACCAGGTCTTCACATTTGCAGATGAGTGCTTTACCGACAGAACCGCCTTTCAGTCTCAGTCAGACACTATTCCTTTAAAATTAAAGTTTAGGAAACAGCACTTCTCAGTATCACCATAACAGCAGCGTCAGGGAGGTGGTGGCTACAGATACCAGGGTTCCCTCTGATCACACACGAGTTTCTGCACTTCACAGGCATATTTATAATTTAGCTATGAAGTGCCACAAACTGTCCTGTTTTTAATCAAAATATTAAAATTTCATATCTGTGTACAGTATTTACATCTTTTCCTCTCTGTAACTCTTCTTGTATTCCATCCGTCAAATGTATGGCCTCTGTATTCTTTATTATTATTTTAACTACAATTGTTAAAATGTTCTTTCTTCTCCCTCCTACTGTTTCTCAAACTGCAGCTGCCTTGGGGTTTCCCAGCCTATAACCTGCCTGAGTGTCTCAACTAACAGCAAGGCCTTCCCTTTGTCTAGGTTCCCCTCAAGTTCCTCAGGTCAGAATCAATTTAACCTCTAATTTTCACTTGCCAGATTCTTGATTTTGTCACACAAACAAAAAACCTGAGACAAGCCCCCAAAGAAACCTGTCTCTCCTCCCTCCTTCTCAGCAACTTACTGGCACACAGCAGAGGCAGCCCAGCCCTGGGAGTGCGAGCATGTGGAAGGGGCAGGTCGCTGCCACACTAGATTCATCAAGAAAGAGCTTTAATTAAGCCTGACTGTCAACAAGCCTGTTTTTAAAGCAAGTCACTGCTACTATAAAAGGTTCCTTTTCCCTTGGCACATAATCCTATTTTTACATTGAGCAATTGGTCATGAAACCTCCTTGCATTAAGCAGATATCAAATAACTCATGTTCTACTTAGGAAGAAAATGGTGATACTGAAGAGGTACTGAGAAGTATCCTTCCAAATTTCCATGTGTGCACTTGTTTAATATTGACTTTTCTGGATCCTATACTAAGATGTGTGGTATCTCAGGTGATCACTGTGACTAGTCATGAAATAGTCATGAAGTAATGATTTCCACTTTTTGTTTCTAGATGAATAAGCTGAGGTTTAAAGAAATCAAATAAAAGCTTGTATATAAATGGGGCATTGGACTGATTTGATTCTTTCACTGATGTTGCTGTTTTGTGGGACCAGGAAAGAGCGAAATTTGGTTTCTAAAAGCCTCAGCCTTAGTTTCTTACCTCTAACTACCCAGCTGAGGAGACTTTTATGAAAACTAAAATTACTGCTGTGAGGTCTTTAGCTCACCAATCAGCCCTGTATTGCAAGCCTTCCTATATGAAGGCTAATGCAGCAGGGAAACCACAGTCATAGCAGTGCCTCTCTGGTTTGTAGACCAGATCACTTACTAAACCACCACAAACTTTCTTATTCATTACTTTGTATTTTATATGATCTATTGAAAGAAGCACAACAGAGCAAGATTTCTCAGATTTGCTTGTGGCTAGAGATCTGTATCTGACCTGAATTCTACTGATGGACAATGGGAAGGAGAAGGACCAGCAGACTGTGGTTGCCAACACAAGAGATCAAATGTGTGACAGGCCAGCAGAGTGTTGGTATTTATGGTGGAAGCTCCCTGAGGTGAAGTTTGTAGAGTCCATTATCATCAGCAGAGTCTCTGCTGTGTGAGCTGCAGAGACCTTGGTTTGACAGTACAGTGCATTTGTGGTTTTCCTGTTACAGAAGGTACTCTTGGCCATGCTAGATCTTTTAGTGCTTAAATCCATTTCCCCTAGTCTTCCTGGAAAGTCTACAAACTGTGTAATCTTTCTTAATAATTCCCTTTCTACTTAAACTGAGTAGGTTCTGTTGTTTGACATTAACATTCACAGACCAACATAGCCTCACCCGTAAATACGGAACTGGAAACACCCTTTTAGAGTATTCAAAGTATCTTTTAGTGGGTGGCCAGTGCTTTGAACCAATGGGTTTTAAATAGCAAATGCATTTCAAATGGCACCACCAAGACAAGGAGCAGAGACATAGCAGGAAGCAGAGATACTTTCTAAATTTTCATTTTATGAATTCTTAATTATTTGTTGCTACTTTAAGTGATAATGCCAACATGCAGAGGTATCGCCTGTGAAGTTAACAGGGACATTTAAACGTTGAAACCAGATTATGACCCTAAATAGAAGGAAAACTTCCATGCTTCCAGACGTTAGACTACATCTGTGGCTAACAATAGGTGTTTTTCTTTGGTAATGGAAAACCAAAATATAATGTTTGGACAGAATTAGCAGGGTTTCTGCATGGCAAAGGGATGGTGTTAAGTAAGAGTCCTCTCCACATGTCTGTATTAGTTTTCCACTGTTGTGATAGAAACAGAGGATAACGGGATTATTTTGGTTTACAGTTCCAGAGGGGAGAAGGTCTCCTATGGTAGGGAAGTCATAGCAGCAGGAGTGTAGGAGCATGCAGCTGGCCTGACTATCAGGAAGTGTGGAAATAAAAAGTAGAATGGGTTATGAAATCTAGAAACATACTCAGTGACAGACCTCCTCTGGCCCCACCTAAAAATTTCCACACCCTTTCCAAACACCACCATCATTTGGGGATTCACTGTTCAAATATATGAGGCTATTGGGGGAAGTGACTTGAAACTATAACAGTGGCCTCCTGGCCTTGTGGGGAGGCTCAGATGAGATTAGCCCATATTGACAGACCACCAAGACATGAGTATTCAACCTGAGAAATGGTCCCTCTGGTTTTCTTCTTCTTACCTATTCTGGTCTACAGAGAGTCTCACCCCACCAGCTTCTGCAATTCTGAAATATTGGGTGTGAATTGGATTTGGGGTATCTTATGTCTGGATGTTCTCTAGGCCCCCAATGGCAAAGCTTTGAAAAAAAAAAAAAAGAAAGCTCCTTTTGTCGTGCAGGTAAATCTTCACGAAATTTCTTAGATATGAAACATGGGGCATGAGCTTAACCTCAGGCCAACAAGGAGGCTCACTGGTTCACATGCTTGCAGTACAGGAAGCCAAGAGCCTCAGCAGAGCCCACCAAAATCTAGTGGATGTGGAAGCCTTGGTCCAAAGGCAAAGGCAGGAATCCCAGGGCATGTTGGGATTGTAAGATGTTGGCAAGCTCTGGTTTTGCCTGAGAATCCCTTCCTCAGGGAGTGTAAGGTAGCAGAGCAGTGTGGGAAGATTCCCAATATTCACCCAGCCTCCATGGGAGCGTGCACTACACATGTGTGAACATGTATCCACACTTGCACACCACACACATATACACAGAATAACCTTTATTCCTGTCTGCACAGGATGTACCTGGAGGCACATATTGTATTTACACATTAGAGTTGTACATGAATATCTTTTCACACGTATGTGTACATAACATTTCTCTGTCTGCAGGATGCATGTACATATCCAGATAGGGACTCTATTTATGTGATTAGCCTCAAGGAATTTTGGTGACCTTGCTATAAGCAGCAACCTTGAGCATCCTGGAGTCTGGAAAGGGTCCCCCTCACCATGTTCGTCTCGGTCCTTAAATCTTCACGTCAGCTGCTAATTGGCTAAAGCAGAAGGGCACAGAGCAAATTACACATGCGGAGTGACCCCTGACAGAAACCTACCACTTTGGGGGCTTTTGTGAGAGACACTCAGCCTGTCAATGGTTGTGCTGTATTTCCTCTACAGATAAACAAAGGCGCATCTCCGCCAGTGTCCCTGAAAAGCCTACCAGGCATCGATGAAGCTTCCCTATGAGCTCTGAAGGTACCTGGGGGCAGAGCACATCAGGGGTAGGTGGCTTCCATGATGTCATAGTCAGGTTTTCCTGTTAGTTAGGTGAATTGATAACCGCACAGATGAGCTTTAAAAAGCTGAGTAAGAAGCTTGGCAATGTTCTTAGACTCAAGTTTTCCAAGAGTTAGCTTAGCTGTAAATTAACTGGTCTCCAAATACATAAACAAATGAGTCGCCTTGTTCGGAGGCGTCTCCAGCAGGGCGCTGGCTGCTCTTCTGAAGCTGCTGCTTGCTCCGCTGTCCAGAACTTTCAGAAATACTTATCAGTGACATATTGAGAAAAATTGTACGCACAAAAGCAACGTCTTCTTCCATGCAAATCAGGCCCCAATTCCCCCAGATAAGGATCTTTTTGATGGAACGCCTGCAGAATCCCCAGCTCTTAATTCTTTCATTAGTATTCCAGGCAGCTGGTAGCTGAATAACAGAGAAAACTGTCTGGATCGCTGTGTCTGAAGCCTAATATTGATTTGTTTAATAGTGTCAGGAAGTCAAAATTCACAAATCTCCTGTCGATTGTTTATGAGGCAGTTAGCAGAGAATTGGTTGCCCTTGCTTAATTAATAACTCATTACTGAAATTTGATTATATGCTTGAATGCTTTCAGTGGGTTCCAACAGCATCGGCAGAGTGGGGCAGTGATGAGGGAAGGCACTCTGAGGACAGCTTCCCTCAGGGGCTTCCCCACATGTGCAAGGCAGCAGCACCGGCTCCCTCTGCTGTGTCTCCCAGGCCAACCTCCCTGCTGTCAGGGTTGTGTTAGAAAGGTGGCCTGGAATCTCCCGAAGATTAGAGACTTGCTGTGTTTGGAAGGAATCTGAGGATAACTGATAGGTTACTTGATCAGGCAGAAATGTCTCAGGTCTGGGTGGATCCAGTCTGGAGGCAGGGGCTGTGAGGGAGAGGAGGAGCAGATGGGGGCCCACACCGTCTGTGTCACAAGCATTGCAGTCTTGAAACAGAAGAAACCAGTACGGCTAGCTGTTACCCTGGATAGGCAGAATGTAGGACCACAGCTGAGGCCTGCCTAAAGGAGCTGGGGCTGAGGCCGAGGGAGACACCAGTGCCGGGGACATATGGAGAAGTGACATTGGAGGACAAGGGCATCTGTGCTGTTTCCACATTAAAGTGTGGACTTAGAGCTGCCATGGAAGGGCTGGGCTCAGGTGTTTTTTTGTGTGTAAGGGCGGGTCTTCCCACTGATTTACAGCAGGGGCCTTTCATGACTCCCACAGAGCTCCTGGGTTGTCCTGCCATCCCCATCCACTTCCCCAGGGTTGACGCAGTCAAGCCTCATGGGCCCACACATCTCTGACCCCCTGTATTTTCACTTAGTGCAACCAGGTGGGGACACAGAAGAAGGGGGACATGGTGAGCTCCTTCCACATAATGTGACTACAGTGGGGGCTGGGTGGTTGGGGATGGATGTAAGAGGAGACAGCTGCATCTCCTGCTGAAGCGCCGCTGCAGCTCACTCTCTTGGAACACAGTCTTTCCTTCGTGTCTGTGGGCTGTGTCTTCTGGCTGGGCTCTCCAGTTGTGAGTACCCATGGGCTGAATGACAGGTATGTACCTCTTTCTTGCTGGCTTCTGTGGTGGATACACTTCTGCTGGGCTGGCCAGTCCACTGGATGCCTTCCTGGTGTTTGCCATGAGGCAGGTGGGTCAGAGGGCCTCACTGTGTTATCTCAAGATCATTTTTGTTCTGAAAGAATAGAAGGGTCACATTCTAGATTCCAGGCAGCTGACTCAGAAAACTTTCTAGAGAAGCACAAAGTGAGGGATGCCTGGTAACAGGCTAGCCTGAAGTGGATGAAGGGCCCGGTCGCCAGGCCAGTCTCACCCGTGGAGACTGGGCACTATGGTCGCCCCCCTCAGGAATTGGGAGTTGAAGAACAATGTAGGGCTGTAAAGCCTGTACAAAGGGCTGAAGATATGGCTGTGGGTTGCAGGGGTATTGGCCACTACCCAGAGGGGCCAGAGAGCTTATAGAAGGAGGTAGGACCAGGGTGAGGCCATGAGGGTGGGTTGGATTTCACTGGGTTGGGGCCCAGAGCATTCCAGGCAGGCCCAGGAGCAGGCTGGTCAGAGGTAGGTTTCAGGGCCAGCGAGCGTCCGGGGTAATCTGACCGGACTGTCTCTTGCCTGTGGTCTTAATTGAACCAGCCAAGCTTTAAAAATGAACAGTTGATCGTTTGATTAAGAAGGGCCTTTGACTCTTTCAAGACCCACGGAGACTGATTCTTATCAGTATGGATTGGAACAGTTTGTATGGAGGAATGCTGGCCAGACTTGGGGAGGACTGTTCGTTCAGGCCCCGAGGCCAGATTGACTTGTACTTTCTCAGTGTTGGGTTCCTTGGGAGAGTGGGTGCTCAGGGTTCAGGGACCTGCTCTGCAGTGAAGGTGTCCCAGGGCTGTGCTGTCAGAAGCTTCCTCAGGCTTTAAAGGCACACCTGTGCTCTGCAACAGGGACACCTGGGCAGCTTTCATGTGGCTCCCTGAACAGCAGCAGGAGAGTGTGCTGTTGTTGGCCATGAGGTCTATTTGTCAAATTGTTGTAAAGGACTTTCAGTTATTCAGAGGAAAAAAATAGAGCTAACTATTTAAAAAAAAAAAACTCTAATTTATTCTGCTTGATTACGCAGCTGGAATGGGAAGGTAGCTGCTGTTTGTGGTTAAATAACTCCTGACGATTTCTTAAAGAAATCTTCAAAGCTTTACCGGGTCAGCGGCTCGAGCACAAAGGCAAGATTGATTCCGTCCTCCTACTCTCTGTTCCCAGAGTTTAAACAGACACGTTCGGGTAAATTAGTTTGTCTATGTTATTAATGGAAGAAGTTATTAAACTCCCATAAATATGTGCTGGTATCTTACTTAAAATGCCAAGTTTGTTTTAAGAAGAGAAAAAAAAGGCAGAAGAAAAATATGGAAAAGGCAGAGGGGTTGGTTCGTGATTTCTGCTTTTTTCTTTTCTAGAGATGAATTTGGATTAGTGAGCTGGGGAAAAAGACATCTCCGGGAGTTCCCCCAAGGGGAGGGGTCATGCCCAGGGTCACAGGACTGGTGTTGGTGGGATGCAGGGATCAGGCAAGGTACTGACAATGTCCTTTTCCTAGCAGAGAAGATGGCACAAGGCTATGCAGCTGGAACCCGTGGGCCAGAAAATATTTAATGGCCACTGAAAAGTTTCTTATGGTTTTTTAGGGCTAGGAAGACAGCTGAAGGAATAAAGCACTCCCCAGATGAAAATAAACGAAACAAGCAAATGCAGCATGGCACTAGGGTGTGCATTTTTAATCCCAGCATTGGCTCAGAGACAGGAGGACCCCTCTTCTCATGGGCCAGCCTAGCAGAACTGTCACACTCCAGGCCAGCGAGAGACCCTGCCTCAAAAACAAGGTAGACAGCGTTCTGAGCAACAGCATTTAGGGTTGACCTCTGGCCTGTATGTACACTCTCATGTATGTATGTACACACACACAGGCCTTTTCAGGATAAGGAACCCTAAAAGCTGGCCCAGCTGGCAGGAGCAGCTTCTGCCCCTTGGGCCACAGGACCCTCCCCTGCTGTGGGGCATTTTCTGAGGTGCTCCCACTCATAGCGACAGGCGCCTACACAAGCAAATCTTCTGACTGTGTTTGTGAGCTACGAACCGTCAAGTTCAGTTTTTTTCTGAGTTTGCAGTGTGAACCTGGGAGTTCTGCTCACAGACTTGTGAGCTTTACTTGCAGGAGACTGGAGGCAAACATGAAGTTGTTTGTTTCTGGCCTTTGAGCAGAAGAGTAAAACACAGAAAACATTTGGAAGAGAAAGGGCAAAATACAGCCAGTTTTCAGTCAGTGTTTTTTCCTGTTTGACCTTTCTCAGACCACAGAATCCTTGCTTGTGTAAATGTATGCACATATGAACACACACTCTCTCTCTCTCTCTCTCTCTCTCTCTTTCTCTCACACACACACACACGCACGCACACACACATACACACATACACACACATGGGCAGGGTGTGGGTGGGTAGGGGACTTCCTTTTTCTGAGGAATAGATGAGGGGTTCGGGTAGGACTGGAGAAGAGGAGGAAGGAACCATGATTGGGAAAGTGAATGAATGAATGAATCAATCAATCAATTAATTAATTAATAAAAAAGGAAAGTGGAGGTTTAGGAAACTCAGTTTCCTGCTGAAGTTCAAAATGAGACAGACTTCAGAGCTCTTCCTCTTCGCCTTGTGCTACATGGTCTCCTTGACTTGACTACTGTCAAAATCATGTCTATTCTTCAGTGTTTGTCCAGTAGACAGTACTAGACACCAAAGCAAAGGCCATACAGTGTTTTCCTTTAATGGGAACTGGAGAATTTCCACCATATAGAAATTTAACAGCTAGTTTTTTATGTGTGTTCTCCCATCTGCGTTCTAACCAAGTCTGACCTGGCTGAACTTCCAAGACCAAACACACCCAGGGGACCGCAGCTGTACGGCTGCACTCTGGAAACTCTGGAAATCACACGATTAGCTAGATTTTGAAATTGAACCTTGACACTGAGAACCCATACACATTTTTATAAAGTGGCTATCGCGCTCCTGGTCTAAGCCTTAACACACCGAGATAATTTACCAGGAACCTTGTCAAGTACCTGCACTATTTTTTATGCTTTCTTAGAGCTTTTCATTAATTTTTCTCAAAAAACAAACTATGCTGCTTATTATTTAACACATTGAGAAAAAGTACTATCAGTGGACTAGGGGAGAGGCATAGAAGGAGAAGAGGGAGGGAGGGACTGGAAGGAGACGAGGGAGGGGCCACAGCCGGCATACAAAGTGAGTAAACTGTAATAAATAATAAATAAATTAATTAATTTTTAAAAACCTTACAAAAAATACACTTGGAAAGAAATAGGGGCAAAATAGAGCCAGTTTTCAGTTAGTGTTTTTCCTGTTTGACTTTTCTCAGAGCCCAGAATCCTTGCTCGTGTGAATGTGTGCACATGTGAACACACACATGCATACAAACACACACACATGCACATTCACATGTGAACACACACATGCACACACGCATGCACACATGCACACACTGTACATGTGAACACACACATAGGTGCACACACTCTTAATGAGTGGTCATTGTATGTGGTCTATTACATGCTGAGCCATCCCTACCAAGCACAGCCACAGCCACATCCACAGGAAACAGGCACAGAAGGGTCTGTCGTGTCTGGCAGTATTACACAGATAGTAAGACCCATGAGCCTCAAATCCAGACAAACCGACTGACACCCCCCTGGGGCTGTGTCCCTGCTCATTCTGCATTTACCCGCTTCACACACATGCACAGCTATGGCATGTTTACCTGCGATGCTGGTGTCATGAATAATCATGCTCTGTGGTAGACGGCATGCTTAGCATGCCGAGGGCCCCTTCTTCCACCTCCTAAAGAGCCAGGGTACCCCACACAGTGCCTCAACTGGGGACCACGTTCTGACCACATTGCGTGGACAAGGACATTTCAGGTGTAGACCTGCCTGTTTCCTTGCAGGAGCACCTGAGGCGCATGCAGCCTTGAGGGTGAGGGAGCCCAGCTGTGGCCCTCAGCAGGAGTAGCACATGTGCTCACTACTGAGCATCTCCACGCTTGCTGAGCACCCTTTGAAGGGCTTGAGCACACAGTCTACAGCCTTTCAATTTGGCTTACAGAGCCAGACAACCTCCTGTTCGTTACTGTCCCCTCTGCCCCCAATTAGTTTTGTGCTACGTGGAGAACTAACTGACTCAAGAACACTCAGTTCCTGGTTCAAATTTGGGTGTGCCAAGCCCTGGGCCCACCTCGCCCATCAGCCCTGGAAGACTCTGCATGGACAGCTGGCTCCCCTTTGCCCCTCCCACATTCATTCCCTGAAGCTGCTTCCTGAAAATGGCTCCCTTTGTTATGTCAAGGTGGTCAGAAAGACTGGGATCTGGGATTTGGTATAAGAAATTACTTTCAAAGCGTTTGTCTGTCCCTAGGTTTAATTAATCTGTTAATGTTCTGGTCATTTTGATGCATGTAGAATTTTGGTGATTAGACATCAGATGTGTCTCAAGAATATCCACTCATCAACCAGGCCAGTAAAGTGAACCTTTTACTAACATGCCAGCTGCTGCTCACTTCCAAACAGTCTTCATGTGTGTTTTCAAGAACGTCCATGTATCATTTAACCTCCCCAAGCCTCGTGTCTCCAGTGGGCAGGGAACAAAGACTTCATAGTAGATGTGTGACGACTCAGGGAACGAGTGCTTGCCCAAGGAAGCAGAAGAGGGCTGGCAAGCATCAAGTGGATTTCAGCAGTCCTCTTTGAAATTCTCTAGCGGGACACCACTCATTCCTTCACCTCCTCATGCCCTCCACCGGTGAGTGCCCTTTGAGCCCAGACCTCTGGCCTCTCTTATTCTCTCCGGGCATCTCGTCAAGTCCTCTTGCCCACCTGGAGGGGTGAGACCTATGCCCCCAGCGAACATGGAGCGTAAGGTGCTTGGCCTTCTCCATCCCACCAACTCACTTGTGTACTCATAAGCCCAAGCGATCTCGGTAGGCTGCGGGGAGAGCTCTGCACAGCTGAGCTACAGCCCAGTTCCCTTCACGTCTCCATCTCAGGGCCCATGCAGGGTTGGCCTAGCTCACAGCTGTGACAGCAACACCAACGTCTCAGACCTCTTCCCTAAGGTCCATCGCGCACCTGGCCATCCTTGGGCTCGATGGACCCACCAGGAGTGCTGGAGAGGAGTCTGGTGAGCCTCCTTCAGCCTTGCTAGCTGCTGACAGGCAGGGAAGGAACTGACACTTTTCTCTGGGCACTCACACAGGACACCATCTTTCCCGAGTATCTTCCCCTACCTGTGGCTAGCTGGAGGCACAGGAGGCTTTGTTCCTGTCAGCTGGGCAACGGCTACATGGACTACTGAGCATCGTCTCTCAGATTAGCTGCACCAGAGTTGGTGGTGGCGGAAGGAGGTGGGAGATGAGACAGAAGGAGAAGCACAGGCTTGGAGCTGCTCTCGTTCGCTTCCTCCATACTTGACTGGTTGTGTTAATCACTCTTCCCATTTCTCTGACCGAATGCCTGTTAGAAGGGACTTAAGAGAGAAAGGATTTACTTCGTTCACAGTTCAGAGAACAGTCTGTGATGGCAAGGAGGTCATGGCCTACAGAGGGCTGGTCATTCTATGGCGGGGGGAACCTTCCAGACTGGAAGCAGGGCTCGCGTTGAAGTGGGGCTGAGCTAGTCCTCAAACACCTGTCCCACAGACATCGGTGCCATTTCTGTAGCTAGGCATTCAGTTCCAGAGCCGTCTCACCAGTGGGGAACTAAGTGTCCAAATACCCAGCCTGTGGGGGACATTTCAGGCCCTGACTATAGCACTACTGTAAGACTATTCCACAAAGAGATCCACTCCATCTTCTGAGGGGAGGAGCCAAGGAGGCCCCTGTGGAGGGACTGTGGGTGTGGGCAGAGGTGAGACTTTAGAACGGTCTAGACGCTGCTGGAGACAGGGAGGGCTGAGCAGTCAACAGCTCCTTGAAAAGAGAAGTAGATGAGGAAACTGTCACCAAGAACAAGCTGTGCTGAGGGGTTTGGGAAGTCTATTTAGCCTCCTGGCTGCCTGTAGGAAGCAGAACTTGGCCGAGTTAGAAGGAGGGTCTACCTCTGAGCAGCCATATTGCTTTGGGGAGCCCCTGAACACAACCTACCCTTTGTTTTCCCACCACAGACAGGGAGTTGCATTCATACCTGATAGGGCTTAAATAGCAAGTGCCCGCCCACAAGGTCACATGTTGAAGGTTAGTGATCGGATCACAAGGAGCCTGCTCTAGTCTAGGGATTAATCCACTGATAGAGTCATGATTGGAAGGTGATAGGGACTCACAGAGGCAGGACCTACTACAGGCGGTAAGCGACTATGGGCATGTCCTTGGGGGCTTGCCAATTTCTCCTTCTGTGTGTGTGTAGTATGTATGCAGGAGGACCAGCCTGTGGAGGCACGTATGGAGGCTGGAAGTCAACATTGCTTCTTCTAGACCACTTTTCGGCCTTCTATTTTTTTTTTTTTTTTTTTTTTTTGAGGCAGAGTCTCTCACTGAATTTGGAGCTGGCTGGTTCAGCTAGGCTGGCTGGCTGGCCAGCCACCGAGGCCTTGGGATCAGCCTATTGATTCACAGTGCTGGAGTTACAAGCACGTACTGCCACGCTGAGCTTTAGATGTGGGTGCTGGGGATGGAACTCGCATCCTCATGCCGGTATGTAGGAACTCGAGTCTCACACCGGTATGTGAGAACTCAGGGTTGTCCCAGCTCCAGTGGTCGTTGTTTCTCTCTCTCTGTTCTGTCTCTCTGTCCCTCTGTGTGTCTCTGTCTCTCCCTGCTCCTCTCTGTGTGTTTCTGTCTCTCTGTCTCCCCCCTTCATGATCACCATTAAGTGATCAGCTTCCCAGCCACCATGCTGCTCCTCCTTACCACACTGCTTCACCTCACCATGCTGCTCCGCCTCACCATGTGTGACTAGCCTCAGCATCAGCAGTGAGCTGAACCCTCTGATACCAGGAGCCAAACTTCATCTTTTCTTTTTCACCTTAGCTATTTGCCACAGTGATGGGATGGAAACATTGTTTCACAGGATCACTGTGAGACCATGCATCCCGCATACTTCTGATACAATGATAAAAATTGGCTAACATCAACAAAATTGCAAGCAACAGCATACACAACAAAAGCAATACACAATAAGGAGTAGTCGGAATTCACACTTGCGAATGGGCCTGGAATCTTCTCTCCTGGAAGGCAAATAGTACCCGGGAATTACTCTGGCACAACAAGCTACTAGTCTTGGCCACTGGCTGCTTGAGCCCCCATCCCTGGCTTCACATGCATCATAAGTTTCTGTTAGGGTGTAGCTTACACACTCATCTCCACTTTTGACCCTGGCCCTCTGCACAAGGCCAGGCCAGGAAGCAAGGGGGCCCCTCTCCAGACTCAGGAAAGCCACTTCAGTTTTGCTTCCCACACTCTAGGTCTCTGGGTGGGAATAATCAGGAGGGTGACCAGAAAGTACATTTGACTTCTTGCCCAGCAATCTTGCAAATGACCTACATATAAACATCCAAATATGGCAGCCACAGGAGACACACAGCTGCTGAGCTTGCGGACATGGCTAGTATCAGGTGTTTCTACATAGACGGGAATCCTTCGTGCAGATACACATGGCCACTGGGTTTTATATGGAAGATAAGTTCTGGAGAGACAGACCTCTCCCACCAGCATCAGCTGGGAGTGTTTGAGAACCTTGTCTTGGGCAATGTGGGAGCCAGGTACCTGGCTGCAGCAGCTGAGCGGCCAGACTCCTGACACCAGCATTGCTGCTTTGTGTTTTCCTTTTGCTTCCAAGCATCTGAGAAAAGAAGAAAACCCAGAACCACAGGATACTCCAAAATCCAGGCAAGCCAGAGTCTCTGTCTCCATGCCTGTTCCAAGTTACTTGTAGCTTCCAGAAAGGCCTTTTCCTCATCTGCACGTGCTAAAGGGAAGCAGCACTGGCGGTCTTCCCGAGGGCAAAGGCAAGAACCCACGTCCTCCCTTTGTGGAGAATGGCTTTGCAAGCATGTGGTGCATAATATCCAATGGGGACATTATGACAGCTCAAGATCTGAGTGTTGTGCACACATGCATGTATGTGTGTGTGTGAGAGAGAGAGAGTGCAAGCGCACACACACACACAGGTGTTAGTTCACACAGCCACATACTTCCTTTAGGAAAGAAGTTGTTCTTGGAGAGCTGAGACATGATATCTTGGTGTAGAAAAGCTGATGAGCTTGCTTTGGCTTTAACTGAGGTTTAAAAGGTGACAGAGCACTTGTAATCCCAACACTCGGGGAGGCAGAGGCAGGCAGATGTCTGTGAGTTCGAGGCCAGCCTGGTCTACAGAGCAAGTCCAGGACAGCCAAGGCTACATAGAGAAACCCTGTCTAAAAAACAGAAAGAAGAAGGAGAAGGAGAAGGAGGAGGAAAAGAAGAAGCAGAAGAAGAAGGAGGAGGAGAGGAGGAGGAGGAGGAGAAGAAGAAGGCGGCAACAAAGCAAACCTGCCTTAGGGTCTGCTTTTGAAACTCATATAAGAATTTATTTCAGGACCTTCCTAGGCACCCACTGAATGCTGAGCAAGGGCTGGGTGGTGGTTTTTGCCTCCCAACTCCAGCAGCCCTGAATGGTCCCAGCCTACCCCAGTCTTTCTTTGTGCTGGAGGAAAATTGCCCCCTTTGTCTTGCCTCCACTCTCCCAGTCTCCGGAGACTTCTTAAAGCCGGGTGACGCTGCAGGCCCCCGGAGCCCTTCACAGCTCAGCCTTTCCGGAGCCTTCCAGGAGCTCACTGCAGCCGACCGCCTCTGTCACGGGCCTTCTGCAGTGGCCTGGGTGAGATTAGCTCTCCACTATCACTGTAATTTACAAGGCTCACATCACCATGTAACAACTCGGTGATTACATGGAAAATATCGTATAAATACACAGTAATTACAAGTTCATGCAGATTACTTGGGATATACATTTGAAGTTACCGAGCAGTTCAAAGATTAATTATCCTGTAACTGGCAGTATTTAAATCATTTTTCCCCTCATATATGGCTACATCGAGGTCGACTTCAAGGCAGTCTAGGACAGGAATGCCGTGAGTATGATCTGAAAAGAAAAAATGAAATTTGACAGGCATGGATTATTTAAAGCATGCATATGGGAGCCGAACAGCCACTACACTTTGATGCAAATCGTAGGGGAAAGAGCAGGGGGATGGCGTGGAGGGAAAGGTGCTGACCAAAGTGAGGGCTTCCTGCCGGGAACTTGAAATTTAAACAAATAATCATTTAAATGGCAGCTCAGCATTACGTTCCGAGCTTCGTGCATTAATGTCAACATCTGGTACCAACATTTTGACAATTCTATTAAAATGCCCCAGCATTCCCTATCTAACACCTGTTAGCTCTAATTTTCTTTCCTGAGTAGCCCACCAGTAGACAGGGTAGATTCCAAACCATTTATCACTTTTAAAGTGCTTCCATATGCGTGTTGGACCCAGGCTGGCCCTAGGCAAACGTTTTCTGAATGCATTAAAATTCAGGCCTATTTTTTTTAAGTGTAGACACCAATGTTTCATTGAATTCATGTCTGGTAATTATTAGCTTAAATTATGGCTCACACATGACAAAGTGGACCATGAATTAAAAGGAGCGCACACACACATGCATACACACTCTTCGATAGATGCACTGGAGCTGCACGCTGCATGCTGCACGCTGCATGCTGTATGTTATTGAGACGTCAGTCAGTGAGCATCACACAAACATGCTTCATGGAGGGCCCTGTTAAGAGGCCCTGGGTTCCCAAGAGACCATCTAAAAATGTCAGAAATGCTACAGCACAGATGACTGACACCAACAAGGCTGCTTGCTGCTTGAGAGGCAAAGCTATTAGTTAATATATTACAAGTTCCAAGCCTCTAAACAAAACAGGAAATACAATTTTATTTTGACAAAGGGCTACAGATAAGATCGTAGTGATTCCCAGACAATGCAATCTCTCTGATTTGGAGAGAGCCTGGCAAGGCAGGACAAGCCAGGTAGACTCAGGGGCTTGCTGCCAGAGCACAGCTATGCCTGGAAATAATGGGTGGACAGAGAAGTTCAGATATTTCATAGTGATGTCTGGTTGCCCCTTGTTGTGCCTTTTTCATAAGTAGAGGAAATGAGTGGAATCTAACAGCTGCTTTTAAAGGAACGGAGGTGCTTGCAAGAAAGAGGTGGTGAGGTTGGGGTTATTGCACGGGTAGAAGATCGCTCATTACTGTTCGGAGGAGACTCTTAAAATTAGATACAGCATGCTGTATTGCTTCTTTCAGATTCTACCCCTGCCAGCAAACCCATATGGAAGAAATACTTTAAGTACTGCCATAACAAAACACACATAGAAAAAGGGAAGATTTTAATCAAAACCAAAACAAACAAACAAACAAACAAAACACTTCCGTGTGATGAGGGATATGAACAATTCTCTTGAAATACAAGCGACATTGAGAGGACAAGGGAACCAGGCACAAAAACCACATCGCAAACTCTCGTAAAACCTATGTTGACAGTTAAAGTGTCCGTCCTGTACACATGCACACCTACAGGTTCACACTTCCTCTGTTTACTAAATAACATTTCAGCACAGTTTTCATCTTATAAGGAAAGTGTTTGAAACTTGGAATAAGTGCACTTAATTAAAGGAAGGCTGTGAAAATGTGCACTAATCTGATATGACTAATAGCAAGTGCATGAAATTGCTAATTAGAATTTCATTAAAGGTGCTGCTTTATCAGACTGTGAAAATCACAACCTTTAAAATTCTTTCAGGAGAGCTTAATTCCTTTTCAAACGGAAATATTCTTTAAAGACATTTGATTTGTTCTGAAGGAATATGTGGTTTCGGCTGGAACTGAAAATGTCTCCAATATTGAGGGAGGCGACATCAGAGCAGGAGCCCAGACCAGGGACTTTGTTGTCTCTGCCCGATGAGGCTGCCCACCCCCTCCTCCACAGACGGCTGTTCAAAGACCCAGGCAAGCAGGGTCAGTCTGTTCCACACGGAATGTGCCTTCTGCAAAAACCAACATTTAGTGTCTCCTGGAAGAGGAGAAAAAAGTCATTCGAAACATTTTAAAGCCACTAAAAGAAATAAAATTTAAAACTTTTCACATGTATTTTTGTGGGGATTGGAATTTACATTTTATCTTTTTTTTTACATTTTATCCTTTAATATTTTTCTCTTATTTTTAGATTATAATATAAACACATGATTTTTTAAAAGTAAGAGGCATTTACAATAAAATATTTTCTCTTTACAAGCAAAGGCCATTCTGCCTTTTTCCTTATCAGTAGTCTTCACGCTTTCTTTTTTTTGAAAAGAAAAATCAACCTCTTAAAATATAATAAAATTTCAATTATAAAATTGCACTTTTTAAGTTGGTCTTCCAACTTGAAAATCCGTCAGCATCAACACACACTTCGCTCCTTCCATCAACACACACTTCGCTCCTTCCCCGACTGCTGTCCTTCCACAGGGCCATGGGCCCCATTTTAATCTCAGCCCTGGGTCCTCAGGCCAGTGCTCACCAGCCAGTAAGAAATCCTCCCCTTTCATTTTCCTGTTCCTTTTCTTTTTTCAGCCATTTATCTGTAGTTTTAAATATAAAATTACTCTTTGCTGCATCTTCCTGTGTGGCCAGTGGTATTTTTTCTATGTGTCCCCTCCTTGTTCTCACAAACAGTACTGGGGTTCTTTTGCATACTCACATTTGATTGAACAGTGACATTTTTGTTACAAAAAAAAGAAAGAAAGAAAGAAAGAAAGAAAGAAAGAAAGAAAGAAAAAGAAAGCAAGAGATTCATTAGCAATAACATAAACTAGAGTTCCTGCAAACATCCTTTCACTTTATTTTCACGGTGACTGCTTTGACTCTCCTGTGCGACAGTGATGGTAAGATTTCAGAATCAAAGCTTCTGAATATACTTCAAATGTTGGTTAGGAGCTCATTGGTCATCTTCAGGTGGCTGTCATTTCTGAAGGGGAAAAAATAAAATTAGAAATAACTTTATTTGAAAAACTGATTTCTTTGGACACCTGAACAAATCTCAAGTGGGTTAATGACAGTTTGGTCTGATTTTAAATTCAGCTAAAGGAATTTTCATGGCATGTGGATAATTTATCACCAATGCTAGGGAGCAAGTGAAAGGCTATGTGTTTTTTCCCCCTTTCCAACATTTGTGGGGTACATTTGTGCAATGAGAATAGTGATTTTAAAGAATGGGTCTAGACTGAAATGAGAGAAAATCATGTTCCTTAGCTGTCATCTGGAGTCAAGGGCGGGTGTCAGTCTTGCTCTCTGTGGCCCTTGCAGTCAAACAACACAGCTAATTCAAATGTTTTAAGTTTCAAACTGGAAAATATTGTTCTGCTGTGGAAACAATGGGGCCATTGTCCTTTCGAGCGCTCTACCATGTCAGATGCTTTACTGCTTGCTTTTATGCAAAACAAGTGACAAGTAATGGCAATTTAATTTTTGTCAAGTCAGTCACAGAGAGAACGTGACACAAACACAGCAAAGTGAGACTTCATTTTCTCTGTCAGTAGCTGAATTAACAGTGGCGGGAACAAAAGCAGCCAAGCAGCCAGCAGCCTTCCCTGGGTCCTCCACCCCTCAATGGGACCTGCTCATCACTGCTGCCACCAGGCAGAGGGCTCTCTGGTTGCTATGCTGGACTTCAGGATGGGAGATCCCAGTATCTCAGTACTGGAGCCTTGAGCCCAGGAGCTGCTGCTCTTTGGGGTGGTTGGGGGTGGGGGAGTGTCAGAATGGGAGATGCTGGCTGGTAGCCCCAGGAGAGACACTGAGTATGGCTAGTCCCTCGATGGCCCTGAGGCAGGTTGCTGAGCCCTGTGTTCCTCAGTGGGTGGCCTTGAATATTTGACTTGTCCTCTCTGGCTTCAGTTTGCTTAACCAGACAGTTGACTCTCAAAGGCCCGAAGAGCTGCCATGGAGAACTTCAAATGGTGCTTGCTGATAGCAAAGCAGCTAGCATACTTAAAAAACTTCATTTCCCACCATTCCGACTTCCTCAAACATGTTTCTGCCTCAGAACCTTGTCCTGCCAGGCATACTTCTTCCCTTGCTTCTGTCTTGTTTCTGCTTGGCCATCACTGAGAGGTCCTTCACGCCTTCATGGCCACTCACCATTCCACCCCTTGCCATGGTGAGGTTGCCTTCCTAATACTGCCTCTAAGATAATTGGCCTTTTCTCTTTGTTAAGCATTATTGTCTGTCTTCTCCTCTGACTGACTCTCCAGGGGTCCTCAGCCCTTCGGCTAATGCTGGGTGTGCATGGAGTGTGGATGGACAAAGTCACTTCCTCTGCAACACAGGCACCAGACTGAGCAAACAGCATCTTCTTTGAGCACCGAGGCCTCTGCCAAGGCAGTGCATGGAATCAACTCGGAGAGCAGGTATATTACAGCAATAATTCCTTAGCAGATGCAGGTTCTCCAGAATGATGCCAGCTTCTTTGTCCCTTGCTTGGTGTGATGAGAAGGGGCTCTGGGAGGGGTCCTTCTACACACTGAGCCTGAGGAAGGTCCTGACAGGAGGCCAAGGGAACTCCTAGGCTTCCTCTTGTCTTCCTCCATGTTAGCTGTGCAGGCTCTGGATCAGCCCAGCCCTTCTCCTTCAGAGCCCCGTAGGGCCTAGGAACCCCATCCCCACACTGGGTAGGCAATCCTTGATTTTCTGCCATGCACCTTGCAGTGTCGCCCTAGTGACACACTCCAAGGCCTCAGTCCCAAAAACTTCTTTGGATCGTTGACTGGCCCTGCCTGATTTGACCATGGTTAGAGAGTCATGCCTCTTCTTCACCTTCTTTGAAGCCAGCTGTTCTGCACTGGCTCCTGCTGGGCTAGCCATGCCACCCTCCCTACCCCCCACGAAGAGGCGCCTGCACCAGCTGCCACCTTATGGAACCAGAGCCCAGTGGGCCATAGCAGCCTAGTACTCAGTGGATGGGGTAATGCACAAACTAGCCAGAGCCTCTGGGTGTCAATGTCATGGCTGGAACCAGGGCCTGAGTATTTCTGGAAGGCCTGGCTGGCTCCACATGCCATATTGTATATTTACTCTGTGGGATTTCACAGACAATGGCCATCCTTGGTGGCGCCTCCCGCCCTTAGGTCCTATTTTGAGAAAAAAAAATTGTGGATGAGCTATCTGTCCTAAGGCCCATAAGTCCAAATATGAAGTCACTTATGTATCCCTTACCAGCTGCTTCATGGCACCAGCTCAGTGGTGGGAGCTGCAGACATAAATATGATCAGAGCTGATACAGACATCCACTTGCCCTGTCCCAGGAAACCACACACAGTGTGCTTGTGTCATACATAGCTATCTAGGTGGACCTTTTCTTATCATGTTACATAGGAGGAAACCGAGGCACAGAGTACACTTAGAGCTTGGTAAAGATTCCTGGGCAGGATGCTGGGGTGTGGCCTTGGAAGCAAAGTGGGATCTAAGATTCCTCCTCAGTCTGTTGAACATCAACAAGTGGTGGTACTCAGTCCTGTGAGTCTCCAGGGGTTACATGCTGCTGCCCTAGAGGCTCAGGGCTTTGGCACTGAGGAGAGAGGTGGGCAGCAGGACTTCATACATGGGAGCTACTCACTGTGTGCCACACCCTGGCCCTGCTGCCCCCTTCCTGCCACATCACTGGGGCCTGTGGAGTAGCCGTGGGTGGCAGGAAGAAGCATCACCCAGCATGGATGTGGCGCTCTAGCCACTCACCCTGGACTCAGGGTCTCTGAATGCAGAGCTGGAACAGGACACCAAGATTCCAGGACCAGGCACCTTAGCCCACACCTTACCCAGGGGAAGGCCTCCACCCATGCTGGGCCAGGGGCAGCTTGACTGCCCAGCCACTCTCATGCTGCCCACACTTGCGAGATCAGGTAATGGTGAGTTAATCCCTCTGGGGTTGCTGTGTCTGAAAGGACAGCTTGGGGGACAAAGTCAGTGACACTCATCTCTTAGAGCTATTGCCAGTGTGTGTGTGTGTGTGTGTGTGTATGTGTGTAAGCCAGAGGGCCACATCAGCTGTCTCCCTCTGTCAATCCTGTTTGAGACAGGCTCTCTTACTGAGCCTGGAGTTCACTGACCTGCTGGACTAGCTGGCCAGCACTCTCCAGGGACCCTCCCGCCCACTGAGTGCTGGGTCACAGGCACACACCCTGCACCATCATTCCCAGGGGCTCTAAGGCTCCAACTCAGCTCTTCACACTCATGTGGGGAATCACTGAAATGACAAAACCAGTTCCCAAGCTCCCCAGCTCCCCATTTTAAGAAGATGTGTCTTCATTTTGCGGCTTGGGATCAGACTGAGTCCAGTATAGCTCGGTGAGCACAGTAGCGCTGAGCTCCGTAGCCAAGTCTTCGTGGTCTTCATTTTGAGACACTAAGTTCTGCAAGCCAGTCTCCTGCTCTGTAGCCCAGGCAGGCTTCAAGCCTGCAATCTCCCTGCGTCAGCCTCCCTGAGTAGTGAGTGTCATAGGCCTGTGCCCCAGGTCTGGCTTGATCTTAAAGATCAGGTTCCAGGAGAGCCAGGCGTATCTGTGGCCTCAGGGGCTTGGCTCCATGGTTTCGGTGGGGTGTGGCTGAGTAGCTGGTCTGCCTCCAGAATGATGCCTCCTCATCTAGGGCACATGGCCACAGCAAATGAAGAGATGGAGAAAACTGCAAACTGTCAGTGTTACAATCTCATTGAATGACACAGATAGTTGGAAAGTAACCCTGTTGTTACCATGGGCAGCAGCAGCAGCTTTCATCCTTCTTGTTAAGAGGGTTGGACTCCAGGGCTCCTGGGCCAACCCTCACATGCCTTCATGGTAGAAATCCACTGAGGCTTCATGTAGTCACCCTGACCTTTCACCCACTTTATAGGCCAAGAAACTGTGAGGAGAAGCCACCCAGGGTAGTGAATGATGGCATCTGCCTCTGAGCCATGGCTTCCTGGCCCCAGTCTGTAGCTTCACTGACTTCACCAGGAGACCTGTATGCAAGCTATGCTGTCCTCCTAGAGCAGAACTTCCCCCTTCATTAAATATCTGGGGCCCAATTCCACACCCTGTCTACCCACATGCCATCTTGCTGCTCTTTGGTAAAGAACCACTCAGGCTGTGTGGGCCTGGACACACGTGACCGGCCACATAGGCCTTGGTCCCTTATACTTTGCCAGTCTGCTGCCACACCAGTATCCAAGCTGATTTTAGAGGACACAGCAGGGTGGTGAGCAACTGATATACTGAGATATGACTTTCATGAGAGCATCAGCTGCTCTGAACAAGATGGCTGCCAGTTTATAGTGCCACCCTGAAGAAGTTGGCAGGCTCTTTATGCTGTTCCCAGGCTCTAAGTGGTTTTGGTTGTGAATTCACTGAGGTCAGACACAGCCTTGGAGGACTTGACCTCAGACTGTATGATGCAGGTGGGGGAGTCATGTGCTCTGCTTGCCTCAAACTCCACAGGTGAGCAAGAGCAACACCATGCTCAACACCCAAGGGGAGAGAAAACCAGTGAACACTCCGCCGCCTCAGCTGTGGTGCCTGTGGCAATTGTCTTCTCTGTGCCCGCTTTCCCCATGCATAAAGGTAGTGTGGTAGCTGAATATGTCTCACGGGCTTTGAAGGATGATTTCTATATGATGAGTGCAGCCTGCTACAGAGGAGCTATCACTGTTAGCTGGTCCCCAAACATCTTTGGAGCAGCTCCACACCCCTTGCTTACCCACTGGGCATGAATGGCCTGTGAGTCCTGGAAGGTGCGCCTCTACTAGCAGGCAGGGCAGAGAGTGTTGCTGGGTCCTCCACTGACCTCTGGGTGACCCAGGATGGGCCTTGCTTTCTGGCCTTCCCTAATCAATACTGTGAGAATGAAATGAAAATACGAACCAGACAAGGAACACTGGGTGAACATTGCACCTGAAGCAAACAGAACTTCACTCGTTAAAGTTCCTGTCTCAGCCCTTAATGAAAAACTATTCACCTCAGACAAGGCAGCTTTCCTCTTTAGTGCAAAAGAGGCTGCTGTTCCCAGCCTTTGGGTCAGGGCCCACGGGACTGCATTTTGCTAGTGGAATGAAGGCAGGAGTAAGATGGAAATGTCTACACCTGCCGAGCCTGGAGAATTTCCTTGTGCTTGTGTTTCCTTCCTTTTTTTTCCACCTTCAACCTTTAAAATTAGTTATTTAAGGGCTGACGAGGTGGCTCAGTGGTGAACAGGGAGTTTTGTCCTCAGAATTTGCATGGTAGAAGGAAATGCTGGTTCCCACAAGTTGCCCCTGGCTACCACATGCATGCACCACTTTCATAAGATAAACAAAAATAAGTCAAATAGAAAGCAGCAGACCTTGTCATGACAGGTATATACACACTATAAAAAGAAATGTGTGTGTGTACTTTGCCCATTTTCTCCTTTTTAATTTTTATTTTATTTTAGCTTGTTAACTTTACATCCCAAGGGTGCTCCCTCCCTCCTCTCTTCCCAGTCCCCCCTTCCCTTTCTTCCCCTTTCTCCTTCCTTTCCCTCGAGAAAAGGGGAACCATGTCCTCCCCTACCCCCTTATCAACGCTCCCCAGCACATCAAGTCACATCAGAACTGAACATATCCTCATGCCCTGAGGCCAGACAAGCCATCCCTGCCAGGGGGAAGTGATCAAAGGCAGTCAATGGAGTCCATGTTAGAAACAGCGCACCTCCATCCACTCGCCAGGCGACCCATATGAAGACCAAGCCGCCCATTGGCTGTGCAGGGGGCCTAGGTCCAGACCATGCACGCTCTTTAGTTGATGTTTCAATCTCTGTAAGCCCCCATGGGAATGGGTTAGTTGTCTCTGATGGCCTCTTTGTGAGGTTCCTGTCCCCTCCAGGTCCTTCCATCGTTCCCCCAACACCTCCACAGGACCCCTGGAGCTGTGCTCCATGCTTGGCTGCAAGTCCCAGCATCTGTTTCCATTTGCTGCTGGCTGTAGCTTCCCAGAGGACAGTCAAGGTAGGCTCCTGTCTGCAAACAGAGCATCATTAATAGTGTCAGGGGGCTGGCTATCTACCCTGGGGTGGGTCTCAGGTTGGGCCAATCATTGATTGGACATTCCCTCACTCTCTGTTCCCTCTTTATCCCTGTGCTTCTTATAGGCACAGTCATTTTTGGATCAAAGCTTTTGTCAGTGGATTGCAACAACCCACCGACAAAACTGTTTTGTATCTTTTCCTCCCTGGCTGTTCATTGCTTCCCCTAGGCTGGCTCCCTACTTCTCTCAGTGGCTCCCCCTTCTGCTGTCATATCACAGATAGAATTTATCGGGCGATGGCGGGAAACTCTTATAATCCCAATATGAAGGAAGCTGAGGCAAGACCAGCCTAAACTACAAAGTGAGTCTGTGTCTCAAATACTCTCCCTGCCCCCCACCCCCAAAACCCTCAAACCAAGTATTGAGATGTAGCTTAGTAATACAACCGTCTAACATGCCTGAGACTGGCATAATTTCTGGTACAAAACAAAGAGCAAAGAAAACTCTATCTCTATGAATCATACTTATAAACCACATATATACCCATGCATATATACCCATGTATGTACACACACACACACACACACACACACACACTGACTCATGCAATATAAATGTTCACAAAGTGACGTGGGGAAGATGGTGGGGCTCCCCCAGCAGAATCTGCCTTCCTAGACTGCTGACTACATGTATCTGTGGACCACACCCCCATAACATTCTACATTTCAAACAACAGCCTCTTCCCAAACACTGTATGAACTATAACCAGTGACTGCCTCATCTTCATGGACAAGGACACAGGCATGGAGAGGGCATGAAACCGCTATTCCAGGGAGGTGGGGGGCTTTCTCCTCAGCTGCGTCTGTCTTGTGAGGGAAGTGTTCAGCACGGAGCTTCTGTGGTTCTACAGAACAGGATTGCTCCTCAGCGACTGCAATCCCATGAGTTCTGAGTGATTGGGTGGAAAGATGTCAGGCTGGGGCCCAGCACGCAGTATGTGGGACCCTGATTTGGTTGGTGCTTGGGCCAGGTGCCCTGGCAGCCAGCCTTTACAGGTTCTATCTGTACATAGTGAGCAATGTGTGCTAACACCTCAGAGGAATGAGTCTGGTTAGGTTTGTGTGGAGGCTATCGTCAGCTTTCTCTAGATGAGCACTCCTAGCTCACAAGACTCTGTCTTCCCCAAGAGTTCTCACTGTTAAAGAAGGGGGCCTGGGGCCACCCAAGTCTCTGATCTAGCCAGCCTTGCTCCTTTTCTCTATGAAAGAGCAGTAATACCAGGTGTTTGCTCTTCCCAGGATGGTGATTTTGGAAGCCTCCTAAGATCCAGTAAGGACCGCTTGTCGGAGTCAGTATCTAATGTGCTTACAACAGCCTCATCCTTGGGATGACAACAAAGAGCCCCACCCTAAGCCCCCAGACACCTCCAACCCTTATTGATCTGTGCTGTGGAATGGGTGCCTTGGTCACCACACACCGCTGACTGAGAGCTGAGAGGAGCCACGCAGGCAGGGGCAAGTGAGGGCCGCCAGAGAAGTGATGTCAAAACGGCCTTGGTTGTTCCCATTCACACACCCACTCTGCTCCTTCCAGCTGAGTGACCTCAGGCACCTCACTTCACCCTGCTAAGTCTATTATGCCAGCTGTAAGATGGAGGGGACAGAGACAGCCATCTGATGAAACTGCTCTGATGAAATGAATTAACAGTATATAAAGTAGCAGGCACTTAGTTGATCTTTCTCATTGATGACAAGCAACATTTTAGTAGGTGGTATAAAGTACAACACACAAAAGAGATGCAAATGCAAAGCTTCCAGGCTGTAGCATGCTGTCAACATGGGTCCTGTGGAGCCTGTAGAAGATGAGGCTAAAGAGGGAGGCAAGGCTGGCTAAGGGAGTTTGTCTTGATGCATGGTAGTGATGGGTATTGTGTATGCTGGTGGTCTCATATTATTACATCACCAAGTGATGTCATGACCACCTTATTTGCATAAGTATAGTCTATGATGTTTTAATAACCACAATATCTCACAGTGATATGCTTTCTGGAGTGTTTCCCTGCCATTAAGGGATGCATGGCTGATTAATATGCAATGGAGAGCCAGAGGAAGATTTTAAGGAGGGGAATGTCCTTAGAATGGCCTAAGCTATTCTAAAAGGAGCCCTCTAGCTGCAGAGCACAGGGTAGAGAACAGCAAGCAGTTTTCTTTGGCCAGCTCCATGAGAAGGAGACTCAGAGTGCTCATGGAGAGGGACCTGTGAACTTGGCAGTCTGTGGAGTTGGTAATGCACAGGGCACTGCACATAGCCTTGGTGACAGTCACTACAGCAGGAGCATCCATCCCATGCCCAGCTGGGCAGCTGACCTCAACAGCCAGCCTCCGTCTGTGCAAGGCCAGGACTCTGTCACTTCAGGCACCATCAGTACATCCTTTATGTGACATCAGCAGGGATTGTTGTGGCAAGGTAGAGACATAGGGAACAGCCTCCTTTGGGGCCTGAGACCCAGGAAACTTTCTGTCCTCAGGATGCAGAGCTCCTTGATCTTCAGAAACCACATTCCAGAAGGGGTGCTGAGAGGGCCAAGGGAGGCAGGTTCCTTTCGGAGTCTCCTTCTGGTTTCTGAAATGCAAGCCACACTACTGAGAGCTGCCTGTCTGTCTCAGGCAAGCTTTCCCTTAACCTTTGCTTGTAATCCTGCAAGCCCACCCAATCAATTGCCGATCATAAAATATTAGATTTAACGCTGCAAAGTGCTGCTTTTTAATTCACATAACAAGCTCCTAAATAATTCAAACAGCAAACAGACCCTGTGAGTCAATGGTGGGAGGTGGCTTGGACCAGCAGGAGAGTGTCAACACATGCCACATTTCCCGGATCGACTCCGTTTCAAGAACCCTATTAAGTTAATTGCTGGTTTCTGACAGCACAGAGCATGCTGGGAGAAAGCAAGCTTTATTAACCTCATGGCATCTGGAGGCCCCCACCACTTGCCTCTAAGTGTAGGCACTGGGAACAGTATGGAGAAAAGCAAATTAGGTTAGGAGACCAGAGATGCTTAGGACAACTGGTGGCCACCGGGCTCACGGTGAAAGCCAGAATCTTTCAAGAGTCAATTTGCTTATGATTTCCTACCCCTTACCTGGCCCCCCACTGCCCCACCATGCTGCCATTCCATGTCAGAACGTTTTCACATCACAGAAAGTTTAGTAGTCAGCAAGATGTTAAACTGCTCAGTGAGGCCTGGGGTTTATTGGTAAGCATTAGTGGGAAGGAGGCATCCTCATATCCACTCAGGAAATAGACCTGCTCGGGAGAGTCTCCAGACTGAAGGGGATTATTTCTTCAGTAGACCCTGTGCTCAGTGAAACCAGCTCAGAGTGAGAAGCAGACCTCAGGGTGGGAAAACTGGATAGAGAGCCCATGGATCTAAGGAAGGGCAGAAAGGACCAGGGAAGAACAGAAGGATGACAAGCCCTTTAGCCTTCTGTGATACAGAAGAGGCCTCCATGCAAAGCTTTACATAGAAATCAGATGGCTCCTTTGTGGTTCTGGCACATAAACCCCTGTGGGCTTGGGCATCCTGTGGCTTGATAGTATACTACAGGTGTGTGTGTGTGTGTGTGTGTTTTCTTTTTCCTTTTCCAGGCTCAGGATGATGCTGTAATGGATACAACCAAGATTCTATGTAGATTATAATTATAATTCTAGCTCACTCTTTGCTGTGACCTGTGTGTGTGTGCGCACATATGAAAGCCAAATCAATAGCAGGTGTCTTCCTTGATTGCTCTCCACTTTATTTTTTGACACAGGGCTCTCAATGAACCTGGAGGTCACTGATGGGGTAGACCAGTTGGCCAGAATGGTTCCGGTCAGCCTGCTTCTGCCTTCCCAGCTCCGCTCTTACAGGTACATGCTGCCTGCCTGGCTTTGTGCTGGAAATGCGTGCTCAGATCTCATGTTGTACAGCAGTGCTTTACCTGTTTATCCTTCTTTCCAGCCCCTGTGTGAACTTAAACAGTAAAGTTAAGTCCCTTGACCCTCTTCCCGTGGCCCAGGTAATGCGGGATCCTCAGCTGAGCAGCCTGTAACACAGGTGGCACACCTGGTACCAACCACCTTCCAATCCATCTCATTTGTACATCTGGTTAATTACAAGTGCTTTGTGTACAGTTGGACAAGCAACTCTTTCACAGTTCTTTTTGTCCAGTCCTTGGGTCTTGTCTCTTTCTGCTGACAGAATGCTTCTTGGTGAACCAACACCTTCCTGGAAAGACCCACAACAGAGAATAAAGCGTCAACACGAATGTAGGGTGGGGCACTGGGCTCAGATGGACTGCAGTGGGAGGTGGGTAGACGGAACTCCCACTGTGGCACCCCCAAAGCCCTGGGGGATGAGCTTGAAGTGCCTTGCTGCTTTGATGAGACCTGGCCAGAGACACAGTGTGATACAGTGTCACATATACACTGTGCCCAGCCAGCTGGGTAATCTATTTTTAAATTTATTTTTTCTTCTGTTGATTTATTTATCTAACCACTTTACAGCCTGATCCCAGCTCTTCATTCCTCTCCTCCCAGTCCAACCCTCACATCCCCTCCCTCCATCTCCTCTCTCCTCAGAGAAGGGGAGGCCTCCGAAAGAGGCATCCTGGTACCTCAAGGCCCAGCAGGACTAAGCGCATCCTCTCCACTGAGGCCAGACAAGGCAGCCCGCCCCCCTCCCCCCATGGGTATTCTCAGTGCTGTGTAGACAGAGGGACTATTATCCCACTTTGCATATAAAAAGTAGAAGCTCAGAGGTGCTAAGCAACTTTTCCAAGATGACACAGCTGGTGAACCTTTTTCAGAGCCGGGACCTTACTGTGTGTTGTACCACTAGGCTGTCCACTCACTATTTCCATCCTCACTTCCTAAATCTGATCATGGTCTCTTGAAATAGCAGTGCTGCCCTCAAGACCTCCAACAGTACTTTAGAAGGCCTTCCTTCCTTCTTCCTTCTCAACTCAGGGCAGTCCTCCCTTCTCAGCAGGTCTCCTGGAAATCACAGCTTCCTTGTAATCTCATCTCCTTACTCTCCCATGTCCTGGGTTGGACACCTCTTAGATGGCCTCCCTTTTGGCTCTGCCTCCCTAGCCATTTCTTCACACACATGGCAGGGGATATCTATGCAAGTGTGGGACTCAAATCAAAAGCTGCTTGGCTAGTTGACCTAGAACAGGATGCCAGCATACTAGTCCCTGCATCTATACCTGTCTGCATCTCGGGAAATGAAGCCCCTGAAGCTTAAGGAAAACAGGCACTCCCGGGTTCTTGCAGGCCCAGGAGGTAGGAACAATGTCATGCCGCTGAGGCCTTGTTGCCTGCCTCTTGTCTTGAGCTTTGACATACAGTCTAAATATATGCTTTGAAAATTGAAAAGAGCTCACATATAGAATATGGCTGGTAGCAGCATGGCTCTCTTTAACTTGTCTCTTTAAAGACAAAATTGGTGAAGTGTTTTCCTATGCTTAAGGAGATACTTGAACATAGCAGCAGATGGGGGATGGAAATTGAAGTGTCTCTCCCAGGCCACCATACATGGATAAAACAGGCACTGTCTATTCCAAGCACTCATTAATAGCTGGTCTCCAAGGTCCCAGCAGCAGCTAGAGGATTTAACTCATTAAAAAGATGCTGAGGTGGAGCTGCTTCCCTGAGCCTATCGCTGCTAGGCCTGGTGCCACACACTCCTCAGAGGCCTTAGACAGGCACCCTGACTGCTGGCTGGGAGCAGTCTATAAGGGTTTGGAAAGTCTCTGGACCATAAATTGGGTGAGAAACCCTCCCTGCTTATCACATCTATTGCTCTCTCCATCCAGGTGTCCTGGTCTACTGCTAGATCATGATGCATAGAAATGAATTCTCTTGTCAGGGGTCTTTCTGCTTCTCAATAGGTCTGAAACTTTCCAGGTGAGCCACAGGGCACTACCAGGTCTGGTCCTTGTGGGAGGCCTGAGATGAGCCTCAGAAAGGTCTGGAAGGGTCTGGCCCTCAGCACACACCACCCACTTGCAGATATCCCAGGGTCTCTGCTAGAAGAAGGCTGTTTCTCTAGCTACACTTCATTGTTGTGGAATAGGATCAGTGTGGAAATAGTATGTTTTTCTCATCATCACTAGGGGGGGGGTGACATTTTCCTAGGCTGCTCCAGGACAAGCTCCCCTCTTGTATAGCATGTGCCCCTAGGCCCTTTCAGAGTGTCAGAGCCCTCACACACCAGATGCTTCTGGTTCCCCCTTGCTCTTGACTGTGCTGGTCCCTCTGATGGTCCTCGTGCCTCAGAGGACCTGCCTGCTGTGACATGCTCCACGTGAAGCATTTTCTATGCCGCAGCGGTGACACCAGGTTCAGGAGTCCGTACCTCCCGTTAACCAATTTTCATATATTCTTCATGGAAAAGAGTAAGTTGAACTGTTTAAACTGATCTGAAACCACTCAGTGTTACAAGATCTGGTCAGGGTTGGAAGGGTTGGGGAAAAAATCCACAAAACTGTTATTCCTGGGCCCTGAAACTGTATGTAGATCATAAGAAAGACCGTACATCATTGCAGGCAACCTGAGGTGCCGAGGTTAAGTCTGAAGGATGAGGGTTTTTCAAGCGAGCATGTGACTGGACCTTCTCTCTCTTCCCTTGCTTCCCTCTCTCTGGCAGCCACAGCAGGCTACTTGCCCAGCAGCCCCTCTAGAAATGAAGGTCCTTCCAGCAGGGCACCCCGCCCTTGCTGTGGTGACACAGCTTGCTGTGTCCCTTACCGTCTCTTCGGATTGCCTGCTTGTAATGGCAGGCACCCTTCCTCTGGCTTGCTGATCCACAGGCTGCTCGCCCATGTTTTATAAATTCATGATTGGCTGTTACCTGACTGCTGCCTTGGGCATCAAGTCCCAGGAGCCATCCTCTCAACCTTTAGACCCCAGGCCAGCAGCTAAGAATATCTCCTGGAGTATTCCCCAACACCTACGGCAGATGTGCCCGCAAATTAGCTGGTCCCAGTGGCCGGGCATAGAGGAGGACAGGCTACATAGTTGCTAAAAGCATTACATACTTAATTTGCAAATTACATCATATGTTCAGCCACAGGTAAGTGTTCTGGGAGCCTTTTTTCCCCCAAAACAGAGACAAAATCAAGTTCTTGACTCTGGCAGAGACGGTAGGAGAGACGGGATTGAAGAGGGAGGCCCTGCAGGTGCATTCCCAGGTGAGGGCCCTGTGCTCCTGTCTGAGAGAGACCCCGTTAGGCAGAGCCCTGCTCCACACCCGCTGCCCCTCCACATACCTTATTCTCTCCCAAGCCCAGCCCTGTGGCATGAACATTGCCAGCCTTATCCTCATCTGTCTCAGAGGAGGGGACTGCATCATGAGGTCCCCTAGATTCCTTCCCCTGCCATACCAGGTGGCACCGAGCAGTGCAGAGCCCTGAGCGCTGTGCCCATGCTGCTGCGTCATACAGGGCTGGCCGAGGTGGGGTGCAGGTGGCCAGGATACATATGTGCAATTGTCCAGTCATGCTTCTGGGAAACCATTAGTCCACAGTCTGCAGGCTTCATTTTCTGAGGGAAAGCTGTGGACACCGTATGAGGTGAGAGTCCCACCAGCATGAGGACTGGAATTTGAGCTCCAGAATTCATGTGAAAAGTGTAGTGGTGTCAGCTTGTATCCCCTTTGTTGAGAAGTAGAAATGAGGCTCACTGTCTGGACAGGTTAACCAATTGGTGATCTATAAACCAAAGAGAAACCCAGTTTCCAACACACACACACACCATCCCCACACAACTCACAAGGAAAGAATGGCTCTGAGGTGAAGCCAGGCAGTCAGGTCACCCTGCAGCTCCCCCAGAGGAGAATTTTCTTGTGTTTGTGCTCTGGTGTCTTTTCTATCACTCTCTCCCATATCGCTTCTGAGTCAAAGCTTTTCACTGAATCTGGAGCTCACAGATTCACCTAGAGTAGGCTGGCAAGCAATTCCCAGCAACGCTCCTGTCTCCACCTCCTCAGTGCTAAAACGAGTGTGTGCCACCACATCCAGCTATGTGTGCGTGTTGGGGTCGGGGGTGGAATGAGGGTCTAGCTCAGGCCCTCCTACATCAACCTCTTTCAGACTGAGCCCCAATCTCAGCATTTCAAAGAATTAGCTTGAGAGTAATATTGTGAGCCAAAGAAACAATTTACAGGGTGATAATAATTGTGATTTTTAACATTAATAATAGATGTCAATAAAGTCCATCTGTCATCTACCTACCTATCTACAATCTATCTATCCATCCATCAATCCCTCTATCTAGAAACCATCTATCTATCTATCTATCTATCTATCTATCTATCTATCTATCTATCTATAATCTATCTATGTATCTATCATCTGTCTGTCTGTCTATTTGAAACGGTCTCACTGCATAGCTCTGGCTCACACAGAGTATACCAGGCTGGTCTTGAACTCACAGAGAGCTATCTGCCTTTGCCTCCTAGGATTAAGGGCATGTGCCACCACACCCTGCTCTTTTTTTAATCTTTTTTTTTTTTTTTTTGCGGGCGGAACAGTGGGCGTTTATTGGGTGCTGCCCTGGGCCGTGGCCAGGGTCCGGGGTGGGTGGCGTGCGGTGCCCTCCGCGGTGCCCGTCTCAGTGGTACTTTCGCCAGCGCTCGTGCTTGAGCTCCTTGTAGCTCAGGCAGTAGCTGAAGACCACGTAGGCCGCCAGCACCATGGTGACGCCCGACACGCTGCCCTTGCGCACGTTGATGTACTTGTTGTAGTAGCGGTCGTAGCCTCTGCGACAGGCGCCCGCGATGCCGCTGGGGCTGAAGTCCCGCATCAGAAGCCAGCGGGGAAGCTCGCCGACTCTCACCTCCATGAGCTTCTTCTCCTTCAGGGGCGCCAGCGACGCCATCTTGCTCTCCTCAGTGTCCGCCTTAATCTTTTTAAAATGACTTCTAGACTCATTATAGATTATATTCATCTGGTGATTTTTTTTCTTTTTACTGTGTACAATACACATCATTTGTATATTCACCATTTGCCTACTTCTCACTTTTGCATCCTGGTTGAATTTAGCAATCCACACTGTTGTTAACATTTATGTATTTGTTTAAAATAGGGAGAGAGGGCTGGTGAGACGGCTTAGAGGCTAAGTCATTGCCGTGAAAGCCTAGTGACTTGAGTTTGAGCCCAAGAACACACAGTACGAAGAGAGGATGGATTCCCCAAAGTAGAAGGGAGAAAATCGTCCTTTCACAACTGCATGCGCTGTAGCACATCCACATTCACACTCAGACACACACATAAAGCGACACGCAAAATGATAGTCATAATAAACTGAAGAATAAGTGATATGGATGGCACCACTTCTGAAATTCTAGCAGAACGTAGTTAGGTGGAGGCTTTGGAGAGAACCCCGAGCCCTGAGTGCCACTGGCCCCTTTCCCCAGGGTCCAGGAACTGTGTACGTGCACATGCTTCTGTGAGTGTGTGTGTGTAGGCGTGTATGTGTGTGTGCTTCTGTGTTCGTATGCATATATGTACATGTGTATATGTATTTGCAAAGTGTGTCTGTGTGTGTATGTGTGAGTTTCCACCCGCTTGATCAGCTTGCTCCAGTTTCATTGCTGGAGACCACTGAGAGACACATCCAAATCCAAGCTGCCTCTTCCTCCTGCTCCTACAAAGCAACGAGATTTACATTTTCAAAAGCCTCCCACAGTCACGGCGCCCACCAAGTTCCCTCCTCTGGGGTTTAATTAGGAGAAACTGTCTTTCTGGCTCTCAAAATCCTCATTCTAAATTTCTCAGAGGAAGGGAGAGATTCAGCAGGCGGGAAGGAGCACCCTGGGAGCCGTGCCCCCCTGTCCCTCCTGCCCTGTGTGGACAGTGGAGACAGAGCAGCCGCAGGTCACGGGACACACTGTGAGTGTGCTCTGTCCTTAGAGCCGGAGGATTGCGGCGATCGGCACGCAGATAGCACATTAGCGATAGATAATAGTGTCTAAATAAACACCGGCAGCCTGCTTCTCCGCCTCTAGACCAAGCGTATCTATAAATACTCTAATGACGCCTAGCCAGCCAATTACCCGCTTCTGGGAAGAGCCCTTATTAATGGCATTGCAGTCAGGGGGAAAAACATTAATTATTGGACACAGTGGGATCTTTTACGTTCTGTCTGGTCCGGACAGCACCAATTAATGCAACAATCATTATCCGCGACCCTGGCCGTGTACTGAGAGCAGCCACCCTGGGCTGACTTGATGGGGCGGGAAGGGCACCCTCACCCGGGGAACGCCACACTCTCTTCATCGTGAAGCGACTGGAACAAAGCACAGGTTTCCGGACAGTACCCCTGGGGGCCAAAGGTGGGGAGATCTGTCGCAGTGCACTGTGGGTAAACCACACTGAGGAGCAGCCACCTTCAGAGTAGCCTGGGTTGGCTGGGCCCGTTCACCACTCTCCAGCCCCATTGCTCCCAGAAGCCTCGGCTGCACTCGGTCCTGGCCCAGGACATTTACACTAGCTAAGCCTCATGCCCCCAGAACCTTTCCTTACAGTATTCCTCCTTTCTGTTTCTGTTTTTGACACAGTATCTATTAGAAATAATATTTAACAGCTGCATCTTATTATTTTATCACTGTCCCTCTCCCCCATGCAAACTTTTTTTATAATTTATTTTTTATATTAATCACAGGTTATGTACTTTGTATTCCAACTGTAGCCCCTTCCCTCATTCCCTCCCACTTTCCCCATCCCTCACTCATCTCCTCCCTGCCCCTTTCCAAGTCCACTGATAGGGGAGGACCTCCTCCCCTTCCATCTGACCTTAGCTAATCGAGACTCTTCAGGGCTGGCTGCAATGTCCTCTTCTGGGGTCTAGCAAGGCCTTGGGGGGGGGGAGTCAAAGAGCCAGCCATTGAGTTCATGACAGAAATAGTCCCTGTTCCCCTTTCGAGGGTACCCAATTGGATACTGAGCTACCATGGGCTAAATCCGAGCAGGGGTTCTAGGTTATATCCATACAATGCAAGCTCTTAAAGGCAAGGATTTTACTCTTTTCTCTAGCGTTTATCCGACAGTTATGTGGATATCAGGGGATCACGAGTTAGTGGGCCAATGAAGAAATTTTCACGTAGAAACATAGACTTCAGCGTGTCCAGACTTCCAGGCATCTCATAAACCAAAGCAGTCACACTTTCACAAAACTGCACAGAAAAACAAACCGAAATAGAGTAAAGCAACAAAACCCCGAGCTCAGCCAACATATTCTATTAGCAGCAGCACCCCTTCCAGCAGACCCTATGTCCCCTCAATGGCACCACTGAAGCGTCGTGAGTTGCCTGGAGTGCCCTTGACAAGCCACCCTGGCAAACAGCACCTCTGTGCAAGGCCATGGCCCAGCGCTTTGCAATGGCTCCTAAATAACTCTGCGCTACACAAGCTATGAGAGGGTTATAGGAGCGCTCCTGTTTCCCTCCTGGTGAGGAGGTGAGGCTTCTGGGAGGCATTAATCACACAGCACTTGAAAAATTGGTTCCACCGAGACTCATTCCCCAGAGACCAGACCACGCTGGGAGAGGTGGGCGTGCTGGGTGGCCCTTCCAGAGGGAGAGTCCAGCAAGAGCCCCAGAAGGCTCCCTTTGCGGGTCACACTCAAATGGAGGGAATTAGTTTTAATCCCCTAAACCATAGCAACCCAGACAGCAGTCCTGGTCCATGTGTCCTGACCTGAAAAGAATATCTCCTGAGATTTTCTCTTTTATAAAAAATACATTTGTGTGTGTGTGTGTGTGTGTGCACATGTGTGTTCATTTATGTATGTGGGCCTGTGAGTTCAGACATGTGTGTGAATGTAGCCGGAGGTCAACCTAGAGTGTAGTTTCTCAAGAGCTGCTTCTCTTGCCCAGACAGGGTCTCACTAGATTTGGGGTTTGTGAGCAGATGGATCTGGCTGGCCCAGGGATGGCTCATCAGTCCACCTCTTCTAGCCTGGGGTGGAACGTGTGGAACCATGCCTGCTTTCCCAGCACAGCTCCCAGATCGGGCTCAGGTGCTTGTACTTGCTCCACAAGCATTTGCACAAGGTGCCAGCTCTCCAGGACCTTTCCCACACCCCTTTCCCAACATTAAGCTGGGAGGCAGTGGTGGGGTTTCGTAGCCTGGGGCTGCTGCACAGATGTGGCCATGACAAGCATTTCTAATGGAGGCTTCCTCAAAACCCATCGTCTGGGAGGGGGCCCCACAGATGCTCAGCCATGACAGGGACACTCAGGGTGCCCTAGAGGGGGCTGCCCTGCCTTCATCGCCTGAAGTGACAATGACCTCACCTCCCAGGGATCTCACAGCCTTTGCACGTCTCCAACACATTTGGTCTCCATGACGCAGTGGGGCCCAGCATGGACTGTCCAGCTTCCAAGCCATCAGAGACAGCAGGCTCTGTGATATTGCTGCACCCTCTCAGGGCTGAGCTCAGCCATACCAGCCAGGCAGTGCTCAGTCGATTTTAGTGCCACGTTTTGATGCACTTGTGAGCCTGTTGTTCCATTCCTAGTGCACAGGGCTCATGCCAACGGGGCTGTGCAGATTTAGGGGAGCAAGAGAGTTAGCCCCAGGGGGACTGCAAGGCCCCACTGTCAATGGCCCTCCCTGGGGGGCACACTTCAGATTTCTGCTGGCTCCCTTGGACACAGAGTGACAATATGAGTGTCCTCTCGCATACGTGGTTGGAGAGGGGCAAGATGTCTGGTCTGGCTTTGAGTCCAGTCCAGCTGGGAGTGTGGGGGTACAGGGAAAGACAGCGAATCCTTTAGTGCCATCATTGCTTGTGCTAAGATGGCAGCAACAGCCACAGTCATGGTGCTCCTGGGTATACGGTGTGGCAACTCTGTCTGGGACAGAGTCCATGCCAGCAACTGTGAGAGACTGGCAGCATGCCTCTGGCCACCTATGAGTTTACCTCATGTCCTTGCAAGCTGTGCAGACTCAGGCTTCTGAGTACACAAGAGGCTTGGCTGGCTGTGTCCCCCGCTTAGACCCTCATTCTTGAGGTTCTGTTCCCACCCCCAATCCCACATGAATTTGGTAAGTGGGAGGAGCCAGGGTGGATAGCAGCATGGGCTGTGCAAGAAGGAACTAGGACTGTGACAAGGATACCGGGGTTCTCTGGACAGCCCTGGAGAGCCAGAGACCTTTAAATCCCCAGTGTCTGTACTCACAGACTACAATCAGGACAATGGAAACCACAAACCAGACTCAGATGCCTCTTGTCAAGACTTTGTATTTGTGTGCAGGTGTGTGCATGTGTGTTTGTGTGAACAAGGGTGTGTGTGTATGTATGTGTGGTATGTTTGTACACTCAGGTATGTGCAGGGGTATGTGTGTATGGTATATGGGTGGATGTGTGTAGTGTGTGGTGTGTGTTGGTGTGTGTGTAAACAGGGTATGTGTGTGTGTATGGTTTGGGGGGTTATATGCAGGTATGTGCAAGGTGGTGTGTGTGTGTGTGTGTGTGTTTGTGTGTGTGTGTCAAGGCTAGAGACCACCCTCGTGTGTTCTCCTTCTGCCGCTCTCTACTTTTCCGTTTAAGACCCTGTCTCGCTGGCCAATGAGCTCCAAAGACCTCCCACCTGTGCCTTCTCAGCACTGAGATTACAAATGCACGCTGCCACGCCTGGCATTTTCACGTGGAGTCTTCAAGGTTGAGCCCATGCAAGCCACATGCTTTACCATGGGAACTGTCCCCGGGTCCATGCTGTCAAGACTTTACAGCCAGTCCCACTGGAAAGGATGATTGTCATCTTTGCTCCTGGCATCTCCATGTGTTCACCTCTAGCAACTGATACAAAAGAGGCTTTCTTTACGAGCACTTGCTCAAGAGTGTGTGTGATCCACTGAGATTCCCAGTAGCCCTAAGTGACAACCATGAATGCCAGATAATCTTTTTAAAATCTATTAATTTTTTATTTATTACAATGTATTCACTTTGTAATCCAATCTGTAGCCCCGTCTTTCCTCCCCTCCTAATCCCGCCCTCCCTCCCTCTCTCTTCTCCTCCCATGCCTCTCTCCAAGTCCACCGATAGTGGAGGTCCTCCTCCCTTTCCATCTGACCCTAGTCTATCAAGGCTCATCAGGATTGACTGCATTGTCTTCTTCTGTGGCCTGGTAAGATTGCTCCGCCCTCAAGGGGAGGTGATTAAAGAGCCAGCCCATGAGTTCATGTTAGAGACAGTCCCTGTTCTTATTACTAGGGAACCCACTTGGACACTGAGCTGCCATAGGCTACATCTGTGCAGGGGTTTTAGGTTATCTCCATGCATGATCCTTGTTTGGAGTATCAGTCTCAGAAAAGACCAATGGGCACACATTTTTGGCTCTGTTGCTCTTCTTGTGGAGCTCCTGTCCCCTCCAGGTCTTTCTATCTCCCCCTTGTTCATAAGATTCCCTGCACTCTGCCCAAAGTTTGGCTCAGTATCTGCTTTGATACCCTGCTGAGTAGAGTCTTTCAGAGACCCTCTGTGGTAGGCTCCTGTCCTGTTCCTTGTTTTCACCTTTGGATGTCTATCCCATCTGCCTTTCTGAATGAGGATTGATCATCTTACCCCAGGTCCTCCTTCTTGTTTAGCTTCTTTAGATGTACAGATTTTAATATGTTTACCCTATATTATATCACTAATATCCAGTTATAAGTGAGTATATACCACGTGTGTCTTTCTGCTTCTGGGATACCTCACTCATGGTGATCTTTTCTAGTTCCCACCATTTTCCTGCAAATTTCATGATTTCCTTGTTTTTAACTGCTGGGTATTATTCCATTGGGTAAATGTACCACAATTTCTGTATCCATTCCTCAGTTGAGGGACATCTGGTTGTTTCCAGATTTTGACTATTACAAATAAAGCTGCTATAGACATGGTTGAACAAATGTCCTTGTTATATAGTTGAGCATATTTTGGATATATGCTTAGGAATGGTAATATTCTGAGAAAGTCTTGATTTCCTCAACAAATGGTACTGGTCTAACTGGATGTCTTTGTGTAGAAAAATGCAAATAGATCCATATTTATCACACTGCACAAAACTAAAGTCCAAATAGATCAGAGATCTCAACATAAAACCAGACACACTAAACCTGTTAGAAGAAAAAGTGGAGAAGAGCCTTGAACTCATTGGCACAGGAGACAACTTCCTGAACAGAACACCAACAGCACAGGCTCCAAGATCAACAATCAATAAATGGGACCTCATGAAACTGAAAAGCTTCTGTAAAGCAAAGGACACTGTCAAAATGACAGCCTACAGAGTGGGAAAGGATCTTCACCAACCCTATATCTGAGAGAAGGTTAATATCCATAATATATAAAGAACTCAAGAAGTTAAACACCAACAAACCATGTAATCCAATTAAAAAATGAGGTACAGAGGTAAACAAAGAATTCTCAAAAGAGGAATATCGAATGACAGAGAAACCCTTAAAGAAATGCTCAACATCCTTAGTCATCAGGGAAATGCAAATCAAAATGACCCTGAGATTCCATCTTACACCCATCAGAAGGGCTAAGATCAAAAACTCAAGTGACAACACATGTTGGAAAGTATGTGAAGAAAGGGGAACCCTCCTCATTGCTGGCGGGAATGTAAAATTGTACAACCACTTTGCATAGTCTCTTTCTTAAGTCAGGCTATCCTGTGTATATTTTCAAGTTTGAAAATCAACGTAGGCTTTTTGCACATGTGAAGGCAGCTTACCAGAAAATATTCAGTTCAGACTTTGTGGACATGACTTTGAGACGAGCCACTCCTTTCCTTGGCCCTAAGTAATCCTTCTCCCACCTACACTCTTGTTTTCTGTATCTATGGCTCACCTCCCTCAAATGCACAGTGATTCTTGGTTTCTAGGAAAGTTGAAGAATATAGTAGTCACAGAAAAGGCAAAATGATTTACCACCAATAAGTGTCCCTAGCAATTTCCACTGTCAGTCAAGACAAAATAATTCTTTAAGTGGAGACTGTAGTTAATCTCTAATCTGATAATCTAAATCTCACACAGATCTAGATGGTAGTGGCAAGTCAGATGGCTTCTGAGGATGTCACTATTTGGACTGGGAGGCTGTGGGATTCAGAGGTGGGCCACACTGGGGCATCACTGTGGTTGTTGGGGTATACCCTCTGAGCACACGGGAGGACCCTAGTCTCTTCTCTGTCTGCCTCTCAGTTCCTAGTTATGGTGTGAGAAGGCCTGCCCTGCCCTGAGCTCCCACCATGATGAGCTCTCTACTTTCCACTGGAAACTTCAAAATTGCAAATACACTCCGTTATGGACTGGAACCCTAATGCTGTGACCCCAAGTGAACCTTTCCACTTTGTAAGTTAATTATCTCAGACATTTAGGATATAGATGGAAATCTGACCAACACAGGATTTTACTAATAAATAACACCAGTGGAGTAAAGGTCCCTCAAGGTTCTCTGGCTTGCGTTCACTTTCATTTTCCACCCCATTGCGCTTCTGGTGTATCGATAGCTCCTGATGTTCCAGGCCACATTCACACAGGGTATGCACTTTGCCTCATTCTTTGAACCTGTGCTTTCTTTAATTGGAAATCTCAAGCCTTTGAGCGGTTTTATTATGTTCTAGGACTTTCAATACATTTCTTCCTGTTTGCTTAATTGCCAGTTTCCAAAGATCTTCTAAACCTTGGAAGGAGGGCTCCAAGCAGGCAAGTGCCAGCAGCCTTGCATCTGAGCAGTAGATCAAACCCTGAATGAAAAGAAGTGATGCAAACAGTAACGAGTGAGATCCACACCGAACACCTTGGTACTGAGACTACCCTTGTCTAGCAGTGGCAGTACTGTCCTGGGGCTCTGCTTGGCCTTGGAGCAGCAGCAGACCAAAAGCCTCAGGTGGCTCTGGCCTCTGGAGTAGTTAAGGATGTGAGCTGAGGATATGTTATTGGCTGTAACTTGAGCTCCTGGGCAAGTTCAATGTGATCATAGAGCCACTGTTTTCACATCTTTAAAAAGGAAAGTCAGGTGAGCTGCTGTGACCTGGGGTCATACAGGCCCTAGAGGATGGAGGCCTAGGTCATACTTAGCCTAACTCGAAGACAATGGCCCATTAAGAAAGGAGAGATGTTTTCCTAAGTGGGACACCCTCTTCAAGACATAGGCTTCAGGCTTCATGTGAGAATGAATCACTGAGCATGGAAATGACACTGGATTTTCTGGCTGGCACAAGTCTCCAGAAGGGTTGAGGGGTGGGGTTAGGAGGTTGTCGGGTGGGTAAACTCTGTGGCACGGGTACGAGAACCCTAGCACCCACAGAGAAACCGGGTATGGCACTACACCTGCAACGCCAGCATGTCGGTGAGGAGACAGTGGCTCCCTGGAGCCAGACCGCTCAGGGACACACTCCGTTTCAAAAGGAAGGGTAGAGAGCAACTGAGGAAGTCACTGGCCCCTCGGGCCTCCACATGTGCAGGCTGGGTGAGCTCACCCACATACCATGCCACACACACACACATTAAACAAACAAACACAGGCTGGAGTGTCTCCCTACCAGTCCTGACCACCCTACCCTGCATAGAAGGGAAGTGGGTGATTCTCAGTGTGTGTTTAGAACATCTTGCAGCACCCCATCAAGGGGGCCTGGGGTCCCACTTCCATTGTTTTAAAGGGTGGATGCTCCACACAGAAGGGATCAGGTGAAGGGAGATAAGTAAGTCCAAACTGACAGGAGCTACGAGTAAGAAACACATTCTATAACAGAAAGGTTATGAAGTATCCTAGTCATCTCCTACTGAAATTATATTTAGATATAGTGAGCTAAATGAAATAGCAGAATAAAATTTGTCCTGTCCCTCATTTTCCTGCCCTTCTCCACCATTGCTATTAGAAATTTTAAAGTGGCATTTTAAATAAGCTATGTGGCTCACATTCTGGCTCTATTGGACTGTGCCAAGCAAGGTCATTGCAGGTTCATTCCAAACAGGAATCTGATTGTCCCAGATGTCCCTGAATGCCCACTGTATGTTCCCCAAGGCCCCCTCTGGGCTCCTGTTAGCCCAATGAGGAGAGAGCATGTGTGTTTGTGTCTGGGTGTCACCCCTTTTATCTCAGAACTAACAGGAGACAAATGTGTCGTTATAGAGGCCATCAGTGCTCACTTCCAGAATGTGATTGCTTGGCATTGCCTCTCTGGAGAAAGGCCAGCTTCTGTCGCATTCAGAACTTCTCAGCGAAGGAGTTCAGTGTTACACGGTACAGCACAGAGTAAAGATGTCTGCCGGGACACGGCTTTTTTTCTGAGTGGTGTTATCAATACAGGGGCAAAGACCCTGGCAGCCACCTCTTCCGGAAGGTCACTGGTAGGCCAGGCTCGATCCCCAGAGGTTCGGAAACAACCCTGTTGCCCTGCAAACTACAGGGTGGTCAGAGTCAGGGCACCAACACAGTAACCAGCAGTCACTAACTCAGGCCCAGCTATGGGCATTTACCATCATTTCATCTCTGCTCCCATTTTCTTTGCTATGTGTGGCTTTCGTATGCATAAAAATGCAAGCAGACACAAAAGCATCTCTCTCCATGTCAACCTGACCACTTCTGTTCTTTTCCATTGGTCCATAATGACAGCTGGAAAAGAAGTTCTGACTTTTGCATGGAATGACAGGGGACTTTTGCATCTTACTTTGTGTGACATCTGTTTCTCTGGACACAGTTGCTCCTCCTCTTCCTCCTCCTCCTCCCCATCTTCCTCCTCTTCCTTCTTCTCTTCCTTTTCTTCCTCCTCTTCCTTCTCCTCCTCTCTTTCTCCTTCTCTTCTTCTTTCTCCTCTTCTTCCTCCTCTTTTTTCTCCTCTACTCTCCCTTCTCTTTCTCCTCCCCTTACCTGTGCAGGGATTCTGAGAGCATGAAATGGTTGGGAAGAGATCCTAGCCTTGGATAGTGCCGAGCAGCTATACTGAACTCACAAGGCCTCCAGAACAATATCCTGCTTTTTCTTCTGGCAAATGACTCAGGAAAGGTCCTTCATTTCACATCTGGTTGGGAAAAGTGTAGGTCCTGAGTGGCCCTGATGTAACATACCTGTTTTTGGCAGATGTGAGTGACCCGCTTACTTGTATTTCACTAGGTTGTTGCAATTGGTTTCATCAACCCACATCCCTGGCCCTCAGCCAACAGGAGCACACACAGCTGCTGTGAACTGCCATCTCCAAGGCGCAGCTGCCATCTCCATCAGTGGTGAGAAGACGGTACACACTGTGTGATGATGCCGTCTGCTTTCACGGGGACGGATGCAGCCACGGAGTACACATTCCTCATTTGGAGCATCTCTGAGGAGGTGGGAGGTTCCATGGGGGAGGGGTGGACTGGCATGGAGAAGGCAAACTTGAGTTTCCTGAGGCATGCAAGATCATTGGAGAATTGATGACAGTCATATGATGTGGTAACTTGTGAAAACCCCTAGCTTCCAGCAGAGGACCAGAGCATCCCAAGCACGTGGAGGGTCTGAAGCAGGGCCAGGTGCTCGTGTGCTCTGGAAAGACATCTGTCTTCCTCGGATTTCTGCACCACTAGCCCAGTTGCAGGAGTGGGGTGCTGTTTTTAAGGGAGACCCCAGCAGCACAGGAAGCCCAGGATTTGAAATCCTTTTAGAATGAGGCTGAGCAAGGAGGAAGTGTGTAGACAGAGGCTGAGGAGATGGCACGCCCAGTAAAGTCTGGTCTCTCATGTCTCATAAAGCAGGGCATGGCAGCACTCACTCACAGCACTAGGGAGGAGAGGCAGGAGGACCCTTGGGTGTGTCAGCTAGCTCTCCTACTTTACTTACTGAGCCCCACATCAGTGACACAGCACACATAAGATGACACTTGATGTTGACCTCTGGACTGCACAGACATTGCACACACAGACTCACACACAGATTCAGACACACATACAGGCATACACACACACACACATAGAGAAACACACAGACTTATACACATAAGACATAAATACATACACACACAGACAGACACACAGAGACACACACACACTGAAAACCCTTGTAGAAAGCAACACACACACACTGAAAAACCATGTAGATAGCTGAGTAGTTAGTGGTGGGGTTCAGTACAGACTGAACTGTCGGCTGTGGTAGCCAGTGGGACAAATCAAGGCTGGTAAGTGTGAAGAGCACATCTGGGGCCTGATCTTCCCATATTCCAAGGTTTCCAGTCTTGTCTGTGTGGTCTTCGTCAACTCACTCTGCCTCTCAGAGCCACTGTGTGTGACTGTGAGCAGTGGGTGCTTCTGAAATCCCACAGGGCTGCCAGAGAAAGCAGTCCAGAGGCAAGCTAGACCTCCCAGACCCCTCAGGCCTCCGGACTCCAGCTTCCCTGTCCCCTCCTCCGAGTGACCGTTTGTGACCAGCTAGAGCTCTCGAGGTTTCAGGAGGCTCTGCCTTTCTCGGCAGCGCCCATCTGTCCCCTGCTTTGGAGCCTCTTCAGCAGCGGTACACGGTTCTCTGCATTGCCCTTCTCTTCTTTGCTGACTGCTAACTTCCTCTAGACCACCAGTTCTCAAGCTGTGGGTCACAGCCCTTTGGGGAGGCAGTTGAACCACCCTTTCACAGGGGTCATCCAAGACCCCTGTGTTGGAAAACACAGATATTTACATTACGATTCATAACAGAAGCGAAATGACAGTTGTGAGGTAGCAATGAGAATAGCTATGGCTGCGTCACTGCAGCATGCAGAGCTGTGTTGGTGTCACAGTGTCAGGAAGGCTGAGAGCACTGGCCACACGGGAAGACAGGGGCATGGAGGGGGCTGTTCTGTGAGCAGGAGCGCCTCACACACACCTGGCCTGCAGCAGATGGCCTCAATGTTGCTATGGGTCTGGCCTCTAGGGCCAGCCTGTGCACCAGTGGCGTCCCCCCTTCCCCAAAACTGTGTCACCAGGATAAAGCATGAGGGAGGGGGCGCTCTACAGTGGACGTGAATTTCACAGAGCAAGCTGGTGCCGTGAGATAACACATGGGGCAGTGGAGTCGCTCAAGCCGCACCTTTTGATTCTGTGTGTGATTTACTATTATTATTACTATTACTAAAACTACTGGGTGCAGATATTGCAAAGTTTACTACAAGATAGGCAGCCTGAAAACTAAGGAGAGAAAAGAAAACAGAGTTTTCAACCTTTCACTTTAGAAAAATCAGTGATTTCGTGTTTAATGCCAGTTGAAGCAGCCATGGGGTGAATTCGTGTGTTAATGTGCAAATTGACCAAATGAGTCAGTTTAGATAGGAAAGCTCATGTCTTTGGACTTGGCATCTTCCTCTCAAAATGAGATTCTGTGTTGTTTATTCCTGTGAGGTTACATTAGGACATTTCTTCTTGAAATAATCCTACTTAATAAACATTGATGTTCCCCACAAATGGGTGAGAACGCTGGGCACTATGGGTTCTTTTCTGACTTGGAACAGTAGGAAGCTCTGAATTAAATTTTTTTTTTAATTTAGTGTGGTAGCCCTTCCACCTATTTGTTACAACTGGAAATGAAGCAGGAATAAATGAAGAAATGTGTTTTGGAAATTAACTTTTTTTATAAAAAGTCCTGTTGTTGAGTTTTCTTGCTGGGATGCAGCAGACATGAATACTTCCACACTTGTAGCCATGTGTGTGGCTGTACCTGGCTCTGGCTTCAATTTCCTCCATTAACCTAGGAGTTTAGACCAAGGAGGGTCTGAGCACTGCAGGCTGAAAACGCTTCTGGTGTTATGTTCTCACGAACACAAAACCTCGTATTTCTACCTCAGAGTTTCCAGTGTAGCAGCTCTTGACCCCAAACATTTTGCCTTTTTTTAGAATGAAACTGGTGTGTGTAGATAGTCCAAGCACATGGAAGGCACCATAGCAGAGCTGTGCTGTTAAAGACTGTGCAGAGAATCCGCACTTCTTTCTCATCCCTCCAGGGTCAGGGTACGTCTGGATATCCCAAGGGTATCACTGCAGCTCTACAGGGCAGACGGATAGACAGACAGACAGACACCTGCAGGTGTCTGTCAATCACTGTTTGACGTCTGACCCCGACTGAGATCACCAACTGCTCAAGAGAACGTTAGTCCTGAGGCCACCGGCAGCGGAGATGGCGGGACTCTGCTTAGTGGATGGATAGTCAAAAGTTCTGACTTCAAGAGTCCTGCTTCCTGGGTCTTTGGATACTTGGATTGTCACTGTCCATTGTCTTTCTTGGTGACAGAGATGCTCCTGGGACTGCATAGCTGAGTTTTCTTGCATTTGCCCAGAGGGTGATCTGTGACTTGTCCAGCAATGCTGCAGGGGTTAGAATTATCATTTCCAAACTTCTTTTGAACACTGGGGGACCTTTAAACAGAAGTTTGAATATTCAGCTTTCACTCCTCCTGGGGAGGAGGGCGGGTGCAGCAAGGAGGAGTTCCCAAAGCCTGTGGAAGAAGGATGGAAACCATTGCAGAGTTTTTGCTGGGAAGACTATTTTTTCTTCCCCTGATTGAAATATTGCTTTAAAGCATTGGCAGGCTTACAGACATGAAATGAAAAACAAATCCCACAAAAATCCTGAAGGACTATAAAACTAACAAATAAAGTGGTGCAAAATGCTTTGATTTCAGTACTATTTTTCAATATTGGTGCATTCCACCCAGAGTGAATTTATCTTGAGGGAGGCCCTCTGCACTGTGCTGTGGGGAGTTTATAGCAACTTTTGGTGCGCAGGTTGGAATAAGCTAATACAGAACTACACGTGCACCCAAAATGGTGTGGGCTTACAAAGCCAGAAAGGCCCCAGTTCCAATACCTTAATTTTTGGTCTTCCCTAGGCCTTCTTAACTAAGGACTATGCTCTCAAGGCTAAAGGTTTTGCTCTGTGTTGAATGCAAAGAGCAAAGGCTTCTCCATGGGCAGCTGTGGAGATTCCAGAGCCAATGAAAATAACAGCTGCCAGAGGGTATGCACAGTCATCTGGACTTGCCTGGCTTAAAAGGGAGATTCTATAGTTTTGGTCCAGAGTTTTCTGAGCCATCTCTAGAGTTACACAGGCTCTTATTCAAATGGTACAAAAATCCACAGCTGTGTTTTTGGCTTTTTTTTAATGCTTGTGAGAGTCAGTCAAATTTATCATAGGAAGTTTTCAAACCAAAGATAGTAGTTAGAGGCGTGGCATGGGGTGAAGAATGCTTGCCTAGTCCTTTTCTAACACCATCAGAACAAATCAAAACAAAACAAAACAAAATACAGTTTCTGAAAATAGATATTAAGAAAAAAGCACAAGTCACATACAATCTTAAAATAAGACATGTATATAAGCACAATATTTTTATTTTTTATTTTTGTTTTCATATATTTCATAAATACATTGTTCAAATTTTCCTTCCAAAATATCAGTTGGATTTACTGAGATTTTCACATGTGTTAGAATATTTGAAGATACTGTGAACTCTCCAGAACCATCCCTACGGCTGTGGTACTTACAGCTGAATAGATCACGGTGTGACAAATGCTGCAGGAAAACAAGGCCCTGACCACCAGGCTGTTAGCTCAGTCTTTGGATTCTGCACAGGTTCTGTAAAGAGGCTGTAAGTGGAAATTTAAGGTAGATGAAGGCAGAATAAAGGAACAGCCCGAACAACAGTGATGGCCGCTGTGATTTATCCATAATGTGATTGTTGACTTCCACACTAGCATATATGTGTGTGCTACAGGAACACACACATCAAGGCAGGCATTACATGGTTCAGGATGCTGTCCCAATACAGAAAGTATCAGCAGCTATTGAAAGTACTATTGGGAGCCAGGGAGACTGCTCAGTGAATACAAGAAACTGCTGGCAAGACTGATGACTTCAATTTAATTGCCAGGACCAAGATGGAAGGAGGGAAAGAATTCTCACAGCATCCTCTGTCATTCACAATGCCCACCATGACTTGTGTACCTTTCCCCCAAATAAATCAATGAAGAGAAAGCATCATTGAAAACACTCCCCAACCAGGAGTGGTCCCATCTGTGGGTGGTCGTTTACATATATTTACAGTGGCCTTAGCTTAAAGTCATCTCCATACATGGATGCCTCGGGGTCCAAACACCCCAACAAGCATCCTTCCCCACCATCACTCAGCCCCCTGTGAGGCCAGTGACTTCATCCCTGGGAGACAAACCAGCAATGTGCAGAGCTGGCCCCTGGGGCTGCGCTCCAGTTAGTTGCATGGCTTGCCTGTGTTGTAAGTTAGGATGCTACAGACTGGCCTGATCAACCTCAAAACCAGACACAGGATACTTATTTTGAAAATAGGCTGTGGTCTGGACAAGTCCTATGAAGATTCATTTAGAACATGAATGTCCCCTATGAAGTAGGGGTGTTCTCATGAACATGGGTCTTATCCAAGAGCAGTGTGTTCTCTTAACTACTGAGCATCTTTTCAGCCCTAGAGACTAAACATTTTTAACAGAGTTCAGTTCCCAAAACCCACATCAGGCAGCTCACAATCAGCAGGACTCTAGCTCCAATGGGATTCAGTGCCTTGGCCTCCTTGGCATCAGCTCTTCCCTGTCAAAAACATAACTAAACAATTAAAATGGGCATTTACTCATTCATTGATAATTTTATGCAGGCATATAACGAATTTCAGTAATATCCACACCCCTCCAGCTCTTCCTATCTCTTCTCCCACCTCTCCCCACTCCTGGAACGCTGCCTGCCTGGCTTTTATGCAGGTCTGGCTCAGCAACCACCTGCTATGAATTCATGAACGCGCTAGCCACCCAGAAGACAACTTCACCCACATCTTCTTGACCTCGCCCTTGTAAGCTTTCTGTTCTCTCTTCTGTGGCATCCCTTTGCAGACTGGGCAGGGCTGTGATATAGATGTCCCGTTTGTGGCTAAATGTGCCACGCTCTCTAACTCTCTGCAGGTAGGAGTTTCTGTGCCAACCACTGCCAATTGTACAGAGAGACTTCTTTGCTGGGGTCTGAGCACTGCCCTAATTTGTGAGGGCTGGGAGTAGAATTTAGAGGGAAATTTAAGTTTATGTCCATTCATAGTCACAACCTTGTTTACACATATTACAGGAAGGTGGTGGGAGGGTAGGTTATTTTTTCCCTCTGTCTTCTAGGCAGATGATCCCATTTACATTTAGAATTCAAATATGAGAAAAAAAACAACAGTTGGTATTAAAGTACTATCTTTCTCCCTGTATTTTAAATCTACTTAAGCCTAGGAATGTTGGTTAGCACCTTCCGACTTGATTGGGGGGGGGGCTGCTGATACTGTGGAGGCTTGCCTTCCTTTGTGTGGTAGGCTGATTTTGTAACTCAGAGTCATTTGTGAAGGACAGGCTGGCCCTGGCTGCTTCTCTGTTCATACAAGGCAGTAGAAACAGCTGGAATTTAGAAACAGAGCAACATGGTTTGGGATGTTAATATTTTTTACAACTATTATTTGCAAAGACAAAAAAACCACATTTCAAAAAGCAGTTGTGAAAAATATTAACATCCACTTACTACTCAGTGTCCTAAACCAGATCTTCAACAAGGAATGGACCTGGAAACCATGTATAAACCCTATTGCTCAGTTGACATATAGAATAGCCCACGGGCTTGCTCTAGATTGGCAGGGAAGGCCGGCCCTTCACCATCATTAGGCAAACACTGCTCAGAAGATCAACACATGAGAAACAGGGAGAGGTGGGCTATAGGCACAGCTTGTGAGATGGTTCACGCACAAGGTTCAACTCCCAGCACCTGTGTGAAAGTCTGGCATGATAGTGTACAGTGTAGCCATCACACAGGTGGCTCCAGAGGACTTGCTGGGCAGCCTACCTGGCAGAATCTGCAAGCCCGGAGACCCTGCATCAAAGAATTTGGTGGACAAAGATTAAGGACAATATCTACTGCTGATCTCTGGCTTCTATACACACACACACACACACACACGTACAAATATGCATGCATTGTAGGTGACACCTAATTTTTGTCAGTTGCTTATTTTGTGGATGATTTACCTCAGAACACTTCCAGAAAGTTCGGTTAATCAAAGGTAGCCAGGGAACAGAGGACTTACTGAGATACCAAACAGGCCTTTCGTTCCACAAGCTTTAAGAAACCTCTCACCTGAGTGAGAGGCCTCGGAGCACTCAGTCCTAAAGTGCTGTCTTAATCAAGTCCCTCCCTTCAGAGCTCACGCAGTAGTGTGGAAGAGGAGGAGGAAAGAGTTTAAGAACCACTGGGGATGGAAGACACAAAGGACACAAGGACTCCTAGATACAAAAGGACTGACACAGACATGAACTCACAGAGACAATTGCAGCATGCAGGGTCTGAGCCAGATGGGGTCCCAATGCCAACAGCAGAAGGGGACAGGAGCCCCAACCTCCCAATGCTGAGAGGGGAAGGGGACACATGCTCCAACCCCAACACAGAACCTATTTCCAAGTGTCAAGTGCTCAGGAGGAAAATTCAATTTTCTTCAGCTGAGTCTCACTGGGTATTCAAACCACACTTAAGGGCAGGCCCCCACCTGAAGTATATGGCCCATACAAAGTTAGCCCAACTGCATTTTGGGTGATTTTTTTGTCTCATAATGCGTTTACTTTATTAGTCTATTGCTTATATATTATGGGTTTTGAGTGTGCTTGTGTGTGAGTCTCTGTGCATGTATTTATTTCCAATGTTTTTTCTTTTCTTTTTTTTTTTGTTTTATTTTTTGTTGTTGTTGTTTGCCTGTTTTCCTAAAGAGAGAGAAAGAAGTGGATGAGTGGGGAGTTAGAAGTGGTCTGGGAGGAGATGAGGGAAGAGAAAGCATGTTTAGAATATACTGTGTGAAAAAAATTATTTTACATGATTTTTTTTACTAAAAATAAAATTTGTGAATACTGTTGTAAAAGCATTGGTGTGCAAATATCTCTGTGATGTGTTGGTGTCACTTGAGTAACTACCCAGAAATGGCATAGCTGGGCCACATGTTTGTTATGGCTGTTATTGGCTTTTTAAGAAACAAAGTTGTCTCACTCAGGGTGATTTTTCTGTTTCCATCCATTTGTCTGAAAATTTCATGATTTCCTTGTTTTTAATAGCTGAGTAGTAGTCTGTTCTGTAAATGTACCACAATTTCTGTATCTATTCTTTGATTGAGGAACGTCTAAGTTGTTTCCAGATTCTAGCTATTAGCAATGAACATAGTTGAGTAAATGTCCTTGTTGTATGGTGGAGCATTGTTCAGGCATATTCCCAAGAGTGGTATAGCTGGGTTTTGAGGTAGCATTATTCCCAATTTTATGAGAGAGCACAAGATTAATTTCCAAAGTGGTTGTATCCAGAACCAAAGAGATATGCATGACATATACTCACTTATAAGTGGATATTAACCATATAATACAGGATAACCATACTAAAATCTACAGACCTAAAGAATCTAAATAACAAGGAAGACTCTCAGGAGGATGCTTAAGTCTCATTCAGAAGGACAAATAGAATAAATACCAAAAGTGGTTGAAGAGAGGGAACAGGACAGAAGCCTACCATAGATGTTCTCTGAAAGACTCCACCCAGCAGGGGATCGAAGTAGATTCTGAGACTCACAGACAAACTTTGGGCAGAGAGCAGGAAGTCTTATGGAAGAAGTGGGAGATAGAAGGACCCTTAGGGGCAGGAGCTCCACAAGGAGACCAAGGGACCCAACAAATCTGAACCCAGAGGGTCCTGCAGAGACTGATGCATCAACCAATGACCATGCATGGAGAGGACCTACACCCCTGCTCAGATGTAGCCCATGGGCAGCTCAGTCTCCATGTGTGTCTCTTAGTAAGGGGAACAAGGGCTGTCTATGACATTGACTCAGTTGCCTGCTCTTTGATCACTTCCCCCTGGCAGAGCAGCCTTGCCAGGCCATAGAGGAAGAAGATGCAGGCAGTCCTGATGAGACTTGTTAGGCTAGAGTCAGATAGTAGGGGATGAAGTCTCCTCCTTTCTGTGGACTATACAAGAAGGGGTGGGGGAAGAGGGAGGAAGGGAGGAACTGGGAGGAAACATGGGAGGGGGCTACAATTGTGATATAAAGTGAATAAATTATAAAAAATAAACTAAAAACCAATGTTGTGATTTAAGTTAAGAAGGAAGGAGAGAACAAAGGAAAGATGAGACCTCTCAGCCCAAACTGTGTAGCGGTGCCAGGGGGTGACATTTTAGAGCCCTGAGCCCTGTCAGAGTGTCCCATGCTAAGGAGAGCTGGCCCATGTGACAATGGCTCTTCCTGGCTGGAACAGCAGAGACCCTCCTCTTAGGATGTGTCCTAGTGGTACCCATTTCATTGGAAGTTCTATCTGCTCATCAGATGTATAAATCATGTGTCTGTGGACATGATATTAGAGCAGTGGGTACCAGACAGTAAACAGAAGCTCAAGATCACTGCCATTGTCAGAAGGGACTCCAAGCTGACAGGAGATAGACCGTGAGAAGTGTGTGATTCATCTCGAGACTTCAGATGAAACATTTCGATGGGAAAGTTCTATGCTTGTCCTATGCAATACAGTAGCCACTAGACACAGGGGTTTGGCGTGCCTAAAGCATGCACAGACATTTTTATTCAGTTTAGCAAATATAGCTGCAGTGGTACTTGGCTACTGTATAGGAAAGGGCAGAGCCTCACATTTTTCTGGAGGAATAGTAGAAAAGCCAAATGAAGGTCTTCCCGGAGGTGGTCAGACAGTGCATCTTACCCAGAGCTTTCCATAAGAACTCTTGGAGACTCGGTTTTAAGACCCAGAGGATCCGAGTTCAACTCAGACTGATTCTTACTTCAAGAGTGTTGAAAGTCACAGTCACCAGGCTCACAGTTGGTGTCACTCTGAGTAGTGGTGGATATGAGGTTCCACTACATTTCTTTTCTACTGTAGCTTCTCTTGGGCCTTCCTTCCCATTGTCCATGGAGGGACACCAGCCTTGTCTGAAAATCCCTCTAGTCACCTCAGATTGTCTGATAGCAAGCTGGCAGAGATGGGTACCTCCACATTCCTCACTGAAAGGGCTGCGGCTTCCTGGAGGCTGCTGTGCTCTCCACACGCTGTGCCCCAGCATATTCTAGCTGTAAACAGCTGGAGTCAAAGCTCTGCAGCCGCTCTACCAAGTTACAGCAGAAAGCAGAGCAGCTTAGCCCTCCCACAAAGCACAGGGCCACTGTTCACTGAAAGCCTGGCCCCAGGCCCTGTTAGCTTCTAATCTAGAGCTGGGGACTTAGAAGCTGCACAAAAGGCCGTAGGAACGGGGCTGGGACACAGCCAAAGCGGGTGGTATGCTTGCCTTGACAGCATAAGGACCTGAGCTTGGTCTCCAGAACCATGTTTAAAAGCCGGGTGTGCTGGTGTGCTTGATCTCAGAACCAAGGGTGTAGAGACAAGCAGGTCCTTAAGGCTTGTTGGCCATCCAGCTAAGATGGTGCCTGAGGATAGCAGCCAACATTGCCCTCTGAATCACCCCCCCCCCCCACACACACACGTACAAGAAAGATTATTTCAAGACTTATATTTCTAAAATACTAGAGGCAGAGCACGTGGGAGAAAATAAAATCCAGAATAGGTAGCTGAAAGAGAGCAAGAAGGAGGCGTGGGGCAACTCTGTTCTCTGGGGTGGGGTGGGTATGAGGTAGGGGTAGGATAGGGCCCTGTGGTACACGTCTGTATTCAATGTGCTAATTTGGGAAGGATCTGTGGTTTTGCTCTGCAATGGGAAGATCTCCATCACCCCTCTCCCCTTTCCTTCCCTGTCACCCCATGGCTCCTTCCCTTGGGAAGCCTGGTATCTGGAGACTCCTCAGTGCAGGGCATTGTGCTTATTGCTTGTGCTTTCTCCTTCCCTTCTCTCAGGAGAGGTGATTCTAAGACCTGGAGCCTCAGCTTCTCCCCTTAACCCAAAGGGCAGTGTATTGATGTCACTGGTCTCTTTAGCCTCAAAGGAAACAGCAGACTTTCCACCCAAGCCAAAGGAGAAACTGTCTAGAAAAATGAGGCTGAGATTACCCTAGAGGGAAAACATTTTGAGTGGAGTGAAGGCTTTTGTTGAGTGACGTTAATTACAGTCGTTTAGGTTTGACATTATTAATTAACCTTCTCAGTTGTTTATATTGTAGCCTCTTATTAAAACAATATGATTAAAACAAATAATTAAAGAACACTACCTCCACAAGTGTGTGTATGTATCATTTCAGGCTTAAAGAGACTTCTATATACAATCTTTTTTGGTGTGCACAATGGCTCTATAAAGTTAATATGTCAAGGCTTAGCTCCCTTTTCCTAATTTCTATTATAACAAAATATGCATGATACAAAACTTACCATTGTTATGCATATAATGAATTATATGCCTATAATTTTATGTATGTAATAAGACATTAGATAACCCCATGTCTCCTCCTCCCAGAGCCTGATAACTTCTAACCTTCTCTGTCTCTGTGAGCCATGGGGCAATTGTCTTTTGTAGCTGGACCATCTACTTGGCATACCTTCAAGGTTCAGCCATGCTGTAGCATGATGGGATTTCAACCCATCCTAAGACTGAATACACTTTGTTCTGTGTGCGCTGTGTACCCTCTCTATTCACCTCGAGGATACTGCGTTCTTTCCCTCCCTTTCAGCTCTCATAAGGAGCTCTCTGAGCATGGGCAAACTGTTCTTTTTTGATCGATGCATCTGAGGTGCTGCAAACTCATGAGGCAGAACAGGGCTCCCAGCTCTTGCTGCACACAACAACGGCTTAAACAGGGACTGGGGGTTGACCAAATGAATAGGAAAGCATGCACTGGCAGCATAAGGTCCTGAGTTCAAATCTCCAGTCCCCATGCAAACACTGGGAATGGCCTAGAGGGCCTGTTAACCCCAGAACTGTATAGCTTGGAGCGGGGGAGGTAGAAAGAGGAGGAGCAATGCCCCCAATTTTTTACAGGTTCAGAGAGAGAGACTCTGCCTCGAGGGAGCAAGGTAGAAGATTGTAGAACAGGACACTGAACATCCTTCTCTGGCTTCTACACAGCCTTGCTGCCTGCATCTGTGTGGTGCTCCTATTTTATACATACAGTTTTGCATGTCCTCACACTCACAGCTGTCTCTCCCTCTCTCTCTTTCTCTCTCTGTCTCTGTCTCTGTCTCTCTCTCTCTCTCTCTCTCTCTCACACACACACACACACACACACACACACACACAGTTTGAAGAACAGCTTTAACATCTTCCTGGGCACCACTCTGCATCCATAGGATGTCTTTCTTTCTGACAACATGACCTGGGTGGACATTCTAGAACCTGCCTCTCTACCCCAGAAAACTATGACCCCTCTCAGGGCTTCCTGTAGGCTTTCTGCCTTAGGTTCCCTCTATGAAAGCTGCCTCTGCTGGGCAGTGCTTCTGAATGCACATGGACCTAACTTTGCAGCAGAAAAAAAGGAAAACTATTTTAAAGTAAAAGTTCAAGCTTTAAAAATTAAAAATTGTAAACCAAAAGTCTGTACCAGGAAGCAGAATGCTGGCTTGTTGGCTAAATACATGGACTCATTTGTTTCGTGCATTTTAATCATCTCATTTTAATAACACATCACAATACAAGCAATTGTGCAGGCTGGTTCCGCTCCCTTTAAGAAGTCTTGTTCTGTGCGCCAAGCTTGTTGTTCTGTGTGGTTAAATGCTCATACATTAAAATGCTAATAATTAAACTGTTACGATTGACTAATGAACTCTGCCAGTGATGAATTATGGACTTGTTAGATTCACTGTGCAGCAAGCCTCCCTTTGTACTGAGAAAGTTAAAGGTTAAATCGCTCTTGAAACTTGTGCGTGGGTCTAGAAGCAATTACAATCTTTCCTTGCAACTAATAGTTACTACACTAATATTTTGATTCTAGCCCATTGAGAGAAAAAAAGGAAGGTGCATGGGGCTGGGGGCTAGGGGATGGGAGCTTTGAGCTGTGTTCACAGGGAAGAATATTTATTGAGTCTACAAGGCCAAGGCAGGTGGTGTGCGGATGAAGACACAAGCCCACTTGGAACCTTCGTTCCCAAGAGTACATGCTCGAAGCATGATGTTTCTGGACACAGCAGGTAACCCACACTTCGGCTATTATGTGGAACATAGTGGTTTGCCACAAACAGAAGTTCTCCAGAGCTCCATTTGACTTGGGGAAAGCTGATTAATCTCTTTGCATCGCCATCTTCAAAGGCCAGATGATAATAACACTCTCTGGAGGAACATTCACTCTGCTCTGCCGAGCTTCAGAAGACTCATGCGACTGGGCAATGGTTGTCTCTAACCCTGAATGCTCTGTGGGTTAACATGTGACCCAGGCCTGACCAATCAGGGCATTGTACTCCCTGTCCACAAAGACAAATCCTGGGTTTAGGGCCAGAGCAATCAAGAAAGACACAGCCTTCTGCTTGACCCTCGGAGCATGGGTGATGAAGGGCTGCCCAGGAAAGATGCCTGAGCAAAGGCTGGCCCTGCTCAGTCTCACTCTTCACTGTTTTGGCAGCATAAGCCTGTAAGTCCCTTTGTGTGTGGCACTTAGTGAACCAAACATGTTTCGACCAGATATGCTTTGGTTATCATGATGCAAACTGTAATATTCTAGGAGAATCTGGGATTCCAAGCAATGATGATTCAGCTACATGGCCCATGAGTACTTCCCACGTGTGAGTGTGGGCAAGTGAAGAAAGGAAACAGGCAATATGGAGGCGTGCTGCCGGGTGACGGGACCTTTGCTGCCTGAGTCCTGAGGAAGCCTGCACACTGCCTTACACAGCTTGCCAGCTGAAGGACAGGGCGCTGGAGCCCTCACCCACAGACTGCCCTCTCCAGGCTGGGCCTCCTTTTCCTGTTATTCCAAATTTACGCACTGCTCTTGCTGGTGGGCTCAGTAGGATGCCTGGCTTTGGAGCTAGTTCAAAGCAGAAAAAGGCAGAGGAATCTGACATGCCTTCAATAGGCAAAGCTGTGTGCTGCACGTGGTGACATCCGAGGTAGGCTCAGTGGGGATGATGCATGATGGCCAGTACACTCATCAGCCAAGGGTTGAGGGCCTCGTTGCCCACAGCTCTGAGAAGCATGGAGGCATCTTATAGAATTTTCTACACACTAGGAGGAAGTAATGGCAGCCGCCGGCCACCAGGCAGGCTTGCTGGGACTCCCGGGCTACTGCTTGTGCTTTCCTTCTGGGAAAACAACAGGCACAACAGGAAGTGAAACGTTTATCATTCAGGCAAATGCCTGGCCTACACTGGTGGCCCAGTGAGCGTAAAGGAGTGAAGTACAAATGGACAAGTGGATGCACAGAGGGTGGATGGGGAGGAGCAGGTTTTCTTCCTGGGAGCTTTGGAGTGGAAGCTGAGGGCTGGCTCTGCATCATCCAGGGCAGGTTCTGAGGGGGACTTAGATGTGGCTGTCCCCAAGAACTCCCTTCACACGGCTGGAAGTCCAAGCAGCAGTTAATGAGAAAGCCACACAGTGCACCTAATGAGGTTCTTAAGTCAATTATGAAACTCTCACCGGTCATTTGTTAACATTTAAAATCCTTTACAAATTAATTTTATTAAAAAGCTCTCACAGTCTGTTAACTCCATAAATGTGTTCTAAATTTGTTTTTTAATGTAACAATAAGCATGTGTGTGTGCACATCTGCACCCTGAACCAGCGGCTCTGTGCCTGAACAGGATCGCCTGTTCCACCACAGAAAACCAGGGATTTATGTAGCCCAGGCTGGCCTCAGACCTGCTGGGTACCCTCCGTGCTCATGAACTCCTGACCCCCGCTTCCTGAGGCTGAGATCACAGGTGTACTGCCATGATGAGGTTATGCTGCTCTAAGACTTGAACCCAGGGCTCTTCTCACGCTAGAAAAGCACTTTTCTAGCTGAGCTACCTCCAGCCCCTCAGTCTGATGTTACAGCCAGTGTAGTCAGGTCCCCTGGGAGAGAGGCAGCCTGGTGAAGTGGCCTACCCTGTGGCCCTCCTGAGTCAGCAGGGTAGCCTCTCTGGGCTGCAGATGTCCCGGTGGTGGCTGAACTGGTACTTGGCAGCAGTGGATAATGCCTGTGGGAAAGTCAGGCATCCTGGGCTATAGGAGACAGTCTTGGAGGCCCTGTGAAGGAGGGAAACTGAGGCAGTCCCCGACATGGGCTCCCTGGAGAACCCAGCATAAGTGCTCTCAGCAGCAGAGCCAGCTCTGTGGGGGCAAGCACACGGGGAGGGGAACTATAAGCCAGAGACTATCGCTCTGCCCAGACTACAGTAGAGAGGTCCTTCCTTTTAAACACCCTGTTTGGACAATAATGTAGAAGTCCTGGAAAGAGGCCAGAGTGGGGGTGACATCACATGACAGTGTTCCCAAGCCAGACTATATTTTGTACTTTGTGTGTGGGGGGCGGGGAGGAGGCTGGAGCGTAAGAGATGGAAAAATGAAGAAAGGCTTAATAACTAACCTCAGACAAGTTTGTAGAGGGTTTCACAGGCATGAGCCTGGCTAAGCTTATTTTCAGAAGTGATAATGGAGGCCTTGTTTTGTTCTGTTTTAAATGAAGCAGGAGGGACTATGGTTAGATCTGAGGATGGCTGTCTTGAGGAAATGTTCTTTATAGCAGCAGAGATCTGACTGGGGAGAACCTGTGCTTTCTGCAAACTCTTAAAAGTCTGCTTCCTGTCTGGGTGTGGCAGTACACATTTGTGACCCCAGCACCAGGGTGGTGAAAAAGACAGTCATGGGCCTGAGGCCCACCTGGGCTTCCTAGAAGATCATAGATGAGGTGAGTCATGATTAGAAGGAGGCAGGGAGGGAGGGAGGGAGGGAAGGAGGGAGGGAGGGAAGGAATGAGGGAGAGAGGGAGGGAGGAAAGGAGGTAGGGAGGTAAGGAAGAAGGGAAGGAAGGAGGCAGGGAAGGAGAGAGGGAGGGAAGGAGGGAGGCAGAGAGGGATGGAAGGAGGGAGGGAAGGAAGAAGGCAGGGAGGGAGGGAGGAGGCAGGGAGGGAAGGAAGGAAGGAAAGAGATAGGGAGGAAGGGAAGGAAGGAAGAAGGTAGGGAGGGAGGGAGGAGTTGTGGTCAGAAGGCAGATGACCACAGTCACCATTTTTCCTTGCAGATTGACCCCAGTCTGTTCTCTTCTGACTTCCTAGACCTGTACATTTCTACATGATCATATCTCTTGGTCAAATATAGTGATACTAAAATAGTATTTTTCAATTAATCTTTCTCTGGCCAACTGCTTACCTACTTCACAGCGGTGGAGGGCTGCCTGTTCATTCTGGGGCCTGCACATGGTTTTAACTTTCAAGCCTAGGTTAGCATGGCTGGTGTTTTCTGTAAGAGCCTGGTACTTCCTGTGACAACTTCCTACTTCCTGTGAAAGCGTCCTGTCCTGTGTGAGCCTGACACTTTCTCTTGTTGGCAGCAGTTGTGAGGGTCTGAGTCATATCCATCAGAGTTGTATCAACCTTCCCCTTCTCTGTGAGAATGTCCTGGATCCTGAGAACAAGGCACCCTTCATTTTGCCCATTGCCATGCCTGCTATGCCCACACCACAGTGAAACAACCAAGGCTGGCTGCTTCTGACCAAACCCTGCACACATGAGGGATGTTGCTCATTCTGCCTCCTCAGAAAACAGCACCTCCATCTGGGCCACTCACAGCAACACGACCCAGTGGGGTCTACCACTTGATTCCAGGTGGCATAGGGCAGGCCATGCTGGCCTTCTCTGACTCCCAAAGGACCCCAAAGGGCGTATTGTCTTCCCTGGGTGTGAAGAGGAGTGCATTTCCACCCACCGCACATCCGGGCCTGACAGGAGACACCTGCAGCCCTTCGCCAGCTTGCAGGAAGCAGCGCCCAGCTGCTCAGAGGAACCATGAAAAGCCACTGTCTGTAAGCTCAAGGCCAGGGCCACAAGGCTGCCTGCTCAAGAACAGAGATCACTGGTGCTTCCCCAGAAACCACCAGAGAACAGGAACAGTGCAGCACAAAACCACTGTCAACTTGATACTTTACGGCAAATGAAAAATAGAGATGGTTTCAAAGCATGGTGCGAGACAGGGAGAGAAGGACTGAGAGAAATCTGAGTGGCTCTGAGGCACTCGTCCACCTGCTTCTCCAGTGCATTGTGGCTTCGCAGGCAGCTTCATGGCTCAGCCTTAGGCATCTCACTTAGTGTCATGTGCACCCCACTTTCTACATTTCTCCCCAGCTGCATTGCTTTGGGTGTGGATGTGATGGTTCTGCCTCGCAGTCTAAGTACACCGTCCCTCCTTCCTTGTTTGCCCACACTCAGTGTTTCCAAGGATGATTTCCTTACACACCGGCTGTGTTTAAGTGCAGGCTTTGAAAACCCTTGCTTCTCTTCATGATCTCTACCTGTAACTCACGCTGGCAACTTGCTACCTTTCCTGTCCCTCAGTCTGTGTCCACATCATAATGAACCAATGTATAGATATAAACACATGTCACCGTTCACACTTGACTCTTGCTTATTGCGTCTTCCTACCCCTTCTGCCAGGGACATTCTTAAGTCAAACACCAAGGCTCTTAGAGTGGGAAGAAATTAAACTCCACTGAGCAATCATTTTATTCTGTGGGTTTATTTTTAGCTACAACAAACACAGGTGGCCAACTGTCCTGAGGCGTTTACCTGCAATGCTTGTCATGAGGCAACAGTGGGTCCTTACAGTGAAAATTCATAGACTTTGGGACCATTGAGGGTTGAAAGAAAATGGCACAAAACACAAGTTTCAGGCGCTGTCTGATGTTGGGGCATGGCCTGCAGTGGAACTTTTGACCTTTGCTCGTCAATGCCTCCAAGCATCCCCATGTTATTTGTAAGGTCGGTGGGTCCCACAACTTCTTAGACTGCTCCAGCGTGATCTGGAGTATGGATCAGTTGGGAGAGTACTCACCTAGCATGCTGCAAGTCCTGAGTTCAAGCCCAAGCACTGAACACACCAGTGTGGATGAGCATTCAGACCTTGTGAGGTAGACACAGGAGTAATGTAGGCAAAAGGGGCTACATGAAACTATCTCAGGAAAGGAAAACATCTGCCAAAGGTTACACCTACACACAAAGTCTGTAAGACATTCACCCGATCCTTGAGCATAGTTCTGGCTGCTGTCTCCAGGGTCTGCAGCAGGGGCAATGGGAGTATGAAGCCCTTTGTCTTGAGAGGAGGGGAACATTGGTAACACTGTCTGTGTTTGCTCTCTGGGTCTCCTTGGCAGGAAGTCACCTTCACCTCCAGTCCACTCACATGATCGTGTCCCTCAACATGGCCTTTTGGAATGCAGATTCCCTCCTTTCTTGATAGAGAAATGGCTGCAATTGAGCAAAGAAGCCACTTCCCACGTTAACAGTAACAAATGAGTCATGTAGATCAGAGGGACAGGCTACAGGCCCGGGGACTTAGAAAACTAAACCAAACCAAGTCAAACTCTGCTTCAAACAGACCGATGCAATCTCTACCCATGCCTTGGTAAGGTTGTTCTTTAACCGCATAGCTGAACCAGAATGAGCCCAGGGGACAGGCAAGGTTCCAACACCTGTCCCCACTGCAAACATTCTTATTCACTGGGGCTGCTGCGACGCACTTATTTCTCAGTTTTGGAAGCTGTGAAATCCAAGATCGAGGTGTCAGCAAGTCAGTCCAGAGAGTCTCCTCTCTGGTTCTCGGACGACACCTTCTTGCTATGTCTCAGTCAGACAAGTGTGAGGAGCCCAGAGGACAAATAGGGCGAATACATGTACACGATCATTATTGGAGGGGATGTCACTTGGTGATGCTACTCAAAGGCCCCACTTTCAAACACCACCTGTTTGAGGATGAAGACTCCAGCACATGATCCAGGAGGGAAGTAGCAGTGGAAGTTTGTGGAAGAACATACTGAAACCTGCCCTGCAGTCCCTGGACTCAACCCTGTGTGCTGTATACCTTGAATAAAGGGCTGAAGAGAGATGCAGTCTGAAGCCACTGGCTTCTGGTTCAGGTGACAGTATTCAGGAAGTGGCTGTACGCAGCCAGCTCAAGTCCCTGCTGTGTGTCTCGGGTGTCACAGAATGCCATGGGAAGAGCAGGATTCTGCCACTCATGTGCCAGTTCCTCACTCCTGTTTCCTTATGTGGAAACAAAAGCTCTCCATTAGGCATCCTCAGAGGCCATTCCCAGCTATAAAACTCAAAGTTTCTTTTCCATATGAAAACATTTTAACGCAACAAAACACATTTACATTTCCTACGGAGAAATCAGAAATGAAGAAATAAAGGTAGATTAGAAATGAAAAAAATATTCAGTTTCAAATCACATTTCTGAGAAGTAAGTAAACATTATTTACAGACTTGTGTCCTACAAACTTTCAAACTATGCACACATCACTTGTAGTGTCTATGTATGAAATATGTTGCTTTGTGTGAGCTCCAGGTAGCAAATCTAACGTAGTGTTAAACTGATAGAATCATGAGCTGATGTCTGAGACGGGGCATCTGGAATTTGCACCAAGTCTGTCTGTGTGCTTGCATTCGACTCTGATAAGCCTCTGAGTACCAGCTGGTGGAGGCCCTGTCATGCTGGACACCAAACTGCTCAGGATAAGGTTGAGGAGAAGAAGTTAGGGACAGGCTCATGCAACGCTGTTCAATAAGGGAAACCCTGTAGCGTGGTTGGCTGCAGCAGTTAAGGAATGTAGCAATGAACGTTGAGATGCCATGGAACAGTCCTTAGGATACAATGAATAAACACATAAAAGCTTTGGTTCATTTTTAAAGAATTATTTTAAAAATTAATATGTACTTCTGTTTGTGTGTCTATATGTGGGCATCTGCGTGTGAGTGTGGGCATCCACTGAGCTCAGAGGCGCTGGAGCCCTCTAGAGCTGTAGTTACAGATATTTATGAACCACCATCATGGGTGCTGGGAACTGAACTGAACTCCTAACCTGCTGACCAATCCCTCTAGCCCAGCTTTGGCTCATTTAGAACAAACAAACAACAAACAAACATATACTTCTAGAAAAGGATTATATCAGATGTATAGCATGGCCATATACTTACTTTTTATTGTATCATACATTGTCCCGTATTGATTGTGTCGTATAAAATTCTTTGTGTCTCACTTAGATGTTGGCCAAAGGCTGTGGCTTATGGGTGCTCCATCTTTCATTACTGTTCTGGAAAATGTTTTTGTGCTTTCTTGTCTCATAAATGATGCTGTGATAACATCCTGAAAATTCCTTTATCACATATATATTAATACAGAATTCCTAACATGGTTTATCACGTACATATTAATACAGAATTCCTAACATGGTCTCTAGTTCTGTGATTGTCTTGCCCCTCCCATCAGATGGGGAAGAGCTTATGGGATACACCCCAATTCTGAGCACCCTGCAATCTCCCTGAACTGTGAGAGTACAGCCTTGGGCAGGGGCTGTTGTCAAGGAGGAGGCAGGTCATTGTGTTGCTTGGAGATCAGAATGGCCTCTGATGGCAATCGCTGCTCAATTATTCCCTGAGGAAGGAATGAAGGGTTCTCCTTCACTGACTCTTGGAATGCTTCTTCATTACCTTGCTCGTTAGGACAGGGGAGGAATAAAAATTGAGGTCTCCTAGCAGGTGCCTGCCAGATCCTTGAGATGATATGCAAGAGCTTCGCATTCCCGCATGAATAAGAAAACGTGGGAAGAGATGGGGCCAGTGAGCTCTGAGAGCTGAGCTCGCCCACGTGAGAGCCAGAAGGCAGATGGAGTCTGTCCGTACCCATTTCACAGATGGGTGCCCTCGAGACACAAAGGTCCCTCTCTAACAAGAGAGCTGCAGACATATCATTTGCTCATGACCGGACATTTCCCCTTATGGCTTCACCTGTGTCAACGTGAGTCAATGTCTCAGAATGTCCACTATAAAGTATAAAATATTATATGTCTGTGAGAGGTGACTATAGCTTATAAAACTAAACTGCAACAAAGGTTAAAGGAAAAGCTGTAGAAGGCTAACTTTTCATACTATATTCCTAAAGGAACACAAAGGAAAATCAAGAACAAATACCGAAATCTGCAATGTGATATCAATGCTTCTGGGATGTTCACTTATTTAAGACTCCTGAGAAACTCAGACTTATTATCCCAGTCCTACCAATGAAAAGTGAGTGAGCATAAAATCATGTCATGTGTGTACATGTGCGTGTGTGTGTGATGAATATGCTGGTTTTCAGTACCTGAGTCCCTATTGCCTGCCTGTCCCCAAAGTGATGAAAGAGCATGGCTTTGGTCTGCATGTGAAGGTGCTTTTAGAAAATCCAGGCTTGGCTGACAGCTTGGTTGGTGAGTCACTTGACTGACAAGCTTGAAGACAGAGGTCTGGCTCTCATTGGTCAGCTGGCCTATCCTGTGTGGTGAGCACCAAGTCAATGAGAGACCTGGTCTCAAAGCACATAATGAAGGAACAAAACGGCAGCTGAAGTTTTTCTCTCTGGCCTTCACATGCATGTACCTCTCAACGTGTAAGGACTCACACGATCATGCATAATCCCCCCCCCCCACACACACACAAACACACACAAAAGAAAGTCTAGACCAAACCAAAAATACCACTCCTTGTCTTCCAGCATAAATGAGGCTGGCCATTTCAACCAGAACCCAAGAGGTTTAGCTGAACTCTGACTCTGAAGACCCTGTGATATTTTCCTTCTGTGCCACATATGCAGATGGGCTCTGAAGACAACCATCTCCCCGCAGTACAAATCATGAATTTTTTATGAAGCTGGCCCAGAATTACCAGAATCCAGTTGGGTGCACTTTGCAGACCCCAAACTGCCGTCACCATGGAAGGTTTCATTGCTTGCACCTGCTAAAACATTCGAGGCATTTGAGAGGCAGTGGACACATTTGCTTTCCATTTTTTCTGGCTTGGGAAAGCTTTGAAGTGTTTAATAGTAGAGCCCGGGAAAGGCCTCTGCCTCTTAATCATTTACTCCCAAGGCACATTCACGGCTGGTAGCCTGTCAAGCAGAAACTGAATGGAGCCCACTTTATTAAGTGTCACATGCCCACTCACTGTTCATTAAAGGTGTTTTAAGGTTTGAATTATGTAATTTATGAGAAAAAGAAATAAAAATTCCATTGTTTTATTAATATGTGGTCCCAGAAGGCAAGTTGAGCTCAAGGACCCACGGGGGTGACTGGAGGTGGCCTTCTGCTCCCTGCCATCTGTGTTCCTTTGGCCTCCCACGTACATGCCATCCCAACCTGGCCAGGAGCCAGCTAGTGTGCAGAGCTCTGGGGAGGACCATCCCACTGTCCCTCAGGCCTGGTGTGGCAAGGAAACAGATCCCCGCTCTCCTCTGCCCATTTTCTAGAAAGGCTGAAGACAAGCAAGAGGAGAGCATTCCTGGGGTGATTCTGGGTGACCATGTATCGCAGTCATCAAGAATGAATGCGGCTGCACATTGGGGGGGAGTGACTTGGGCTGGGCACTGCCCCAGGCTGCCAGCAGGGGCATCGTGTAGACCTCACAGTATGTATGGCCACCATTGCTGAGGAGATCACCCCTGTTGACCAGAAGATGAGGCAGGGATGCCAAGAACTAGCTCAGGCCAGTGGCCATCCCAAGCCCGGGCCAAACCTCAGAGGACCCTGTTGCTGGGCTGTCCATGCCTGGAGAGCTAGAAGTCCCAGAATGCTGGCTCTCTTCATGCCGGCCTTTCTCCTACAGATGGGGTCATCTGAGAGGGCGGGCTCCAGCCCTTCCTCCTGAGGTCCCAACTCCCTCAGCTTCTGAGCAGAAAGAGGAAATTGCCTTGCCTACCTTTCTCCTTGACATAGAGGATTCTCTTCCAAAATGCAACAGCCAGAGAATATGCTGACCCAGGTGGCCATTTGCTGAGCTGCTGAATATACTTCTCCCCTACACCCCACCTCCACTCCCCTGCTGCACAGAGAGGATCATGAACCTGATTTGGAAGGGTTTTGTTTTTGTTGTTTTTTTTTAAATCAAATAACTCTTGTATTACAGGTGCAAGGTTGCACCAGACTTCCCCCCCCCCCACACACACACACCCTGTCAGTCAGATTTGTGAGCTTTTGACTCTGAAAGGGAACCGAGGTGCTAAGACATCTAACAGTCATCATGGGGAGCTGTGAAGTCTGGCTGAGGCCTGAGCAGGGCTGGGCAGGGCAAGCAGGACTGAACTTCTATTTGCCATATCCCTTGCAGCAGGGGCATTAGGAAAGGCACTGTTTTCAGGAGGTGAGGAGGCAGGTCAGATTTTACGAGTGGATGTCAATCATTAACTCACTTAATTCTGAATTTTCAATTCCGCTGATGCTGAAGTCCTGATAGCACCGGCTGCTGGCGCTCTCCACCACAGTCCCCGCTGCCTTTGATCTGCCAGCCCAATCTCCACAGGCAGGAAAACCACAGACCTCTGCTGGGGCCACAGGCTGGAGAGTTCTGACATCTCCCAGAGCATCATGGGAACCCTGAGATGCTTGTCCAGAGATGCCCAAGGAACTTTTAATACTGGCTGTGAAAGAAGCCACAGAGAATCTATTAAGTCATTCATGTTATAGATGGTTTCACTCTGGGCTCAGTATGGGATCTTAGGAAGGAGCCGCTTATTTCAGTCAACAAAAGAGACAATCAGGTGAACAGTCACAGAGTGCAGGACTCATACCTTGCTGGGGCATACAGCCAGCTGTGGGAGTTGGAAGGGCATTGGAGAAAGCTTCCCAGAGGAGGCCATGTTTGAGCTTAAACTGTAAACTGCTGGGGAGGAAGGTGGGAAAAGGGCAGAAGAGGAAGACAGGCTCAAAGGGCCTGCACCCCGAGAAGTAGTGTGAAGTTTGTCTGAGCATAGCAGGAAAGCATGGGTGGACTTTAAGAGAAGAAACGGTGACCAGCAGATTGATATCCCAGAAGTAAAGCATGGAGAGGTTGGCGAAGGGGCTAGCAAGTGGGCACAGTGCAAGGTGACTGGACTGGAGTCTGATAGCAGCAGGGATGCCACAGAGAGCGACATTTGGGTGGAGCAAGACCAAGTCTTGGTGCTGGTGGTGCCAGGGGCATATGAGATACCCACTACCTGCTGCTGAGTCCCAGGATGCGACAGTCCCTTAGGGTCGCTAAGTAGCTGTAGTAGCCCCTTCGCCAGCCTCTCCATGCTTTACTTCTGGGATACCAGTCTACTGGTCACCCCTTCTTCTCTTAAAGTCCACCCATGCTTTCCTGCTATGCTCAGACAAACTTCACACTACTTCTCGGGGTGCGGAAAGCCCTTTGAGCCTGTCTTCCTCTTCTGCCCTTTGCCCACCTTCCTCCTCAGCAGTAATTTGGTGAGCCATGTCTTCAGGGTAGAACACAGCCACAGGGAAGAAAGATATCTGGAGGGTTCTCCTTTCTTGGCTCTCATGGGATTTAATTAAATCCCCAGAGCTGGATAATTCAGGAGGGTGAAAACCAAGAAAATTTTTCTTTGGATTATAGATATTTATGTCCATCAAAGCTATCCCAGGGCACCCATGGGTAGTTGCACAGGCTGGTCATGGTGGGAATTCTGGGTACATACAAACTCTGCCAAGCATCATGGCATCTTGGCCTAAGCATTGGGCACTATATTTATTTTGAGAGCCTGGGCCATTTTTGAGAACCATGAGTTTGCTATGAACTTCACGTAGTAGTGACTTTCTAGCTAATTGAACAATTATTACATGCTTTTGCATGCATTCTCATGTTAGATCTTTTGATCCAGGAGAGGTAGGTGAAGTAGGGCCTCATGACAGTCATTGTCAATGGTGGGAAAACTGAGGCTCAGAGAAAAGGAGCCATTGGTGCAGACCACTCTGCAGAGAAGTGTGTAAGCTCAGACATGCCTGGGGAACTGGGGTGGGGACTTTGCCCTCTGGTGCTGCCTGGGGTTGTGCCTTCACTGCAATTTCTCACAGGAAGGCTCTGCCGACCCTATTGGAGAGGAGTCCTATCCTTTACCCCTCCCTGCCTCCGGATGACACTGTTCACTTGGGTGTGTGTAATCTGTGTTTTTGGCAATGATACAGCATGGCAGGGGCAAGCTGGCTAGGGATAGGGTGGCCTGGCCACTTATTCCTTTTTCGCTATAGATGAACAGCTGGGGGCAGAGTTGAGGATCCCTTGCAGGCTAGTGACCACTGGCTTCCATTGCCATCATATGCTACAAGGGTCCTTGGGGCTGTGGGGATCAGCGCCCACATGGAGAGGCACTAGAGCTCAGCAATTCTGCCTTGTGAGGCCAAGGAAGGGATATGGGGTTATTACCCAGCTGCCAGAAGTCAAAGTCCCCAGACACAAACTCTTCGATGCTGACATTTGCCACTGTCTTTGATGGTGTGTTGTCCAGAAAGACTGCTCTGCCCACATAGATGGGCAGATCAAGACCCCATTCTGCCTCATCGGTCAATTCCAGGGGAGCACTGAGGGAGAGTTGAGCCTCAACTCTGTGCTGGCCCTTTGCTGGTCACCTTGAAGGTTTTCAGGAGCCCTTCCCTCCCCCACCCCCATGTCCACATCCTATAACTAGTGTGGTCCATGTAGAATCCAGACGTTCAGAGTGGAGTTCACAGTGCAGAAATCTCAGTGTGAGTTGAGGCCCACTCACTTCCGGGTCGTTGCAGTGGTTGCCAGTGGCACATGGCTTGGCTGCCCATCCTCAAACAGCACAGATGGTTGGGGCAGGTGTGCTCTGTCTTAGATGTAGGGAAATAAGCTTAGAAGCCCTCAATTTCAGAGGAGTCTCTCATTTGTAAAAGTGTCCCCAACTCTCTGATTTCTAATACATTGGATGTTTTTTAAAACATTCAGTTATTGATTAATCTGCCACCATGAAGGTTTTGACCCATGGATGGCATTTGTTCTAGAGGAGACAGAAAATGAACACAAAGACTCTACCTGCCTCCAAGTGACAGAGAGGACAGGCCCTAGCCTGCCAAATGTGGGAGGTGGGTTTAGTACTATGGGAATTAGCCCCAAGCTGCCACCTAAAGTCTGAGGGTGGCCACAGACTCCCTGGCCAGGTGTTCCTCCCCTGAGGGTGGGTGAGTGGTGCGAGCCAGCATGGCCAGAGCTATCCCTGTAGGCCATCTTGACCTGTCCCGGGTGACCCCTTCACTCCAGGTTTTCCTTAAATTGATTCAAGTGTACTCCAAAGACAGATTGTCTGGAAGCCCCACACAAATTCGAAAATGTATGGTTTTATTTTAGTCACAAAAAAAAATTCTCTGAACCAGATATCTGGGTAAGTTTCTGATACAGTATTTTGCTCTGTAAGATCTTCATTGGGTTCTAGAAGTAATTCTCTAGAACCTTGAGTTACTCTTTCCTTAAATGGATTCTGTTAGAACTTAGACTTTGAGAGACAGAGGAAAATGGCAGCAGCCTACTCCAGAGATCAGAAAAGGGGCAGATAAACAGGGAGAGACATGGCTGTTGTGCCTCAGTGTAAAGTTATGTGAGTGGGAAGTGCTGACTTGGGCTCCCTTGGCCTCTTCCCCTGCTCTCTCCTAAGCTGAGCTTCCAAACAGAAGAAACATGGAGACATGGCTGTCCAGCAGAGTCTCTGGAGACAGAGCTGTGTTAAGTGATAGTAATTTCCTTACTAAGCTGCCACTGTCTCCAGGCAGCTCTCTAGGAGTGTGCCTAGGTTCCTGGCTCAGCAGCCCCACTCTGGAACCCTGCACATGCACAGCAGTCATTGAAGCCACATATTCACTGACACCTCATGACACAGGGGCACTACCCAAGGAGGCTACTGCCTCACTTCCCTCTAATCAATCAGTAGGGTTTGCAAAGTTCAGGGGCCATTTTCAGTACCCTACAGCCGCATCTAACCGAGGCGGGTGGGTTCTCGCTCTGATTGCTGCCAGGAGCGGTAGTGCCATCTGGTATACACCCACTGAGCAAAGCCACTCGCTAGGCACAGCCAACTTGGTACCCAGAATCTTCCAGTGGCAACTTGGGTCATGCTTAGTTCATCCATCTCTTCTGCCTTCCTTCCAGGTGTGAGGCAGAAACAACTTAGCTAAAGTTACTCCTGGGGAACTTTAAAAACACACTTGCTAAGAGCACACCTGTCTCTGGGGAGGACTGCAGGCAGGGCTGGGGAGGGTCACTCTGGGGACTGAGGAATTTGGGTTTCTGATGTGCTTCCGATATAGTCATCTGGGCTGACCTGACCTGGGCAGCCCCCCAGGTTTGGAGAGCTGCGGGGAGTTGGTATCAGGGGGTCATTTGTCTTTTGTCTGAGGAGACTGTGAACCCATGGCCTTCTGAGCATTGGGGCTGGGGACAGGGAGGAATACCCCACAACCTTTCTGCTTTCTCTCACGAAGCTTCTAAGGAAATTCCGTTGTATTGTATTTACAAGGCATCCCCAACTGTCAGCTTCCTCAAACACAATGTATTTAATAAAAAGCCATTAAGCCTTGTAAAGCTGTCAGAAACCTAAATGACACTTGTAATAAAATCTTGTCGGGTGACCTGCTCTGGTTAATCAGGCCCTGTGACATCATAGCCCTAGGATCTGTACGATACCCCAGGCGTGAGGTATGTTTAGACAGCTTTATGATCCACATGGATTTGAGTTATTAAAATTGTACAGTTTTGCAAGGAATTTGGGATTTAATAAAACAGCAGAGAAACTACAAAAGGAACAATAAGCCACAGCCAAAGCCAGTCTCCCTACATGGCTGGGGCCGTACGTCCAGGCTGCTTGCCTGGCCAGGGCCCACGCCAGGTGTTCACGTGGGGAAGATAATGTATCTGTACCAGGTTGATCTGCCATTCACACGGCAGGCAAGTCCATTACATCTTTCCCAATGACTTCAAGGTGGTGAACTATGCTTACACATAGATTTATGGATTTATTTAGATTACAAGAAGATATTACCACCATTGCCAATTCTCTCTAATAACCCACTTTGAGCAGACTCAAATGCTAGATTGTAAATATCTTTGGCTCTGCCTACCTGCTATGTTTTCTGGGCCCTCTATCCCTTTAAGGCATAACTCACTTGAACTCCACAAAGCCTGACTTCTTGTAACAGAAACAGACAGACACATAGACAAGAAGGACACCCATCTATATATTTAAACTAAAGAGGTACATTAAAAAAGCACTGGGCACAAGAAAATAAATCATACCTACTATCCTGGCATGAACTGGCACAGCGCTCCTGATAACTCAGTCAAATTATTCCATTTGTTTCTAAAGATATTTTAATCCCACATGACCTCAAACTTCCCGTGAACCAGGGCCTGGACCCAAGGCCGCCCACGGCCTTTGCAATAAATCCATTGTCTCCTTTCTCGGCCCTCAACTCAGGCCCATAGATCACCCCTCCCTGCATCTTGCTTCAATTACTCAATTAAGTGCAGTAAAGTTCTTGTAGGTTTTTGCAGATGTCGCTTTATTATCAAGGCCTCAGATGAACACAAGAGTTCAGGAGCCGAGGTTATGGGGAGGTTGCTGGGGGAAGGGCTGGGCCTAGGCACTGGGCTATTCCCAAACCCTGCAGAGGCCAAAGCCCCGGAGAAGGCCGGGGCATGGTCTCCAAGGCTGTGCCTCCCCTTGCCTTCACAGCTTTGGGAGTCTGTGATGTTATCTCTCTGAGAAGCTGCTTGGGAGATATAGGTATTCCACCTTCCAGTGAGATGGTGCTGTGATTAACAGACGCTTAATTGGGTCATTCATCAAGAGAGAGACCTGCCCTCTAGTCAGGGGCCGAGTAAATTATGACCCACCTTGCAGGTGTTGTTCGGGCGGCCCTATCACTCTTCTCGAAATGGCCTTCAGAAGACTTTATATGAAAAGATGATTTATTGCCAAGAAGAATTCGATTGAGCTTGTGCTTTTCCTGAGCATGGCAGGATTCTGCCTGGCCCCTCTCCCTTCAAGCTCCGAAGAGGGCTGTTGAAAATTAAAATCACAGAGACTGAGTGAGCTGGAGCCAGAAGAGTGCTTAGAAACCTCTGAGCACTACTAGGCTACTTTACAGATGGTAAACTGAGGCGCAAGTAGAGTAAGTCAAACTACACAGTACTTAGTACACTGACAAAGGCATTCCTCCACAGTGTGTGCGTGTTTATGAAGGCTCATGCATGCATGTGCATGTGTGTAGGTACTAGCGCGCCTGTGCGCCTGTGTAAGGAGGCTGGAGGACAGCCCCGGTGCTCCTTGGCACCACCACCCCCCCTCGGAGACAAGGCCTTCGGTGACCAGGGAATCTCCTGAAGGCTGGACTAGCTGTCAGCAGACTCTGGCCATTGAAGCCCCATGCCCACAGCCCGGTCACCGCCGCTGGTGCCTCTGCTCTGGCTTCCACTTGGGCTCTGGACATCACTAAGGCCTTTTGCTTACAAGGTGAGAACTCACCTGACTGAGCAATCTCCCAACCCACCTTTTTATGTTAATTTTAAATTAATTAATTAACTTTAAAAAAATACCGTTCTTTATTTATTTGATATAACTAAAAGAGGAAAATATTTGAAAATTGTTCATTTCTACAATGAAACTGGGTTTGGCTTGCTGTCTAAGTGGCAAAGGATTTGGATACAAACATTTTCAGCTAGCTATAGGGAGAGAAAGCTTTCTATTGTCTCTATGACATTATATATATTTAAGAAGTGCTTTGTGCAATTATGCTAACAAACTTGGAAATCAAAACAAGGAAGGAATTGTAGCCTGTAACTTTCAGTGGAAGACAAAGAGGAGAATAGATGAATACATCTTCATTCTCAAAAGTATGAAACCTTCTGTCAAAAGACAGAAGCCTGTTCTTTTGAGGCCAAAGTAGATGCTTCACACAATTTCACAGGCAGTTTGAAATGAATTTCAATTTCATGAGGGGATTCATTATGCCTAGCATTTAGTTGCTATCAGCTTATTTCTTGCTCCTTAACCTTGTCTTCTCAACTACACTATAGGCTGCTTAAGGAAAGAAACATGCCTCCTTCAATAATCCCATCCCAAACACAACTTCTTCTTCGTCGAAATGTGAGTACATACGGACTTATTTCTGTATACCTTCTCTGAAGCCACAAAAATATTAGAGCACTGTATAGCAAGTGAAAATTCAAGTTGCCACCATCTTATCTCCAAGTGAGATCCAGGCTCCTCTGGATCATTTACATTCCTCACACTATTTCTCTCTGTTCTACATTTTTCTTATTTTTTATTTTTTATCATATATTTTCATATTAATCACAGGTTATGTACTTTGTATCTCAGCCGTAGCCCCTTCCTGCATTCCCTCCCAATCCCCCCATTCCTCCCTCATCTCCTCCATGCCCCTTTCCAAGTCCACTGAAAGGGGAGGACCTCCTCCCCTTCCATCTAACCCTAGCTTATCAGGTATTTTCAGGACTGTCCTCAATGTCCTCTTCTGTGGCCTAGCAAGGCTGGGGTATCGTCAAAGAGCCAGCCATTGAGTTCATGACAGAAATAGTCCCTGTTCCCCTTACTAGGGTACCCACTTGGATACTGAGCTACCATGGGCTACAGCCAAGCAGGGGTTCTAGGTAATATCCATACATGGTCCTTGGTTGGAGAAATAGTCTCATGAAAGACCACTGTTCCCTGATATATTTGGTCCTTATGGAGCTTCTGTCCTCTCCAGGTCATACTAACTCCTCCTTCTTTCATATGATTCGCTACACTCTACCAAAGGTTTGGTTATAGGTCTTAGTATCTGCTTAGGTAAAGTCTTTTAGAGGCCCTCTGTGGTAGGCTCCTGTCCTGTTACTTGTTTTCTCCTACATCCAATGTCCATCCCATTTGTCTTTCCAAGTGAGGATTGATCATCTTACCCAGGTCCTCTTTCTTGCTTATCTTCTTTAGATGTATAGATTTCAGTATGGTTATCCTATATTATAGGTCTATATAAGTGAATATATACCGTGTATGTCTTTCTGCTTTTGGGATACCTCACTCAGGATGATCATTTCTGGGTCCCACCATTTGCCTGCAAATTTCATGATTTCCTCATTTTTAATTGCTGAGTAGTATTCCATTGTGTAAAAGTACCACAGTTTCTGTATCTATTCCTCAACTGAGGGAATCTGGGTTATTTTCAGGTTCTGGCTATTACGAATAAAGCTGCTACAAACACGGTTGAGCAAATGTCCTTGTTGTGTACTTGAACATCTTTTGGATATATGCCTAGGAGTGGTATAGCTGGGTCTTGAGGAATCACTATTCCTAATTGTCTAAGAAAGCACCAAATTGATTTCCAGAGTGGTTGTACAAGTTTGTATTCCCACCAGCAATGGATGAGGGTTCCCCTTTTTCCATAACCTCTCCAGCATGTGTTGTCACTTGAATTTTTTATCTTAGCCATTCTGATGGCTATAAGGTGAAATCTCAGGGTCGTTTTGATTTGCATCTCCCTGATGGCTAAGGACATTGAGCATATCTTTAAGTGGTTTTCTGCCATTCTACAATCCTCTACAGAGAGTTCTCTGTTTAGCTCTGTACCCCATTTTTAACTGGATTACTTTATTTTTGCTTTTTAACTTCTTGAGTTCTTTATATATACTGGATATTAGCCCTCTGTCAGATGTAGGGTTGGTGAAGATCCTTTCCCACTCTGTAGGGTGTCGTTTTGTTTCGATGACAGTGTCTTTGCTTTACAGAAGCTTTTCAGTTTCTTGAGATCCCATTTATTGATTGTTGCTCTTAGAGCCTGTGCTGTTGGTATTCTGTTCAGGAAGTAGTCTCTTGTGCTGATGAGTTCTAGGGTCTTCCCCACTTTTTCATTTAACCGATTTAATGTGCCTGGGTCTTTGATCCATTGAACTTTAGTTTTGTACAGGGTGACAAATGTGGATCTATTTTCCTTTTTCTGCATATAGACATTCAATTGAACCAGCATCATTTGTTGAAGATGCTGTCTTTTTTTCCATTGAATGGTTTTGGCTTCTTTGTCAAAAATCAAGTATCCGTAGGTGTGTGGGTTTATTTCTGGGTCTCCTATTCGGTTCCATTGACCCACTCTTCTATTTCTATGCCAATAGCATGCAGATTTTATTACTATTGCCCTATAGTACAACTTGAGGTCAGGGATGGAAATACCTCCAGATGATCTGTTATTGTACAGGATCGTTTTGGAAATTCTGGGTTTTTTCTTTCTCCATATGAAGTTGGGAATTTTTCTTTCAAGGTCTGTGAAGAATTGTGTTGGTATTTTGATGAGAACTGGATTGAATCTGTAGATTGCTTTTGGCAGAATGGCCATTTTCACTATGTTAATCCTACCAATCCATGAGCACGGGAGATCTTTCCATCTTCTGATATCTTCTTCAATTTCTTTCTTAAGAGATTTGAAGTTTTTCTCAAACAGGTCTTTCACTTGCTTGGTTAGAGTCACACCAAGGTACTTTATGTTATTAGTGGCTATTGTGAAGAGTGTTATTTCCCTAATTTCTTTCTTGGCTCTTTTGTCTTTGGTATACAGGTGGGCTTCTGATTTTATTTTGAGTTGATTTTCTATCCAGCCACTTTGCTGAAGGTGTTTATCAGTTGAAGTTCTCTGGTTGAATTTTTAGGGTTGCTCATGTATACTATCATATCATCTGCAAATAGTGATACTTTGACTTCTTCCTTTCTGATTTGTATCCCCTTCATTTCCTTTAGTTGTCTTATTGCTCTAGCTAGGACTTCAAGTACTATGTTGAAGATATATGGAGACAGTGGGCAGCCTTGCCTTGTCCCTGATTTCAGTGGGATTGATTTAAGTTTCTCTCCATTGAGTTTGATGTTGGCTATAGGCTTGCTGTATATTGCCTTTACTATGTTTAGGTATGAGCCTTGTATCCCTGATCTCTCCAAGACTGTAAACATGAATGGATGTTAGATTTTGTCAAATGCTTTTTCAGCATCTAAGGAGATGATCATGTGGTTTTTCTCCTTCAGTTTGTTTATGTGGTGAATGACATTGATGGATTTCCATATGTTGAACCACCCTTGCATGCCTGGGATGAAGCCTACTTGGTCATGGTGGATGATATCTTTTATGTGTTCTTGGATTCAGTTTGCAAGCATTTTATTGAGTATTTTTGCATCAATGTTCATAAAAGAGATAGGTCTGAAGTTCTCTTTTTTGGAGGGCCTTTGTATGGTTTAGGTATCAAGGTGACTATGGCCTCATAGAATGAGTTTGGTAATGTTCCTTCTGTTTCTATTTTGCGGAATAGTTTAGAGAGAATTGGAGTTAGCACTTCTTTGAAGGTCTGGTAGAATTCTGCACTGAATCCTTCTGGCCCAGAGCTTTTTTTAGAGAAGAGACTGTTGATGACTGCTTCAATTTCCTTAGGGGATATAGGTCTAGTCAATCTTTATATCTGATCTTGACTTAATTAAGTAGATGGAATCCATCAAGCAAATTGTCCATTTCATTTCTGATTTTGCTGATTTGGGTAGTTTCTCTCTGCCTTTTTGTTAGTTTGGCTAAGGGCTTATCTATCTTGTTGATTTTCTCAAAGAACCAGCTCTTGGTTTCATTGATTCTTTAAATAGTTTTATTTGTTTCTAATTGATTGATTTAAGCCCTGAGTTTGATTATTTCCAGCTGGCAGCTCCTTTTGGGTATATCTGCTTCTTTTTTTCTAGGGCTTTCAGTTGGGTCATTAAGTTGCTTGTATGAGATGTTTTGAATTTCTTCTTGAAGGCACTTAGTGCTAAGAACTTTCCTCTTTGCACTGCCTTCATTGTGTCCCATAAGTTTGGGTATGTTGTGCTTTCATTTTCATTCTAGGAAGTCTTTAATTTCCTTCTTAATTTCTTCCCTAACCAAGCTGTCATTGAGTAGCAAGTTGTTCAGTTTCCATGTATGTGCCGGCTTTTTGCTGTTTCTGTTGTGTTGAGGTCCAGCTTTAGACCATGATGGTCAGATAGGATACAAGGGATTATTTCAATCTTCCTGTATCTGCTAAGGCTTGCTTTGTGACCAACTATATGTTCTATTTTGGAGAAGGTTCCATGAGGTGCTGAAAAGAAGTTATATTCTTTTATTTTGGGTGAAAAATTCTGTACACATCTATTAGGTCCATTTGATTTAGGGCTTCTGTAAGTGCCCTTGTTTCCCTGTTTTGTTTATCTGTCCCTTGGTGAGAGTGGAGTATTGAAGTCTTCCACTATTAAGGAGTTGAGATCAATGTATGATTTCAGCTTTAATAATGTTTCATTTACAAATGTAGGTGGTCTTGTATTTGGGGCATAGATGTTCAAAATTGTGATGTCCTCCTGTTAGAATTTTACTTTGATGAGAAGGAAGTGCCCCTTCTCATCTTTTTTGATTGATTTTGGTTGGAAGTCTATTTTATTAGATACTTGGATCACTACCCCAGCTTGTTTTCCAGATCAATTTGCTTGAAAAGCATTTTTTTCCAGCCCTTTACTCTGAGATAGTGTTTATCTTTGTTGCATAGGAGTGTTTCTTGGATGCAGCAGAATGTTGAATCCTGTTTCTGCAACCATTCTGTTAGTCTGTGTCTCTTTATTAGAGAGTTGAGTCCATTGATGTTGATAGATAATAGTGAACAATGGCTGTTAGTTCCTTTTATTGTGGAGTTGGTGGTCTTACTATGATTCGTTGCTTTTTTTCTTTTAATTTTTGTTCTTATATTTTCGTTGGTGTAGTTGTTTTCATTAGATTCGAGTTTTCTTTCTAGCATCTTCTATAGGGCTGGGTTCTGTGTAGATATTGCTTAAATTTAGTTTTGTCATGGAAAATGTTGTTTTCTCCATCTATGTTGATTGAAAGCTTCGCTGAGTATAGTAGTTTTGGTTGGCATCTGTGTTCCCTTAAAGACTGCATGACTTCTGCCCAAGCCCTTCTGGCTTTCATAGTTTCTGATGAGAAGTCTGATGTGATTCTGATTGGTCTCCCTTCATATGTTACTTGACCTTTTTCCCTTGCTGCCTTTAATATTTTTTCTTTGTTTTGTAAGTTTTATGTTTTGACTATGATGTGACTTGAGGTATTTCTGTTCTGGTCTAGTCTATTTGGTGTTCTGTAGGCTTCTTGTATGTTTATGGACATCTCTTTCTTTAAGTTGGGAAAATTTTCTTCTATGATTTTCTTAAAAATATTTTCCGGTCTTTGGAGCCTGGAGTCTTCTTTTTCATCTATTCCTATTGTTCTTAGGTTTCTTCTTTTCATGGAATCCTTGATTTCTTGGATGTTTTGTGTTTGAGACTTTTCTGATTTTACTTTTCCTTTGAGTGAGGCATCAATTTCAGCAAGTGTATATCCTCAGCTCCCGAGATTCCCCGAGATTCTCTCTTCCATCTCTTGTATTCTATTGATGATGCTTACCTTTGTGGTTCCTGATCTTTTCTATAAGTTCTCCAGTTCCAGGGTTTTCTCTGTTTGTGTTTTCTTTATAGATTCTAATTCTGTCTTCCTGCTTTGCACCATTTCCTTCATCTGATTGAATGTGGCTCCTATTTTTTTTTGTTTCCTCTATATGTCTCTAATTGTTCCTCTACATAGGCAATTATATTCTTCTGTATTTCTTTGAGAGCTCTGTTCACTTCCTGTTTTGTTCCTCTAGTAAATGTATAAGCATAGCTTTAACATCATTTTCCTGTGTTTCCCCTGAATTAAAATATCCATTGATTTTGGGGGTTGCTGGTGGGATCATGGTGTCCTGATTTTTGTTGGGTGAGTTCTTATGTTGACCTTTGGCCATTTGCTTATATATAATCTTCACTGTTTGTTCCTTGAGTCTGAACTTCAGACTGGAACTATCTTTCTCTGGTGTCTGGAATATTCTTCAGGAAGATCACGGAGGTCCAGTGGTTTGAGAGTGTGTGTTGTTGCTTCAGTTGTACCTGAGGAAGAAAAAGCCACTGGCACAGAATCATTGCTGGGGGCGGGAGGGGGGGGAGTAAGCATGTGTGTGTGTGTGTGTGTGTGTGTGTGTGCGCGCGCGCGCGCGCGCGCGCACATGCGCGCATGGGAATGTAGGCACACAGGCACACTGGGAAGTGTGTCTTGAAGGGGAGTGCTAGAGGATGTGGGTGCTTGGGATACAGGGGTTGGGAGCAAGAGCAGGAGGGGATGTGGATGCTAGCACGGTTAGCAAGCACAGATTGTGGGTGCAAAGCACCTTTTCAGGTTTCCTGAATACCCAGTGGTCTACAGTCTGTGGCAGCTCTGCAGACTGGACTCTGAGGTCTGTGGCTGATGCTGCAGGTGGGACAGGTACTCTGTTGTGGGCTCTGTGTGTCCGGCCCTGTGCTCTGTGCTAGAAGTTGTAAGTGCAGCAGGCTGGGCTCTGCTATTTGAGTTGGGAAGCACTATGTGCTTCTTCTGCCGCCTCCCCCTCAGGCAAGGCTGGAGGTCGGAGTTCGTGGGGAAAATGCCAGGGGTTTGAGTGTTCTCACTCTCAAATCCCAAGAAGGAAAATCTGTGCCTAGAGCAGGCAGCACTGTGTTCCTTGCAAGTTGCTGTGTGCACTTTGGGCTGCCTCCTCTGCTTCAACTGCTGATTGAGGCACTTCCTTGGCTGCCTCCCTGCTGGCTGAGGTATCTCCACTGCTTCCTCCACTGCAGGCTTGGCTACCTCAGCCGCTGCTTCTGCCCATTCCAGGGAAGGGCCCAGGAATCGATTACCCAGAAGTCCACGGAGATGTCCGCGGTTGACCTGAGTCCTACTGGACTCAGATCAGGGTTTGTCCCCCTTCTCCCCAGACTCCTCGTACTGTTGTTTTGTGTTCCACAGCCCCTCGACTCACCAATTTGGAGTTTCAGCTCCTCTGAATATGGTGCTTGCTGGTTGCCACCATTTTGGATCTGCCTAATTAGTTAACTTTTAAGAGTACGTTTTTTCTAGGTGATGGTATGAAATCCCTTTCAAAAGAAAAGGCAAGAATTTAGCTCTGAGCATCTCATGTGCCTTGTGCCTTACAGAACGTTTCTTAATCTTTGCTTTGCTGGTATTTGGTCCTCACCATTCTCCATGGGTGGGAGCTACCGTTTGCTGTTAATGGCGTCCTTGGCTGGCAGCACCCTCTCCCAGGATTTTCCCATCTTGTGGTAACTAAAGTGATCCTCTGAAGACAAAACTGCCACTGGTTGAGAAATGCTGCCTGAAAGCTTTATCATCAGCACCGTTTTCTTTATCATCACAGAGTTGATGTGAATAACAGCCGTGAGCGCTAAGTATGAGTGTGATTAAGTGCCGGGCACAAGTTCTCTAAGGCCACGTGCTAGCTCTCTCTGCTGTGTCACTCTCGCTCCATTTTTATAGAGGAAGTCTCAGTGCAGTGAGGTGAAAGTCCACATAGGAAAGAAGAAGCTTCCACACAAAGGCTAAGGCTATAGAATTCAAAAACTTTAATGAAGCAATGAAACCGTACCATTTCCTTTCCCATTCCCTCAGTGGTAAACTTGTCTTTAAGGATTTGGTAGGATACAAAGTCATCTTGTCTCCACATTAAAAAGGGAAAGAAAAAGAAATGCACCACCATTTAACTTGTCCCTAGTGGTACCTGCCTTCTTGTGTTCCGGAAAGCCTGGCCCTTCTTTTACATGGAGGAAGCATGCATTCACACTCACAGGAGCATCGCAAGGCCAGGAGCACCTGAGCAGCACTGTTCCCCTTCGCTGTGCCTGCAAGGCTCAGGCTGCCTTTCTTTCACAAGTGAGGTACACTGCAGCCTAGGGCTGGAAGTCATCTCATATCTGGGCTAGGATATTGCAGGTTAAAAAAAAATGCCAGAGACCATGGGCTCTAAAGGTAGTGTCTGGGTTTTGAATCAAGTGATAAATTCTCTGTAAAGCATTAATGGAAGGTGAGACCCTCATGTATGGAAACTTGTGGCTTGTGTCCACCCACGGTTGCTCTGGCCCATGGGATTTGGGATGTGTTTACATGAGCATAATTACTGCCTCAATTCCCATATCATTGTTTCAGAGGATGCCACACAGGGCTTCAGATTCTATGAACTGAATCTTTAGGCTCATCCAGGTTTAAAAAGTTTTGTCTCCTCGATATTTCTTTATTAATTTCATTTACTTGTTAGCTTTCCCTCCTTCCCTCCTTCCCTCCCTCCTTCCCTCCCTCTGTCCCTCCTTCCTTCCCTCCCTTCCTCCCTTTTTCCCTCTCTCCTTGCCTCCCTGCCTCTCTCCCTCCTTCCCTCTCTCCATGCCTCCTTCCTTTCCTCCCTCCCTGTCTCCCTTTCTCTCCCTCCTTCCCTCCCTCTCTCCCTGCCTTCCTCCCTCCATTCTTCCCACCCTGTCCTTCTCCCCTCCTTCCCTCCCTCTCTCCCTCCCTCCCTCCCCCCTCATATGTACACTCCTGTGTCATCAGGTGACTTGTCATTATGGGAGCATAGACTATGTCAAAAGCCACAAGCCTTACTATTAAGGCTCATTGCCTCACCTGGCCTCTTGATGACAAATAAATTAAGTCAGCATGAGCCAGGTGAGGCTGCTGCTGGCCCTGAATGTCATTTAAAGAAGAAACTGCAGACAAGATAGTAACCAGGTGGACCAGTGGCAAAGTGATTGACATCCAGAATCACATAGACACGTCGAATGTGTGCTATGCTCTATACGCCTGGTAGTGGGGTGTGCTTGTTCTTACTGCTACCATGGCAAAAGTGTGAGGAATGCCTTCAGCAACATTACAGGGTCCACATTGCCAGGAGGCAGTAGGGTTTTCATCTCCACCGTAATCTCCTAGGACCATTGTAGTAAGCATGCCCACTGTTGTTGAAAACAGCATAGGATAAATGCCCATGTATATCTCTTTATTTTCAGTAGGTCATGCCAGCTCCTTCTGAAGGAGTCTGCGCGTGGATGTGTAAACATTGATATTGAAGGCTAGGGATTGCACTCCAGCCTCTGCAAAGGCCCCTAGATGTGGCTGGCAGGGGAAGCAGGCCCCACTGAGGACACACTCCTGGCTTGTGGGAGTGGCTTTCCCACAGATGTGTTTTGCTTCAGGACCTTTGACTGAGTTTTCCCACCTCTCTTGTACTTTTGCTCCAAAAAGACCCTGTGATTGCTCATCCCAGTAGCTTCTCTATGAGAAATTTTATGTCAGCTCTGAGCACTTGGTCAGAAAGCAGGCACTGGGTTTGGCTCCCATGCTGTAATGTTCACATATTTCTCTGTGTGTGTTAATACTAGGTGTGCAGAAATCATGAATTTTCAAATGAATAATAGCAGCTCCAGGCTCAGGGAAAGGACAGGTGATTCCAGTGAATCCTGTCCTGAGGGGGTCGGACACCAGAACCCAGTCAAGGCCATGGATACCTGCCCAGTACATCCCTCATTCCATTGAGAACTGCAGTTCCATATACACTACGCTAGCCACATGCAGCAGACATTCATAACCATCTCCTCAAGCTCGCAGAGGATTATGTCACCACAGGAAGAGGCTAAGAGAGCAGGGGCTTGTTCAAGATTATGTGACTGCTAGCGGTCAGGTGTGGATTGGAATCCCGTACTTTCTGGCAAACTCAACTCTGCCCGCTGCTGAATGGAGCTTCCGTGTGCTACAGAGATGGCCTGATCCATGGATGCTGAGGGAACGACAGGAAGAGGGCCTCTCACAGAGGTCTGAGGCTTCCTCTCTAAGCACTTGTCAGCAGGTTGCATTTTCTTTCTCCAGTGCCACACTTCTCTGTGGTGCCCCTTCGCTAGGGACACCCACAGATGGTCTCCCTGTAGCCTCCAGCTCAGCCTTCATAAAGACTGTGGATCGATCCAAGGCTCGGTTGTGATAGGTGTGGAGGGACGTGCTAACGGCTTCTAACTACCGCTGCGGCCTGTGGCTGTTCCGTCTCCAGGCCCAGCCTGAGGTTACCAGCTCATAACACACCTCCCCCCCCACGGAGCAGAGAGGGAAAGGCAATCATCTCAGATCAGGATGTGAAAACCTGCTTGCTTGCTTTCTCTCCCCACATTCCCCCCCCCCCTTTCTCCAGCTTCCCTAGATGTGACAGTTGCCTTCAGTCAGAGGAAGGTGACATGGGTTACTCAGTTGCCTGGGCATTGGGGTACAGAGGATGCAACTGACCCCAAAGGAGGTAAATGTCAAGAATCCAGCCCTCTTACAGAAGGAAGGGGACATTTCATTTTAAGAAAATACTTTCTATGTTGGTTATGGTTAAAATTCTGCTGGAACATAAATCAGAGTTTATCATGAGTAGAAGGGAAGAGCTGAGATCAATTTGAGTCTGGGGGTGCTCCTATCCGGGCAGATAAAAGTTCCATCCTTCCTCTCTGGTTTGTATGACACATGACTGTGTTTCTGGGGACACTGGCAGCTGTACCCAAAACTATGTCGGCAATCCACACTTGTCACCAGCCATCACTTTCTTAGTAGTATATCATCCCTGACATTGGGAAATCTAGGGGGTCTGAAGCCAGGCATTGCCTCCCTGCTGTTCAATGGGCTCCTGGGATGAACATCAGTTATGTAACCTCATGAATAAACAAGGTGGAGATTGGTTTGTGGACCATGAAAAAAAGGTGTGGGTGTGATGAGATGTGATGGTGGCCAGAGATGTAGCTCTTGTAGGGGCAAGGTTCTCTGTGAAGGACTTTAGTTGAAAATAAAAGAAAACAGCAACAGGATGCACAAGAGAAACAGGCCAAGAGAAGCATGTGCTGGGTAAAGGCAGAGCCTTGGAGGGTGAGCAGACAGACAGAACATTCTAGAACCTGTCAGATGGCAAAAGCTGGATTTCCAAAAACTGAGAGGTGGCCTGTCTGCCTTTGCTATAGACCATATACCTTCATTACCGATCTGCCCCCAAGGACCAATGTCAACCTGCTGTCCTTAAAAAACCAAATAACTCCTACAGCATACCTGAGCAGGTAGGGACAGGTGTGGCCTTTGCTCCAAGTTGCTCACAGCCTCCTAACTTTTCCCACAGGTACATCTGGGAGCTTTTCCAGGCCAGAGCTCAGGAAGTCGGTGATGGGAGTATTAGATAAGCTAGAGGTCTAGACACAGGAAAGCACTGAAAGACAAAGGTCGTCCTGGGGGCCTTGGCTAGGGAATTCTGGGTATCAGTGGTGGGGGACAAAAATGCAGGAAGGGGGAGCAGGAGGGTGCTGGAAGGCCCAGGCCTTTTGTTCTGTTCCTTGAGGTAAACAGAATAGGGTGTGCCCTGTAACTCGCAGACCCACAGCGTCCCTAAACCTCATCCCTAACAGCCTAACAGAGCAGCTCATATTGCTTCCTTGCAAAACAGCATGCCATTGAAACAGCCTTTCAGACCAAACAGGTCCTAAGTGCCTCCGATATCTTATCCTTGTAAGGAGCCCAGGAACACCACTCCACTGTGCATGTACCCTAACAATGCCAGTGAAGAGACTGTCTAACAAGAACAGGCTGCACACAGGCCCAGAGCTCCTCCCACAATGTCCGCAGTTGTCCCTTTGGCATTCCACTTCTCCCAAAGAAAGAAAAAAGTGAGAGCCACAAGCCTCTTACCAAGCCAAAGGATGACTGAAAACAGCCTGCCCTTTTGAGAGGTTGCCTTTCCATGTTACCTCTCAAGTCTCACCTCACAGCTTTGTTGATGCATGCTGTGTCTAAAACAAGATGGGTCTGTAATCTCCAGAGCCTCCTTGGTCCCATTTTGCAGATGGGAGCAGTGTTTCCTAGGGCATGCATGCAGAGGGAAGTGGGTAAGTGAATTATTCCAGCCCAAAGGGACTCAGAGGACCCGCAGAATAGGCAGACACAGGCCAGGTTTCCACTCAGCTGCCTCAGCCACACTCCTCCAGCCTGGCTGATAATTGCTCATTATGTGCTTAATCTGGGCACAGCCGGGCCTGGCAGTGGGGTTGCATCACATCAAAGCCAGCTCTTCAAAGGAGGAGAAAGCCGGCCTCTTCGGTAATTAGCTGAGGGCCTATTCTTGGGACAGTCCGGAGGGCTGCAGGCAAGGTCCAAATGGCCCAAAGTACAGCTCAATTTATCAACTCGGGCGAACTGGGTAGGCAAGGCTAGAGCTCAAAACAGGTCTCTCTATCTCTCTGTGTGTCCCCGTCTGTCTGTCTGTATCTCCCTCTCCCAACCTGGGAATGAAACCTAGCAACTTGTGTAAGCACAAGCACACTCTGAGAAAGCACACTCTATTGTTTTCTACATTGCTACGGTGTTTGTCCCTCGACTGGCCTCTGCTTACTGGAACACCATGTGACCCCTCTCTAGGCTACCATATTTTTCTTGCAAATACTGAGGGCGGGGGGAACTCATCAGAGCAGAAACTCCACCACCATGACTCACAGATGAAACCAGAAAGAAGGTGTCAGAACCTCCTTTGTACACAGAGATGCTCTGCTTCGTGATATGTGACTCAGTTTCCACAGCTGTCCAAGCTAAGCAGCCCTAGGTGGCAGCCCTGAGTGGGAGATTGCTGGCTCATTCAACAGAGTGTAACTTCAGGTTAACAGTGTGCTCTCTCAGTGTAACCACCTCCCCCTCCCCGCCTGCCTATGCCAGCTGGAGGGAAGGACAGGGTGATGTCACGCCTCTAATCCCATTTGCAGTCCCCTGTCACTCAGCCAGGTATCCCACTAGCAAGGCGCAGAAGTGCAGGAAGTGCTAAGAGGCACTATAATGGAGTCTGCGACTTCTTTTTGATGGCCTGTGGGGCGGTCAGGCTAACAGGCCTGAGTGAGTTTGACGTAGAAGCAGAAGTGTTGAACTGGCCAGCGGGGCGCAAGAAGCCCCTCTTCCTTAGATAACAGATTCTAGGGCCGAATGGTGCCGCAGCAGACAGCCTTAGTGAGCCGCAGTTCACTGGCTTGGAAGGCAAGCTAAGATTTTATCTTACCCACCTCTTAGACATACTTAACAATGGGCATCTCAGATGCTAAAGACCTTGGAGGAGCCAAAGGAAGGAACCGGCCTCCATGCTGAACAAAACTTGCTAGACCACAGGGAGCAGTGGGAGCATGGGCAGCAGGGCCACAGGGGGGCAGCAGGGCCACAGGGGGCAGTGGGAACACAGGGGGAGGGGGAGAGTCAGCAGGGCCAGGGGGGATGGTCAGTGGGAGCACGGGCAGCAGGGGCTCTTTACCAATGGGAAAGGATGCTCCACTTTCTCTTTGCCAGCAAGACAGAATTTAGTTGATTTTTATCTTCAGTATAGTTTCTGAGGATGTATCTCTTTGTATCAGTTATTTTGTCAAAAGTTAAAAAGAACAATTAAACACATACATATATAACTCATGCTGAAAGGGCTAGGGACGCGAAGACCTGAATTTGATCCTTAGAATCTAGTTCTTAAAAGATGGGCGCAGCAGTGTGTACTGATCTTACAGCTGAGGACACAGAGGCAGGCTCCCTGAGACTCACTGGCCAGCCAGCCTGGACAAACCACTGATTTCCCATTAAAAGTGAGAGACACTGTCCCAAACAGACAAAATCCAAAATGCAAGTAAACAAATAAAACACCCCCTACCCCCCCAAAAAAGAAGAAGAACGACCCAAATCTCCTACACACAACCTCCTCCACCTGCTAAGAAAAACACCAGCAGGTGGAAAGCAGCTGAAGAAGCAGCAAGGTTGGTCTCTGACTTTCAGAAGCAAACACACAGACACCACACACACATTCATACACACACACATACCAGACACACAACTCATTCATACACACTCACACACACACACACACATGCACAGACACATGCAGACAGACACACAGACACACACACAAACATGCAGCTCTAGGACAGAGAAGGACAAAGTCACATGTAAACTGACTGAACATATCTGGGGCCAGTGCGGTCTGTCAGGCAGTGCGCTGGCCATACGCTCCCTGCCTTGTTGGCTCTAGCTCAGATGCCCCTTGTCCTTGTGTGACTTCGGAACCCCATGCTGAAAACATAAGCCTTTAAAATTGCTTCACAATGCACCTGCAGCCTTTGATAATCCCCAGGTGTGAATGCAGCCCACACCTGCTCAATATTCCCTTGGCGTCTGTGCCAACTGTAGGGAAGTCACATGGCATGCTTCTGGCAGTGAAGAGGAGCTGGACCAGCTTCTGTTAGTGAATAGCATTCCATGCCCCACAACAATGCACTTATTTCTCCCATGGGCGAGGGGTGGGGCATGAAGTTGTCTGAATTGGGCAGACATCTTCCTTTTCATCCAGTGCCCCTGTGCCCCTGACCTAGGGATACAGAACTGTCAGGAGGTCATTTCTTGTCTCTGCAGCTTAACTGCTGCACAGCTAGATCTGAGCTGGTCTTTAGCTCGCACACAGGAGGCGCTCAGTCAGTGCTGAGTAAGTGTCATTGTGTGTTTGCTATAACAAAATACCTGAGGCGAGGCAGCAGACAGGGGCACATTTGCCTCAGATCCCAGTGGCTGGAGGGTCTGGTAGTTTCACAGCTGTTACCTCAGCTGAACTCTGTGGAAAGATGTGGGACACTGGCTCGCTTGAGAATTGGAAGTCACATTCCACCCCCTCCAGCAGTTTCCACCCGGTGTGCTCTGTTCTTTGGAGCCTCTGAGACCACACCTTGCCATGGAGGAGCCCAGAGTGGGACACAAAGTCTAAGTTGTTTCCTTTGGGGACTCTTGTTAACTGTAAGAGAATCTAAAGATGCAGTTGGTACACTTGCTCTGTATGGTGCCTTGTTTAGAGACTTAGGCTGGAGGAGGAATGCAATTAAACTGTCAAAATCTAATTCTTTCTCCCTTTTAATTTAAAGCAGCTCTTTCCCATTTACTTTGCATGGGCTTAAAGTCAAAAGTGAAGGATGTTACCAGAAAAAAAAAAATTGGAGATTACAAAATGAAGATCAAGGCCCTGAGTGCCCTGAGATAGCGTAAGAATGGCCACATTCAAGTTACTGTGGCCTAATGATGTGCTGCCGTCCCTCAAGGTAGCATAGCCCTGTGAGCTCAGCATTGTGGAGCTGCAAGCAGGATGTCTGGGGTTCAAGGCCAGCTTCAGCCATAGGGAGTTCAAGCAGGCCTAAAGTACAAGAGGCCCCTTTTCAAAAGTCAAACAAGGAGGACAGAGAGAGGATTCAGTGGGCAAGACGATTTCCACACAAAGGTAAAGATCTGAGTTCAAACCTCAGTGCCCAATGAAAAGCTGAGTGTGGTGAGCCCCACACTGAATAGGGTAAAGGCAGTAGGGTCTCCGGGTCATGCTGGGCACCAGTGAGAAGAGGCTGTCTCAAAGGACTAAACAGAACGTAGTAGAGCAGGATAGTCAGTGTCCACCCCACATGAACAGGCAAGTTCAAACACACCCACAGCACACTGAGGATGGGGCTGAGTGGGTAAAGCGCTTGCTACACAGTGTAAGGACATGAATTCAAATTCCCAGAACCCACGGGGGAAAAATCAGGAACTGGTCGTGCATGCCTGTGGTTTCAGCACCCTATGAAGAGATGGAAGGTGGAGAAGCCCCAGATGCTCTGGCATACAAAGCAGCAAACAGTAGACCCTGCCTCACTGAGAGGAACCAGGAAGTCCTGACACCATTAGGTGTCCTCTGACTTCAACACATGCTCCATAGAATATAGGTGCCAGCCATCACACACACACACACACACACACAGGAAGATTTCAGAAGAGCAAACAGTCAGATAAAAAGAAAGAATGTGTGCTTCATTCTCTAGACACAGGAAGCACAGAATTAACTGTGCCAGGCACAGGGGTCAGCTTGATTCAGGAGATGTGGTTTGGGTGGTAGCACCAAGTTGAGAGAGAAACTTAGACAGGCAGAGAGGCCACGGGCTTCTACTGTGGCAACTGGCCTCTCCAGAACTGTATCCAGTGTTGATAGTTTCCTGTGGTTCAGGGAGGCCAGCTCTCAGGAGCTCCCTCAGTGTGGAATGTGCCTGGCAAACCTGTGCTGGGTGGCTGTATAAATGCCATTTACTCTGGAAGAATGTAGCCACAGTAGCCTAGGCACCAGGCAAGGCCCCTCAGAGCTGAAAAGAAACACAAATTGTGAGACCATTTTGACAGCATGCCATGAGTACTTAGAAGCAGGGAAGACCATGTGTGGCCCCAAAACATTCCACAAGTGTGCCAGGATGACGTGGGAGCCGCAATTCAATTCAGCAAGCAGTTAATTGACTCCTAAGCCTGGGGTATAGTCCTAACCCAAGCTAGGACAGAGCTAGTGTGCCAGAAACATCTACCAGATGGAGGAGATGGAGAAAACAAATAGATCCACCCTCAGCACAGAATATTTGGATGAGGAGAAAGACCCATGATGCTATTCCGGTAGAAATGAGAATTGGGAGTGCTGGCAGGGAAGGAGCTGAAGAAAAACGTTACATTGGACCTTTTCCATTGTCTGCTCTATTTTATGTTTTAAAAATTACAGAATGCTTTAGAAAACATGCTTACATGTTATTCCTGTCTTAAACCCATACCCTGAGTCTACTGCACAGAAAACAACAGACAAGTCCAAATCAAGGGTAATTTTGCCAAACCAAAACCGTCAAGGTTAAGAGCCATAGCTGGTGAGGTTCTCCATCTGGCACTCACCCACATGAGGTAAGGGTTTCAGTGTTTGCAGTTTACCATCCAGTGAAGAAAAAGCAGGAGGCTAGCGGAACAGAAGCAGCAAAAATGCACCCATGTGTAAAACTGGGTGTGGGTTTATGGGTATGTCTTAGTAACTGATTTTTAAAGTTTGAAATTATATCCAAGTATGTGACATAACACTTTAGAAACTCATTTAAAGCTGGAGATTTTGGAAAAGCACATGGCAGCTCACATGAACTGAACACACCCACAGTCTCAGCCGTGTCCTTTAGAACAAACCACTCATGGTACGTTACGTACAGCTTCCTAAGCCTTCTTCCTACACATCTAACCCTGACTTGAAGGCACTACCTCACCTTCTCCCTGGAACTGTGTGGCACTTGTCTATGTTTGTTGGTGCAGGGTCCCACACTGCATCCAGGCTGGCCTGCACACATAGTATGCTTTGAATGCTTCTGTAGCTATAGCTGAGCGCTGTCTAGAGTCTGACTTGCCTGGTCTAGCTACACCAGGGATACTGAGATGGGCATGTTTGGCAGAGTGTGGGCAGCAGCAGCTGCTTGAGGTCACCAGAACAGCCCAGTGCTGGGCAAGTCTTAACAGCCAACAGCCCTGAGTGGTTCACACCACTTTCTAACCATGGAGGTCTGTTTGGATCTTTGCTTTTCTTTAAGCGTTAACATGTCTGAGTGGCTGGTACCTTAGTGCCTCTCTGAGCCACCTTTAAACCTGACGTTATTGACAGCTTAGCTATGCTATTCTTGACTTTAGAATGTCTTGCACCTCAAAAAGACATTGAATGTAACTCTGGCCTCTTCCAACCAGATGCTGGTTACAGTGGACCAAAACTGTCTCCAGTTTGGCAATTTTTCCCTCAGTGGGTGGATGCTATCCCACTGGAGACTACCCAAACTAGAGACACATTGTTCTAAGGGTAGAGACTAGAAAAGGGAAACCTCTCCCTTACCTCCTCCTTTTAGTGGCACAAGTGGCATTGGTCAATAGAAAAACAAATGGAGTATTAAGATCTTAAAGCCAGAGCTGAATATCTGACTCAGCTTCCTCAATGGCCCAGTGGGGTCAGGATCAATGTCCACCGTCCCACCTGTTAGGACCTTAACTGGCAGGTGATATGCAGTGACAATTCCTGGGGTTTATAGTTGGTATGTTACATTTAGTTTGGTGTATTCCTTAGTGGACTCAGATGAGCACCTCTGTCCCCAACCCTGTAAAGAGAGCAGCGTGAGGCCAGGGAGGAGGTTCGTGAGACCCAAAGTCTGGATTTCCCATGTGAAGCCAGGTATGGCAGTGTGTTCTTCACTCCCTAGATCTGGAGAGGCAGAAACAGGAGGGTCTGCAGGGGTTGGTGCCCCCAAGAGAGCCAACTCTGTGCATTCCAGGGGCAGGGAGAGACCTTTCCCAAAAAACAAGCTGGCGATTGAGGAAGAGATCTGACTTATGCTTCTAGCCTCCACATGTGTATATATGAGCAAGCACACCTGAGTACTCCCACATATGTACCCCCTCTATATACAACACATACATACATAAACAAACAAGTCAATGCAGCAGCATGGGGAAATCAAAACCCATGGGTTCAAGTTCAGAGTCAGCCAACAGCACAGTGTTAGGAAGCCAGTTAGAAGGACAGCCCACATGTGCACACCTTGTTGAATGTGTAATAGCTGAGGTATTCAGTTGGGCTCTGAACTTGGGCCTTTCCATTCAATGCCTGCAGCGGCCCCATGAGCTTGGCTTTTCCAAACCACATGGTCAAGTTCATGTTTAACATGCCACAGATGCTCTGCCCCCAGTCTGCCCATTATTCCCACATCCTGCTTCCCACATCCTCTAATCCTCATCAGACCCGGGGAAGGGGAAATGCTGAGACACAACACCCCATCTGGGAAGCAGCAGCAGGATGGGAGCCCTCAACACAGCTGGCCAGGGCTGCTGTTCAGTAAACACTGGTCAGGGGAAGGTTTGGGTGTAGAGTGTTTTTCTTCAGCCAAGAGTCCAGTACAGATATGTCTGGCCACTGGCCTACCACTCACCCAGATTTCAGTCGTGGGTAGAAGTGGCAGCTGGACGTGCCACCGCAGACAGGGGCAATCTGAGGTTGATTCAGTGTGCAAGATCTGTGTGTTTCAAAGGTTGCTTCAACCAGTTTCCCAGCATTTAACAGGAGGCATAGAATACTGCTCCATACCCAGAGTAAAATAAACCCTTAAGGACATCCTGTCAGAAAAATGAGCATCATAGCACTGCAACATGTTAATGGTAGTGACCATATTTGTACTAAAGCATATGTCATCAATAGACACTTAGTGGCTTCACTCTTCGGTGATGTTCTGCAGGTGTTGGAGTGCCCAGGGCTCCTGGGGGACTGGCCATCGTTCTTGCTTGCCAAGCCTTGGCCAGTCTGGTTGTCGTTTGTGGTTGCTGGCTGCTCACTTTCAACTAAGCAGTAATGGTTTTTTAATGTCTTAGTTAATTTTGTCTTGCTGATGCATGTACAGCAATGCAATCTTGTTAACATGCACTAACACCATGTACACGTGGGTTAAGTGTGATGTTTCTACTTCTGCATATAATGTGCCCTGATCCAACCAAACCTCCCTCCCTCACCCTCCCTGACCACCTTTCTCAAACTGCACCAACCAGGGTGATGCCACATTCTGTGGAACTGCTAAAGTGCATTTTGAGAGTCGGACGTTGCAGAACTCAGGAGAGTCTCAGCTTCCAGGCCCACCTCAGCTCCACAGTAGGGCACTGCCTCAAATAACAAAACAATTATTCTATGGCAATGTCAAGTAGGGCGTTTGGGTTCCTGGCTGAAAGCCCGCAGCCTTGGATGGTTTTGGACACGGTACCAGCTCGTCAGTGAGGTTGTTTGTTGTTCTGGCACTGACTTTTGCAGCTCTGTGGCCTTGAACGTTGACTCCTATCTCTAAAATGAGAACATCACCATGCTGACTCCACCTTGCTTTGAGATGGAAACAGTGCCCGAGACCTGCAGCGCAGAGGCTGGTGCACAGGCAGACAGCAAGGAGAGCTGTGTCTGTTGTTCCTGATTGTCACTATCACCAATGCTCCTTGCCTACAAAAGCCGGGGCTATGCTGCAGACATGACAAGTGCAGCATCCTTGAGGTTAGACCCGTCCGGCTGTCTGTGTCTCTGGGACTCAAGCTCACACATGCATCCTGCTTTTCAGGCTCCTCAGCCACACTGGCCAGTCAGCTCAGATCCCCCTCCTTACTCCCTGTGGCTGCTGTCCGTTGCTGCATCATTACCTCGGATCCTTCTGCTGATCCTGTCCAAGTCCCTGCCTCTCCTCTCTGCCTCCTCCCTCCCTGCTGCCCGTGCTAGCTCTCAGCAGCTCATCATCTTCTGCTCACACTTCATCCATTCACCACCTCTCCACACGCTGCACTCGTTCCAAAGCTCGCTCTTCCCTGTACTGTCTCCTCACCCACTCCATCACATCAAATGGGCCTGGAGCCTTCCTCCTCATATTCCGCTCCCCGGGTTCAGTTGGCACGATGGCTTTCCTAGTGGAAGTCCACTATGTGGGTCCCATCAGACCAACCTAAAGCTTTAAAGGGCCAGCTCAAAACTTTAATAAAAAATTACTTAGCACATCATGAGAGACTGTTATGTGCTCACACACTACGCGTGCTCTCTCAGACTGTTTGGGAGATGCCTCCATTGTCTCAGTTTTTAAGTGATGGTGCCAAGGGCAGAATTAATAAATTATAAGGGGTAAGTAAGTTAGCACGGATAAGGCAGCAAGCTGTTGTGCCTTTTACCCAGGTGAGGAAGAGCAGTGAAGGCCTTGTGTCTTATTGTTCCCTTGAATAAGCCTTTCAGAGAAGGAGGGCAAGAGATGAACTATCTTCAAGTCTGCCTCTCCCAAGAGCCCTTGGGGACATGCACCTCCAGCCAATCAGCTAACCCGCCCTTACTTTCTCTGGGATTTGTGTGCGGCCCACATGCCTCTTCTCCTACCTCAACAGGGTTCCATAAACAGTGGCCTAGAAAGGAGCTTGAGAAACACTCCAACACCAAACACAGTGAACAGGCAACCTGGAAATAGAGCTCAGTTCCTCCTCACCCCCAGGCCTAAGCTGCCATGTAGTCCTAGTTCCCTATTCTCTCCTGTCAGTAAAAGTGTCAGATAGGAATCTGCTCTTGAGAATTCCCCCAGGGCAGGGTCCACAGATGTGTCACTCATTGGACTACTCGTCTTCCCATCCTGGAAGCACAGAGCTGGCAGGGCAGCAGCCTCTCCCCAGGGCAGGGTGGCTGCTGAATCCAAACTGAACAATACAAGGCTTGTGAAATGGGCAAGGTGGGTGACAGCCAGGGTTGTGAGCCATGGGACTTGTGTATCCTAGGTCAGACTTCCTGGGGGATAGGCCATTGAGGATGAGGTTTCCTGGTGATTCCATCTGTGAGTAATGCCAACATCCAAGACCTCTGAGGTAGCTCCTTTTGCTTTGTTAGTTCATCCTGAAGTAACTCTGAGACAAATCATTATACTTGATTCTGCAGAAGAAACTGAGAAATAAAGTGCAAATGACTTATGCAAGGTCAACAAAGTGGGAATTGCAGAGCCCCAGGTCAGTCAGGCACAGGGTGCAAAATGGAAGCCAAATCTAGCTCTGTCAGACACGAACCCTGTACTTCATGTCTCTGAGGGAGACAGAAAAGCTGCTGTTACAGGGGGCAGTGATAGCTATGACACTGGTGTCCTTTGCTTCATCTGTCATCACCACAAAAGCACCATAAGTGGTGATGGTCTGCAAATGGCAGTCACTGCCTCTGAATGGGCTCCAGGTCTGACCCTGTTCTGACTGTGCAACAGTGGCTTTCTTTGCACTAATGTGTGCCAAGAAGTAGGTGAGTAAAAACCGCCATGGACTGGCCTTTCTGAGGGATATGAGGAGAACATAGCAAGTTACCACTACTAGTTTGGGGCCTAGAGAAGAGAATTCTCAGGAGAATGGTAAGGTATGGGGGGAGCAGGCCTCACGAGATGCCGAGTTTGGGAGTGTTCATTCCAGGGGCTGCTTGTGGATTGTGACCAGTGATTTCTAGTCACACCCTGAAGGCCACATGTCTGAAAAAAGATGACAGACAACCGCCAATGATTTCAAATATAAGTCTTCCTTTTGACAATTCTTCTTGATATACCCTGGGGTTGTTATAGCTCCTATGGAGAGACTGAGCCAGTCCTAAGCCTCCCTAGCTATGTGAAGCCTTGGTTTTCACATCCACAAAATGGGGTGAGTACTGTCAGTGTGCACTTCTAGGACTTATCGAGGTGACTGCTGTTCAGCCTTATATTACCACCATAACTCAGTATCGTGATTTTTGTGATCAAAGTCCCAGCAGGAACAGAAATGTGAGATAACTGTAGACAGAAGCCCCTGTAGTTATTGCTAATCTACAGTCCGGTGTCTGGTCTTCCTCTCACTCCATCTAGAAGATCATCAGCTCCATACAAGGCCTTTCGTGAGGAGGCAGAGTGGAGAGGGAGGGAGCCCGGATTGTAAATGCTAGCTGCTCAGCCAATAAACATTTTCTTAGAAAACTGCACCATCTTCCATAAGCCTGATCTCATCTCTGCTACTGAGTGTGGCCTGGGCACCTTGTTCTGTGTCTGCGGAGGCTCCAAGACAAGCGTGCTCCGCCCGCACTTACCCTGGCAGCCCACCTGTGCCACCGCTTCCTAGATCTTCTCCGTCTTCCTTCCTTCCCTACTCGGATGTTTCTTCCTGTTTCCCATCCTCGAGGGCCTCTGGGGTTCCTCCTTGGACTACTCCTGCCTTGCACTCAACTGTAAACACAATGTTTGCCGACCTGAGGCAGCTCCCACAGCTGATTATCTGAGTAGGGAAAGAAAACCATGAAACATCCATGGACCATGGCTGGGCAGGAGTGCTGCAGGCCTAAAAGCAGACATGGAAAATAAGCAGGGCTTGCTTGGCCAGTGGAGCAACTCTCTCTCTCGTCACCGCCAGAGAGAGTCTGGGCTGCCCTGGCCTGAGCTCCTGTCTCACACAGGAGTGTGCAGCCTGCAGGGATCCATGCCCCGTTGCTAATTGTTCGTGATCCAGTAGGTGCCTGATGTGTGCTGATGTGTCTGATGTATGCTGGACACCCAGGGTGGTGACAGAAAAGGGGGAGTAACACAGACATAAATATTGCCCTGGTAGGTGTTGTCGCTAACAGAATGAGACAGGTGGGGACAACAAAAAGTACCAAGTATGCAAATGTGTAACTGCATAGTTAGAGGTAGGATATATACTGCAAAAGAAACAGGCGTGAGGAGAGCACACTGAAGGCACCTACTGACCCCGCCAAGAAGGCCGCCAAGTAAAGCAGCACTTGGGCACTGTGACAAGTCAGGGCATGAGACAAGAGCTAAAGGATGAGAAGGGAAGAGGGGGCAGAACAGGAATATGGGGTGGCACGCTGTGAGCAGGGCCAGATGCAGGGAGGAAGGAGGACTGAATGTAGAAAGGGGAGGTACACATGGAGCCCTGGGAGCCAGGGCAAGGGTTTGTGTTACATTTACATGACATGTGAAATATGATCACATGAATGTAAAAGGTATAGGCTTGAACACTTGGCACTATTTTGGGGTGTTATGATGTCTTTAGAAGGTGGTGCCCACCATTTGGACTATGGTTCTGCCCAATTCCCACCTAATATGTGCTTCTGCACTGCCAATACATTATATGGGGCCTGCTCATTCCACAGGCCTGGGCTTCGCCACCATGATGTATCCCTCAAACCAGGGGCCCACATAAGTGCTTCCTCCCCGAGTTACCAGGAATATGCTCACAATATTAGGAAAAGTCACAAAGTACCTCAGCCCAAGCACGGGGCGGTGTGCCGGTGAGCAAACCCCCGCTCTTTGTTTTGTTTTTTATAGGCGACAGGGACTGACTCACTCCTTGAGGTGGCTCTTCAGAACTTGTCTGGGAAATGTGGGTGAAGTCGAAGCCACTGGGCCAGATTTTGGTAGAATATTATAAGGACACATAACAATAATGTAAGAATGTCACCTACACACCATGGACAAGAGCTTAAAAGTAAGGGGCTACCTGGGCGCCAAGCTGGGACAATGACTTCAGATGAGGCTCCTGGGTGTGCCTGAAACACCTGACTACAGGGACCATAGAAAGAGTGGGCTTTATAGAAAATGACCCCATTGTCCTCAGGGACATCCGGAGACCTCAGTTTCGAACGTTCTTCAGCTTGGAAAGGACAATGTTCCCACAGGTTCTGTGACATCACGTAACACATGGTAGGTGCTCAAACACATAGTAGGTTCCTAACAAGTAGCTGTTTGCCACCTTTTCTTTGTCCATAGAAAATAGATATTTTTAGACAGGGAGGGAAAAAAAAAACCCATGTAATTAGCATTATAGGCTCTTTTCAACTTAGTTTAGGCATACATTCAGTCAATCTGGAAACACCCTCAGCTCTCACACTGCCCTAATTATAAATCAAGGCTTTTAATTCATTAGCTCAGCATCCCCAAGGGCCCCCACAAAGGTGTGTTCTACTGGACCTATTCAACACCCTCTGTATTTGGCAGACCTCCTTTGTCATCCTGGTGCTGGGGGAAGGCCTGACAGGTGTTTTACATCTCAGCTGGGTCATATCAAGTTCTTCTTGAAAATGCTTAAATTTCAGAAAACACCCTTGCTCTCACACTAGAGGCAAACCCACCGGAGTCAAGGTTGGCAAAGCCAAAGTTAATAGGATAAAATGTATCTTTCTTTGATGTTAGTTAAATGTTTAATGATTTAAAAAACACTACTATTTCTTCTGAGCATGGGGAAATCCTCCTTTAAGATGGGCTCCTTAGATTTTCTTCACTAGACTGAATTTTGAGGTCTAAGTTATAAATTTAGTTATTCAATGCTTAGCATGAAAAATACTGTGTTTTTGTTAAATGTTTCTTCAGAGTAGAAAAATACTTGTCTATGAAAATTGTTTTGTGGTGGTCAGTTGTGTGGTAAACGTTAGGTGTCTGATTTAGTCACTCTCCATTTTGGGGGCCGGATGTGCCTGTCAATGTAACCCGTAACAGCAGTATGGAGCAGCACTTTGTCTAGATCGGCTGGTTAGCGAGCCCCAGGGATCCTCCTGTCTTCATTGCCCCAGTGCTGGGATTATAGGCCCAGGTTTGGGTTTTTTTTGTTTGTTTTGTTTTGTTTTTAATAAGTATGAGTGATGAGAACTGAGAATTGAACCCATGCCCTCAGCTTGCTTGGCACTTTGCTGACTGACCCATCTCTCCAAGTCCAAACGTTATTTTTCAAATGTTAAATATGTAGTGAACTTGATTGCTTCTATACCTGGTCTTGCTTCATGTGGTCTAGCCTAAATGTGTTTATTTTATTTACAATATTTGAATTTCATAAGCCCAATTTCTTTAATAATGAGGCCCCAAAAAGTTTTACTGCCCTATTGGATACTGCTCAGCAATGTTCTGTCTGGTGAGGCTTGTATCAGAAGGCTCCCAATGGTCACCAGAGGAGATGCAGTCCTCAGGAAGCCTGGAAGGGAGCAGACCTTCCGTCCCTGATTCCTTGGAGGAAGGTGCTGGCCTCTCTCTCCCTTCTTAGTGACCAGGGACCTCAGAAGTGGGATGCCCTGGACACCATATTCCAGAATCATATTCCCCCTCCAGGTCTAATGAACTGTGTAGGTTTTGTTTGGAACCTCAGTGCTGTGAGGGCTGTTTAATCTGAAATTTAGATTGCTCTCCTCCTTTGGCCAGAGAATGTGAGAATCAAGTGTGGATCCCAGCTAAGGAGGGAAACAGGTTTATGACAACCTCATTTGCTTTTCTATAAATGGGCTAGTAACCTGCCCTGAGAGCATGCAGAGTAAAGCAAACCTGAGAGTCAGTGAGAGAGATAGAAGGAGATAAGGGGAGAGAAGAAGAGGGAGAAAGGGAGAGAGAGGGCAAAATCAATGGGCTGAAAGGTAGCTTAGAATCATATGTATAGTCTCATGTATCAGAACAAGATATTAATGAAAAACTTGGTGGAATCAAAATAAAATACGAGGTTGTATTAGCATTAATACAGGACATTGATCTCGGAATATTCCAAACTTCCTGATTAGGAATATTCACTCTGCATTATCAGTTAGGTTCTTGTTTTAAATAAATGTGTCTTAAGATGGTAGCACAAGTGAACAGGGACATAAGAAGTCTATACTCTTTGTGATGTTTCTGAAAAATCTATGATAATGTTAAACTAAAATAGTATATTAAAACAAGTGTCCCACATGCAAGGCCAAATACAATACACACTAATCACTATTCCTTTCATTAGAAAAGCAAATTTGGAAACTTACTCTTTGGTGAGCTGCAAGGCGGTGGGGAAAAGCAGTTAGCACTTTCAGGGAGCAGGTAAGGTTGTTCTTTACAGCTATACAACTGCTTGTTTACCTTGCTGAATATCCCATAGCCATTCCACCAGGCCATGGTGCTTTCCCACATGAGGAGCCCCAGGGTGACAGAGCTGCCCACACTGCCAGATAGTGCGGTTTGAGTGACAAACATCTCCCTTAGTCTCTGGAGTTCTGTGCTTGGAGCTTGAGTATGGGTTTACTGGACCACTGTGCTCTCTCTACACCAGTGACAGCTGCCTGCTCATTCCCTACAGACCAAAAGCTCCCAGCTCTCCTAGCTGTCTGCACAGCTTCTTTTGTTTCGCACACCGAAGATATCTTCTCCCATAATCCCTTCTAGTTCAGGAGCTGACCTAAAGCTTTAAACATCTTCAGGACATAAGATGACAACCAAGCCCACCTTAGAGATCTCAAAGTGCTTCCAGTACCTGGAGAATAGTAACGGAACCAGTAAAAGTCTTAATGTATGACAATATTAGCTGAGGCTGATCTCTGCCATGTTGGCCAAGCTCTCCTTGGCTACAGCCAAGATGGTCTGAAAAGCATGCTATGCATTTAGACATGTCTGAGGGAAACATGAAGCAATCATCTGTTTGTATCCCTCTTCCATATGTGGCCACAAATGGAACACATTGAGGGGTCATGAGAGATCAGGAGATTTAGTGAACAGGGCACAATACGGCTTTGTGGAGCACTTTATTTTCTCATGACAATGTAAAATATAGATAGAGATGAACTAAAATCCCTCATATTTGGTTTTATAGCTCAAATTCATAAATTCTCTGCATTCATTAGAAAGTGACGGACTCTCTGCACCCACTTGAAAAGATAGCATCCCCAGGGATAGATACAAGAATATTAAAAGAGAGAGAGAGAGAGATCCTGATCAAAGAAATATTGCTTCTTTCCTCCTTTCATTGAGCAGATGTGCAATGTGTCCTGAGAAAGAAATAGAAAAATTCCTGAGTGATTTATGGGATGAAGCAAGTTTTCATGGAGGTTATTGCATCCCTGATAGCATGGCGAGGGTTATTAGTTCCCAGTTGAAAATGACCAGAGAGGGTCTCGTTCACTTCATCAATATGGCGCTTTTATAGGTTGTCAGGGAGGCAACATCAAGCAGCCGTGGCACTCGGTCTTGGAATTATTTCTTTATTAGATGGTTACTTGTCTTTATCATCAAGACTTCTGGGGGAAAAGAAAAAGAGAAGATCATGGGAGAGAGTGCCTCTCCCATGTCAGCATCTAAGACATGAAGAACAGATGCACTGCTTACTAAAGACTCAAACAGCCACCACACAAGTCCTAAGTGCCACAGAAAAGTGGAAACAGACCCACTAGGACACACATACACACTTCCGGGCTGAAACTGAGTTTTGCGTTTGCCAAGAAAAATACTGAGTACCGTACAGTGAGCTCCAACCATCCTGATGATGCAGAAAAAATTATCTTTCTTCAAAGTTGGGGAGGGGTTCTCTATACACGATTTCTACTAGACTTACCATGTCCTTCCGTGGATGCTGTTGTTTTCATTCTACAGATAAAGGAAAATTTTAGCACATCCATGAACTTTTAAAAGAACATAGAAAGGTAAGGTCTATGTGTATGTGTGATGCCAAGGAGGGCGCACTGAGGAAGCTGCTGTCACTCATCAGCTCTGGGCTACGGCACATGTAAACAGGCTCAGATAGTATTTGAGGAGTGAGATCAATGTTACAAATGGAAAATTTTTGTTCTAAAATCTTGTAATTCTATAATGTTTTTCTAGGCTGCTGCAGTACTAAGGGTACTAATAATGATCATCCTCCTTGTGTCTGTTTCCCCCTTTATGGGCCCCTTTTATCATGAGAAAATTGGCTTGCCCGTGAGCTTGTTCTCGGCTCCTTCTCCTGGAGAAGTCCCAGAAGCCTATGGAAACTCTTCTAGTGAGTGTCTGCTCCAGAAGGATTGGGTGCATTGGGGAGGGTTGGGGTGGGGGTAACAATCTAACAAAGTGACCACACACAAATTTAGTTTTTCTTTTTAAAAATGTTGCTTTAACATAGATTTATATTATACATCTTATATTCTGTATGCTACAAATATTATATTGATTATATATTGAGACCACAGACTATACCATATATTATAAGATGCCCCTTCTCTTGTGGGTTAAAAATTCACAGCTTAATAATAGAAGAAAGAAATCTAAGGCTCTCTTGACAGAATGGCTTTTAAAACAACTCTTGTTTTGTTGGACTCCAAAAGGAAAGAGCTAAGGCTTTTGAGAATTGGGGTTCCCTTGCGTATGAAATTGAAAGGCTAAGCCCTCCACTGACATTTAGACATAGACTTGTGGCCTCCTCTGTGATGTGATTTGTACATATAGCCTTAAACTCCAGCTTAGACTTTTGTGTCTCCACGGCGCTGTGAAAGCCAGAATTCTGAGCTTTAGAGTTACCAGCATAGGGGACATTGTGCTATTTTCCCAGACTCTGCTGGAAATTTCTCAAGACTGAGAGAAGAAAATAACTACAATAAGATTCACTTGTCTGTAATTTTGGCATCCTGAATTACAAGGGGTCCCTGGGTCTAGGGCTGTCTTTCCCAAGGCCTGCTCTAGCACAGGTGGATGGGTGATGTTCTTGTTATATTTTATTTCAGTCTGATCCTCCTTCATTTGCCTGCCTTCCTGGACAGATGTTTGTCTGGGCAAATCAGCTGCTGAGATGATTTCCAAGTCACCCATCAGCAGGGTTGGGGACAAGATACTGGCTTCTTTTCAGCCCTTTATATGGACAAAGTGTTGAAAGTTAAAGTCACTGTTACAGAAACATGACACAAATGCTTTCAGTTTTCAAGGGTACACTGTGGAGAAAGATTTCCTTGCATATGTCTTATAATAATATCAGTGGGGTCTCACCAAACTAAAAGGAACCAGAAATCTCAAGATGAAGAAACGAGAGCTGTACCAATTGTTTCCCAGCAGTGGAGAACTGGCTCATTGGTGCTGGCCATGCCACCTGTGTGAGCTCGCTGGGAGCAGCACACACAGTAGCTTTCATCTGGGAGCTGGGGAATTAAGTGGCAGCCCCCCCCCACTTTGTTTGCAGGTAGAAGAGTACAAATGACTCCAGAATAATGAGCAGTTAAATACTGCTGGCAAGATGTTAACAGGCAATTGTTTTAAAAATAATTCCATAAACAAGTAAGAATCATGAGTAGCATTTTCATTGATAACATAGATAGTGCATAAAACTGTTTTCCTAGATAAAGAATATTTTTTTCACACATATGTATTATTTTCATAGAGCTGTGTGTTAAGGGCTCTTTCCCCACATCTTCTTCATGAACAAAATACACAGGAAAACATATTTTAGTAGCAAAACTGTTTCAATTTTTTAATTTAATCTTTTGTATTTTGTTTAGTTTTGTTTTGTTTTAAAGAAGGGAACTTACCTAGCCCAGGCTGTCCTTGAACTCCCTTGGTGGCTGAAAATAACTGGTTTGGATTCTCTGGTCTCCCCTACACTCTGGGGTTTGCAGAGAGTACTACTATGTCTGCCTCACAAGGTGAGTCTGCAGAGCCCTTTCTTTCCTTCCCAAGCAGCACCACACCCACAGACACCAAGCACATCTCCACGGAGGAGCTGTTGAAGCTCCTTCTTGCTGAAGAGAGAAGGGAAGGGCACCAGGGAAAAGGAACAGCAATCTCTTCCTTAGGGGAGATCAGGTGCTGGGGACATTCTAGTTTTACTCCCTCCCCTTTTGAGTTTTGGCTAAAAAGGAGCTTCCTCTCCTCCCCCTCCCAGGGTCACTTTGTTTGTTTAAACCAACCCCGGTTGCCCTTGGGCTTGATAATGAGCCCAAAGTTCTTGAACACAAGATCTAGTGAGTCCCCAGTGCTCAGGAGATTACTTTCAGACCTAGGCACTTGGATTACTGAGTATTGTTTATTCTTGTTTCTTATCCTTGTCACAGGGCTAAAACTGGTCAGCTCAGACCCTAGAGCCCAGACCAGCTAGACAGAACAGACATGGCTCCTTCCTTGAGGAAAGAACAGATCCCATCTGCTCTCATTTCAAGCTGGAAGATACAAAATGCTTCGGATTTCAAACTAAGAAATGGTGTGTAAGCTGGGCTGAAAAGATGCAAACCTGAGCATGACCATCATGTCCGTAGCCTTTAACCCAGAAACTCTGCTTTTCAGGAAGCAGTAAAATGCGTGTATAGAGGCTGATGCTCAGAACTGGTCCTTTCAGCTCTGAACACAGTAGCAAAATCCTGACCCACTTAGTGCTAGCTAAGTAAATTATGTCATCAGATGTGACATCACAAGTCCTCATAAGACCCTCAATGATATTTAATAGATAGAGGAAATACAGTTTATTGAGTAAGCTTTGCAATTTTTAATGTAAGGAGCAAGCTTGATTTCATTTAAAAAAATGACATAAACTTCCAGCCTGTTATCAGTGTTTACCACTGGGCAAAGGAAATACTCTTTTTACTCACTCTTCGTATTTTGCTGTATTTCTGAAATTCTGTACTATAAGCACCTATTTCTTGGATAACTTAAAATCCAAAACCAATAAATGCCATTTTAAAAAGCTTGCAGACACACAGCTGCTGTGATCTCATTGTGTATGTGTGTTTATGTGAAACATAGGCCCAGGGTCAAGGGCACCACCATAAGTGTGTCTCCTGGCCTGACCATTCCAAGACCTGTGGACAGTTGTGAAAAGCAAGGCCTGACACACACCTTTCCAGCTCCTGGGCTGCATGTGTTCCTGTAAGCGTGAGTGATTATGTGTTACACAATAATTATCTACACTCCAAAGTAGACACTTATTTCCCTTCACGCATCAGGCTCTGTTTCCCTATCATTTATCCCAGCTGTGTTGTAAGAATCGCCTCAGTGGGTTGTGTGTCTCGTACCTCTCGTTTTAATGCAAGCTGACCTAAACGGCCCCAGTAAGAAATTAAATATAATTACCTAGAAATTCGCACAGGGCAAATGAGATCACACTGGCTCCCGAAGCGTAGCAAGGGGCTTGGAGTCCTCTGGTCCTTCGTCTTCCCCGGAGTTAATTCCCTCCCTCCTGGAGAACGCCTACACACAGCCTCACAATGACCTGTTTAGTTGGCGGTGGAAAATTATGTCATTTGCAAGTAAGCTTTCAGCTGTGATATTTTATAATTGTTAAGATGAAAACCTGATAATCCTCTCCCCCTTCACATAAACTGCAATCCATCTTTAAACCTGTGATAATTCCTCAAACCTGCCGCTTAATAAACTAACAAACCCCAGGCCTACGTGATTTGACGGGGAGTCAATCTTTGATCAGCCAAGCTGAAATGGGCCTGATAAGGGGACGCCCTTCCACTCCAGAGTCACCACTTGAGTGGGTTATTCTGCTTCCTCCAGTCCTTGAGTGCCAAATAAGCAGAAGTCTTCCCAAGCTCCTTATCTCTTCCACTTTCTTCTTGAGATCTCTGTCGCTTTAATCCGGCATGTCTGCTGCTGGTTAACAAGGAAATCCTATGTCAATTATCGCCAACAACTTCCTGCTGAGAAGCAGCGAGGAATCAAAGCATTTGAGAGCCTTTTCACACCAGAGAGTGGTGCAGGGCCTAATTAAATGGCCCTCACATCCTGCAGTCTGGTGGAGGCCTCATGGTAAATAGCTAATGAAAGATAGCCTCATTTGGCTAAGGACCTTTGGAGGCCACGGGCTGTCCGGCAAGTTGCAGGTGCACCTGCGTGGGGCTTCTGGGGTTTGGCTGCCTGCCTCTGGTCCACACTGGGCAGCTGCATGGGAAGGGGGTCTTGGGTAGCAACTGGAGAGTCGCTCTGTGAGGCAGTGGGTCATGTTGTGTGCGCTGGATTTCAGGCAGATGGAAAATGACCCTTTAGTTCCAATGTAAGAGATCTCCTCTTCCACCTAAGACTTATCAGCCAGCACAATCTCATCTTTAAAATACATGTTTGGGAGCTGGGGATGAAGTTCAGTGGGTTGCCTGCCTATGAGACATGAGGTGCTGGATTAGATCTCCAGCACTGCCTCAACCCTTAGGGGGAGACACAGGAGGGCCAGAAATTCAAAGGCAACCTCAGTTCGGAGTTAGAGGCCAGTCTAGGCTACCTGAGACCCCCCCTGCCAAACACATCCTCTAAATCCTCAGAGTAAAGCAGATATGTTGCTCTATTTTCTAATGAGTGGTATTTGTGCCTTGTATCGTTTTTATAAAAGAAAGAAAAAATTAAAACACCAGAGAAGGAAATAGAAAGAACATAATTTCAGATGAAAGGCCAACTCTTTAGATGGAATTGTCTATGTCTATGAAACTCGTTATGCTTTTCTTGGATCACATGGGGAGTTTCCCTGCTACAGTGCTGCCAGCTCATGTCAAGAGATGACAATACTGAATTTGATGAAGGAGCAAGGGGGCAGGAGGCTCTGAATCAGTGATTTCCCACATAGGCCACTCTTTAAAAATCAATGGGGAGCCTTGACAACCTCCTACATCACCCAAGGGGTTTGATTTAATTGATATAGCATGCAGACGTCACAAGTTTTAAAATGGTTCATTATGTCTCTCTCCCCTCAGTGTATGTGTGCTCATGTATGTGCAGGCTCTTGTTCCTCAGGCATTGTCCACCTTGTTTTTGAGGAAGGGTCTCTCCTGACCTGAAACTCACCAACTAGGCCAGGCTGGCTGGCTAGAGCCCCAGCAACCAGCTGTTGAGCCTCACTAGCACAGTGATTCCAACCACACAGCACCATGACTGGCTTTGTTTTTGTCACCTGGGTTCTGGAGATTGAACTCAGGTCCTCATGCGTACAAGTCAAACACCAACTGAGCTGTAGCTTCAACCCCTATGCCACTGCCTTCATGCTCAGAAATTGTGCTCCAGAGCCTCTCCAATGCCCACGTACACCTTTTTATTCTGAGAATCTTATGTAAATATAGGTTCTTATTTTTCATGTCTAAGCAGCTGCCTGATGCTGCTGTTGTTATTGGTCCACAGATAACACCTAGGGAACTAAGGCCAAAAGAATATTTCCACTACAAGATTTTTAGGCACTTGGCAAAAGCCCAGGGCTTTTCCTTAGACCTACAAAGATTTCCCAGCATGATTTCACTAAGGGAAGACAACCCTTTAAATATCAGGCTAGGAGAAGTGTCTTGAATATGACTGCTACAGCTCTAAGGCTGCCTACAAATCCTTAACCTAGATGTAGCAACTGGAACATCTTGCTGCTTATTTCCATTTACATTCTTTAGTTACTACAGTCACTCTGTGGTAGACCAGAAGGCTTAGCATCCCAGGATGGAGGGAATAGCAGTAGATTAAACACAAGAAAATGATATGACCTAATTACTATTGTCTTTATAATTGGCCCAACTTTGCTTCTCTTTGTCTATTGGCCAGTCTTGAAGAAAATACTATGGCTCTAGGAACACAAGAAGGGACACTATTGGATGTATGCAGCAGAGCTACAATGAGACCTGCTCTCAGGGAAACATTACATCAATGAAGAAGAAGGTAGGTTTATAACTCTCCAGAAGCTTTGGATATTTACTTGGCTAAGAAAGCCACAAAGCTTACAAGAGCAGGCCCAGAAGTCCCATAAGCAACAGACCATTGCTGGGGAAAAGAAGATCCTTTAGTTGATATGCCCGCAGATTGAAAAGGGAGTTTCAGGGAGACACCTTCATGAGTAATCATTCAGGCTATGGTGGGATTCATGATGTCATGAGCCCAAGAGTCACAACAGGTGTGGACTGGAGGGTCTGCTGAATACCGTTATTCTAGTGGCATTTTTCTTAGCTTTTGCGCTTCACCTTAAGCTCTATTACTTGCTTCTCTTGTTTTTGTTCTCACTAAATCTCTGATCTTGGGCAAATGCCTAACTTTCTGTATATTTTAGAGTCCTAATTTGTAATTGGGGTGACAGTAGCTGTTTAACTCAGAGTGTTGCTTAAAGGTGGAATGAGGCTTAGCAAGCAAGCTAGCACTGAACAGCAGTTTGAAAAGATCAGAGATACACAAAGGATCTATCTATTTATGTATCTCTCTCTCTCTACATTATATATATAGTGTGTGTGTGTGTGTGGGTGTGAGTGCGTGCACGTGCACAGGTTAGTGTTGAAAGAGATCTCAGAGGTGATCTGCTTCATTTCACTTAACTTTGTAAAGAAACCGAGGCTCCCCAAAGGCAGTGGCCTGAAGGACAATCTTAACTAGTAAAAGCCAGAAGGCTGCCCTGGATCAAGCAGTTCTGGATTCCTCCACATACAAACTGTATATGTTTGCAAAATGCTTTTGGTTTTCTTGGGAACACAATAGATTATCAGTTAACACACACAGAATTAATCTGATAGTCCTTCAACTCCACATTGCCTGTCTCTTAAACAGTATCCTCAGTAACAGAAAATCCTGGTCTTTGGTGGTCCCCACCACTTGTGAACCTGTGGCAGACATTACTGACCCACTAAGTTCATTCTCCCCTAAGTCCTCACACAGTCTCAGTGTACAAATTCCAAGAAATCACTACCAGCTGGCCAGTGTTAGTCCTAGAAACACTGAGCTTCCAGATGACACCCAGTTGGTTCACTCTGGCATTAGGCTGGATTTTCTTTCCAGAACAGCAGATAGAAATGAGCCTATGACAGCCTACTGCCTGAAAAATTCTCAAGTCCAAACACCTGGGGACCCATAGATTTGTAACAATAGAGGCCGTAGCTGACATTTTACTCCAATCCTTCATTAGGATTTTAAAGAGCTGGGGTGGTTTTTAATGAACAATAATTATAACTTTGGATTTCTGATTATATCAAAATAGGAGGGAAAAGGCAACTCACACTCAATAGCGGCTTTTATGTATTCTAACCCTGACAGGATTGTTAACACCACATAGCCTGTGCCTAGAACACTTCCTAAAATCAAATTCATCATTTCCTTCAAGGTAGAACCCAGACCAGCTTCAAAATTGGAAGCAAATTACAGTCCCCTGTTTTCAAGCCAAAGATGACTTTAGAAGAATGCTTTCTTTCATGAATGCCAAAGGGGCAGGTAATTGGATGTCTGGAACAAGTGTAGTTGCTGAACTTGTGATTTAAAATATTTCGGGATCTTTGGAGAAGCCTATAGGCACAGAGTTAAAAACAATCACTGTAGAGCAAAGAAGATACAGGAAAGTCCACTGGAGGGAGTTGTGGAACATGACAAACTAGAGCACAAGCACTGGGGCTTCACGGAACAGTGGGAAGTCCCCACTCAGGCATCCATCAGACCCCCATGGGGCAGACATCATGCAGGAAACAACCTTCCGCCCCATTGAACCCTTTCATTGCTATTACTGAGGATATTGAGTTAGTTTCTGAACAAACAACAGTTTTGTCTCTCATTTAACACCCTCTGCCCTTGAACCTGATAGCTGATATCAAGCTGATTTCCTCTCCAACACTGAATCTATCCAACAGTCTGTCTGATACCTCTTAGATGAGCTCATGCTACTCTCTTAAGATTATGCAAATACATTCTCTACATAGATTAGAATCCAAAGACCTTATAATAGTATTTAAAGTACTTCCAGTGCTAGCCCTCAGTTCACTTTATCTCAGATGTCACTGCAGCTATCACTAAGACTACCCTATCTTTTCTACTCTTAACACTTTTGCAAAAAGCATTTGTCTATCACCAGACTTTCCTGGTAGCCAGCTCTTGCCTGAGATTGCTTGAGGTCCTTTATGTGTGACCTCAACTGTGACGTGTCCACATTGTCATGTAGATTTCAGGGATAAGGAAATGGAAGAGAAGCAAAGTTAGAGCCATTGCTTTGCAATCAAGTGAAGGAAATCAGGCTGAGGGCTAAGATGCTCTGATGAGCATTACTGTAAACTGGGTGCAGCCTGCCATCACATTTGCATGCCGAGGAGAAAGAAAGAAGAAGCAAAAAGCTTCTATACATCACTAGCAGAACTCAGCCCCTTGTTCATCCCTGGCTTCAGAAGAGGCTGGAAGACACAGCTGTAGTAGTTTAAAAGGAGGAAGGCAAGTACTGGGTGGAAAGGACAGCAGTCAGCCCTGAAGAATGACAGTCTCAGTCTTGTGAGGGAAGGGCTCCTACCTATCAGGCTAGCTTTCTGCTTCCTCCTATGGAATCCAAACTTATATTGCATGCTGAGGGTGACAGTTCTAATTTTTTCTTGAGATGGTCAGAAACACAGCCACGTTATTGAATTATTAAAAGAAGATGAATATCTGCATAACAGTAACATGTTGGCTATTATTGCATTTGGTCTTGGGCAGAATTAGAAAACAATGAATTTTCATCAAAATGGAAATTTCGGACACTCAGTTCATCTGGATCCCCTTCCCATACACCTTCCTTCCCTGCCCTCTCATTTGTCTCTCTCTGTCTCTCTCTCTCTTTCTTTCTTTCTTCCTTCCTTCTTTCTTTCTTCCCTCCTTCTTTCTCTTTCTTCCTTCTTTCTTTTGTTCTTTCTTTTCTTTTCTTTCCTTCTTTCCTTTCTTGGAGAAGGTTACATTTCTTTCCCAGAGTATGATGGGATTCTGTCTGCTTACCCAGTGTATTGATGTGCACATTATATCATGCCAACCCACAGCTCACCATAGTCTTTATCTGAGAGGGAAAAAAGTGTCAAGGTGTTATAGGTCATGTAAGTCAATTATTGAAACCTTCCAACAGTTTCATTCTTGTTCTGTTGTTTGTTTGTTTTTCCTGTCAGGAACATTCAACTGGCTTCTTCCCAGCATTTAAAACAACTGTAACAATCCAAAGATGACAGTGATGGAGGAAAAGGTGAGATTATGATCTATTCATACAGTTTCTAGTCATGCTTTCATATTATCTGTAACAGTTATCCATTGTTCTATAACAACCAAGGAAACCTAAAGACTAAACTACCTTTTCAGGACTGGCTAGCTCAGCTGAGTCATTCTAGGTCTTTTGGTCAGTGGGAAGAAACTAATCTCAGTTGGTCCAGCATTTCAGACTACTCCAAACAGGACTTCCATTAAGCCTGGAATTTCTCCATATTCAAAGACTGGACCACAAATGTTAATACTTGCTTAATTAACCATTTCCCCGAGTTTCCTTTGGGTCTGTAACAGGATTTTTATGTGTCCAAAAATCAGCTAATAAAAATCCATGAGATTGATGCCCCATTTCCCTTAAGGGGAGTTGGGTAGGTTTTTGGTTGTTTTCTGGGGCTATAAATGTTTATTGTCATTGGGAGTTAGTTATAGGTTATTAATGATCTTATTCAGGAAGAAAACGAGGTTAGACTCAGGGATTTCTCTCTTTTCTATAGCTTTCTTAGATAAGGAGGAAGAAGTTGAAAAGAAAGAAAAATATAGGGATGTCTTATAGAAATAATAAGACAAAAGGTAGATTATTGAATCTACTCAACTTAAGGATTTTTTTTGTTATTCTCAAATAAGGTTATTTTTAACTCATTGGTATAGGATTTTGTATATTTATGCAAAATAAAGTCTATTTTTGATACATGATATTAATTTAGTATATTGACACAAATTCAAGGTTATCTCCAATACTTTTAAATTGCTATTACAAACTGTTTAAGATATTAGGTAATGCAAGTTAAGGACACTAGTCTAATTTATCACAAAAATGTACATTCTTCATCTAAGAAATGGAGATGATTCTATTGATAATATTTATCTATAAAAAGATAGATAAGTTTTCAAATACCTCAGAGACCTACAGAATATGACATTTAGAAATGTTTTTGTTATTTTAAAAGATTCTTTGGCAATGAGACAGGTCATCTCCTGGTAGCCTATCTCAAAGAAGATAATGAGCATCAAAGAACCTCCATCTGGAGATGGCTTCAAATGTGGCAAGCCAGACACCTGGGTAAAGAAAATGCCCTTGCTTCATGGGCAAGAAAAAACATAAGCCTTGTTTTATGACAGATAGAATTCTGCTTAAAATGGGCAAGCTCAATTGCAGGCCAAGTTGACTGCCCAACTCTGCCAAGATAGGGTAAGCAAGTCATAAATAGTTCCTGCTTCACAAATATGTCTGTCAAATATACTGGGCCAGAAGGATGAAGATGATGCTCCAATGTTATAGAGAGTTTTAGGTGATTGTTCAGGCAGCAAACTGTCTCTGACAATTTTCTATTTTTGGGAAGCTGCTAGCATGCACTTCCTATTTACTCAAGTAATTAATTTTATTCCTTCTCAAGCCTCTGATAGTCATAGTATTACAATTAGCTTAGTTGTTTAGGGATTTAAAAAAATGTTTTAGGTCTAGATGGATGTTTTAGGTTGATAGATACAGACTATAAAATAACTTAGGTACAAAATTGTAGACCTCCATAGATAAAATAGATATTTCATCAAGATTGCCAAATGCATTTATACTAGACATTAAATATGTAAGCCTTAGTTATTGGTTTTTTATAATTGTTTCATAATTATTCTTACTGTATAAAAATGGCTTTTTTATTTTGACAGAAAAGGGGACTTGTTGGAGGTTGGTCTAATGCTAATTACTGGCCCTGAAGATCTGGTTATTGCCCATCCTTGTTTGTGTAAACCTGCCCAAGACATACCTGATTGGTTGATTAAACAGCCTATACCTGGGCAGGGCAGAATGAGGTAGACATGGCTAGACCTAAAACATTTGAGGATGGAAGAATCACACGAATGACAGGAAGAGAGCAAGAAGGAAGACTCCTAGATAGGTTAGCATGGAGAAGAAACTTCATGGGACTGGGAAGAAGGACTACAATAATGGTGTAAAAAGGCCCAGATAAAGAATAAAAGCAAGTTTCTGAAAGATTATGGATGGAAGATAAGATGATTAAGGAGAATGTCATTGGATGGGGGCTGGATGAATGGTGTGGTGATTCAAACAGTGTAGGTAGAACTGTCTGCCCAAGGTGAATAAGGCAGTTATAAAATCTAACAGGTGTCTGCGTCTTATTTGTCATAGTGGGTTAGATAATACTGCTGTGATAATGATAGGGCTAATAATAAACATTATATATAGCCCAGCAGCATTTTTAACTTAGTACACCAGTAGAATGACAGCACCAATTAAAACAAGTGGTAGAGGGCAGCGGTGCTAAGCATAGGTGGGAGCTAAGCTTTTGCCACTTCTATAGGGCCCATGTCTGGACATTAATGACTGGAAGAGAGGTCACTGGTGTCTGGATGCTGGGCAGGAAGTCTCCCAGGAATGACTAGCTGGTTTGAAGAGATATCAATGATGATGATGATGATGATGATAATAATAATAAGCAGAAGAAGAATCCTACCTGATGTTCCCGGGGTGCTGACAGGTGCCTGGCATGGTTCTAAGGGAATTCTTTGTGTCACCTCATCCCAGGGCCATGATAGACATCTAGTTTACCACTGAGCTTCATGCTCAGCCCCCAAAGGAATCTTCTCAGCCTCCTGTGGATTGGGACACTGAATTCTGGAGATGGCTGGGTTAGAATCATGACTGCTCCAGGCTTGAGACAGGTTCAGTTTGGAATGACGAACCCACCATCACAATCTCTGAAGTTTGTCATAAAGTAACAGAGCCTCAGACACTGCCTGGCTGACTTCCCAGGGGAGCATGGAGCCCTTTTCTACTTCTCAGATAGCAGGGATCAGGGTCCCTCCAAATGTATGGCTTCTAAGTATTTGATCTGTGTGAGGATTAAGGTCTGACATTCATTCCCTCCAATCCCAATCCAGATAGCCAGCTATTCCCTGTGATTTAGTGTTGTCAGCCTCTCACATCGCATTTCAGTACCCTTTATACATGTATTTTTCCACATACAAGATGTAACCTGTTTCTGGGTCTGTTTTGTTGTTGATCCATTCTTTCTTCATTTTCCTGTAAAAGGCACATTGTTTAGATCATAGCATAATTTAGTATTATTTATATGTGTATTATATATGTGACTATTAATAGAATTTTCTAATTTTGCAGATGACTTCCCAAATACTTCTTTTTGCAAATTTCTCCTTGCTGTCCTCAGTTATCAATCTATAAAAGCTGTAAAATAGTTTCATACACTCCAGTGCTAGAAAAAGCAGCATTGGAATACTAGATTGAAACATTTTGTTTCTAAGTTTATTTGAAGACTGTTTCATGCTATGAAGTCTTCCTGCAGCCCAAACATTGTATGTCTCTATAATTTTTCAGGTCTCATTTGAAGATCTTCGGTAAGATTTTATAGCCTTCTCCACACAGGCTTAATGCTTTTGCTTTGACTTTATTACCCCCTACGAATGGCAAGTTTTAAGAATTTCTAGTTTGAAACTGTATTTTTGCTCTATTGTAATTTTAAAGATAGTGTTACCATGTAGACCAGGCTGGCCTTGAACTCAGCATACTCCTCTTTGGCTTTCTGAATGCTGACAACACCGGTAAGTATCCACAATGTTTTGTAACTGCTTGTTTCTAGGCTCACAGGCCCTGCTGTGCTGGGCTGAACCACATCCTTAAGATCTGCCTGTGTCTGTGCTCACAACCGCACTTCACTGAAGTCAGGGAATGAAAACTCTCTTGGAGAATGATGGAAGATATAGTTAACTTCCAGATGTCTACCTCTGCCCTCATGAAGTTCCCTAGGACGAACTTATGGAGGAGGAAAAGGCCAGCTCAAAAGACCACAGGAGGTAAGGCACATGCTCAGAAGCACACTTCCCCTAAGGCAGCCCCTGCAAAAGCCCTAGGGAAACTCCTCCCGTGGAGAATTGCTCTAAGAAGCATCTTTTGCCCTGGATTAGAGTGACCTGAGCATATACCTGAATTTCTAGGAAGTAATAAATGGTCATCTGGTTGGTCAATTATCCAGAAAAGAGAAAAAATAAACAGGAGACAGAAATCTGGAGGAGAGGTGTGTGAGTGCGGAGCAGAAATCAAGCTCATCATGTGGAGACATGGGTCATTAAATAAAAACAGGATTCCAGCTGTGGAACAGCTCCCTGTGAGCTGAATTGGTCAGTGAGGTCCCAGAAGCCCTTAGGGGAAAAATCCCATAGGCTATTGACATTATTCTTGGTTTTCCAGCATAACTATATGGTAAAACTTCATTGCTGCAGAAACAACATATTTTGTTTCAGAATCATGGAGAAATAAAGCTAGGACTGACCTGGAGTTTCCCTCTCTGCTGGCTTTTATAGAGCCAGAAGATGCTGTGTAGGCCATTGAGGGAGAAAAGTCATCACCACCCAACAGTGAGCCCTGAGCGCTACATTACTGCCTTGCCAAGAACTCTGATGTGACAGTGGCCTGAAGGTTAGAGCAGAACCACTCATTTTCTGGTGAGACTTGAAATCTTACTCACAGGAGGAAATTTATGCTTGGTTCTGCAAACCTGGTTGGAAGCCTCCAGCTTGAAAGGCCGTGGGCCCTACGGGTGAGCCTAACAGTTCTGGTTTGCTAAAGGGACGTGCTGTTCAACTAACTTCTAAATATTGCTGTTTATAGCTAATGGTCACTGCTGCTCTCAGCTCTGGTCAGAGAAGCTGTCTACAGTGGGTAGCAGCCAGTAGGGCTCTCATCTCTGCTCATGCTGAGGGCAAGCAGCCTTGACACTCAGCTCTAAACTGGACGCCCATAACACCCTCCACAGCTTTAGGAGTGCTTTGGGAGTTTCGGGAACACCTCACTGCTGGGGGAGGGAAGAACGTAAGCGAAAGAGTTTGCTGTCCTCTGAGCATGGCATGGTCGCTGCACTCATGACTTCAGCTCAGCCATGGGCACCTGCACAGATGAGGTCATTATGTCCAGTCAACATTCCAAAACGCTGTACTAACTGGACAAGAAGACTTACCAGAGACAAGTGGAGCAGGACTTGAAGGTGGGCAGGAGAGATGTGGGCTGTCTGGGGAGGCTGTGGGGGTTAATGGTAGGTAAGATCAAGCTGTGTCGTACACAGGAAGTTTTGACAGAATAAATGATTTTCCAATAAATAAGTGAAGTAAAAAAGTTTTAGTAGAACCTTTAGTACTTGTACATACATATGTCAAGTGTACCTAAAAATAGCTTTATGTCTCCATTTTCACCTACAGAAACTGTTTTGTTTTCCTGTCTTATCACACTAGCTGAATTTCTGAAACCATTTCAGCAGACACTGAGAGGAAAACACAGCCTGCTTTAGATCACATGAACGACTTTAGCATTTTGCCATTTGATATGATTTGGGGTAAATGGAATTTACTATATGCAAATAATTTTCTTCTATTTTTATTTTACTATATTTTATCCAGAACTTTTATTCAGTTTTCTTTAAATGATAGCATAGTAAGGTTTTTCCTCCTTTAATGTGTTGAAGTAATGAGTTACAATGACAGATTCCCTACATTAGATCATTTCTCTACTCCTAGAGTGAATCCTATTTAGCCATGATGTATTAATTTACAAACACATTGCAGGATTCAATATGCATCTGTAACCACATGGGAACTTGGTCTGTACTTTTCTCTTTTAGTACTATTTTATGACATTTGAGGTTATTTTTTTTCTGATGTCATAAAGTAAATTGAAGTGGTTTGTGTGTGTGTGTGTGTGTGTGTGGTTTGAATTTATTGTGATCTTGATTCAAACAACTCTATTCCCAATAGAGACTCTCTCTCTCTCCTCCAAACATCTTTACAAGATGATGAGGATGATGAGATGATGATGATTTCCAGAGCAGCTGCAGAAGATGGTGAGTGTATACACAAATACAAACTTACTATGAACCAAGATTGATCCCACCCCCATCCTCCCAAAAACATTTAAAAAGATAATTCCACTATCTGGCAAACTACTGTAGATTTAGCTGTATGCCACTTTAAAGAGAGCTCATTTCAAACTGAAGATTTTACTGCAAAGATCACCACTTCATTGTAATGAGCTCACAAAATGCCAAACAGCCTCTTAGGTCAACACTGGCCTAATCCCAAACTCCACATCTCATCGAATTGTTTGAAAGCTGTTGAGAAACTCAACTTTTTTTTTAAATTTTAACATTTTTATTTTATATTAATCACAGGTTATATACTTTGTATCCCAGCCGTAGCCCACCCCCTCCCCCGCCTCCTCCCTATCCTGCCCTTCCCTCCCTCATCTCCTCCCTGCCCCTTTCCAGATCCACTGATAGGGGAGGACCTCCTCCCCTTCCATCTAATGCTAGCTTATCAGGTCTCTTCAGGACTGGCTGCAATGTCCTCTTCTGTGGCCTAGCAAGGCTGCTCCTCCCTCGGGGGGTGGGGAGGTCAAAGAGCCAGACATTGAGTTCATGTCCAAAATAGTCCTGTTCCCCTTACTGGTGTACCCACTTGGGTATTGAGCTACCATTTGCTATATATAAGCAGGGATTCTAGGTTATAACCATACTTGGTTCTTGGTTGGAGAGACAGTCTCATAAAAGACCCCTGAGCCCTGATATATTTGGTCCTTGCGGAGCTCCTGTCCTCTCCAGGTCATACTAACTCCCCCTTCTTTCATATGATTCCCTGCACTCTGCCAAAGGGTTGGTTATGTTTCTTAATATTTGCTTTGATACCCTGCTAGGTATAGTCTTTCTGAGGCCCTCTGTGGTAGGCTCTTGTCCTGTTACTTGTTTTCTCCTACATCC